>CM064525.1:45345267-45534101 GCA_032716605.1 Paralithodes platypus | reverse complement strand
ATTTTTATGTTCCTTAACTGACAGATAAACACTCATAAAACTTACGTTTATATCTGTCATTCGTATTTAAAGGTCAGAGACGCATTGAATCCAATATTTATCAAAAGTCAAGATCAATATGAAAGTCAATTTTTGCTTACTACTAATTAAATGTTCAAAACATGTACCGGTCAACTTCCACATAAATATTGAAGATATATAGGCTAGGCATAAGATCATAATATGTTATTATGCTAATATTATTCCTAAGTTGACGTATAGATTGATGCATAATTTACTCGGGTATACAGTTTTCATATTAAATGTTTATTTATAATATCATAACATAATGCTGAAACATATTTGTATGATGCCTTTAATAGTGAATTGTAAATAGAAAAAATATATAATTCGCAGAATTGAGTATGCTGTTTTATTTCCTAAATGCTAAAGCGGCACTTCTACTCTATATATAATGCACGCAAAATGGCATATAATAATTAGCGAAATGTTGACTGTCAATTTAACAGAGTATGGAATGTATTAAACCGTGAAATCACATACTGTATAATGAAAATAAGCACCTTATAAGGTGGAATACCTCAAGGAAAATGTTCCAATTATCATTTTCTTCAGGAAAAGTTGCAGTACCCTGAACATGATACGTATGAGCTAATTTATGTAAACAACATGTAATCGGATGAGTAAATTTAGATTATTATACGGGGGTGTAATACTTACCAGTTTCACTGTTAACTACCAGTCACGCAAATAAGTATTGGGTAGGAGTATTTCATGAGGTTGTTTATCAGTGTGGCCTCATTACACACGAAACACAATGGTGGTTGTTATACTCATTACTAGACACACAGCAGTTTCATCACCAACACTCAATAACACTTCTCACCATAAACTAGTGCAACTAATTTTGCGTCATCGTGTTACTTCCTCTATTGAGATTACTATCCACAACATTACCCTCCGAAGTATCACAACACTAATATAATGCAACCTTTCTATCCATAACATTCACTATGTATCATACAATTTACGTCCATGTAATTTCCAAATAATGCTATCACTATTACGAAAATAGTTTAAATTATCATGTACCCATCATCACGAACAAATATTTTACTTCAACACTGACAGCACAGTAATATGGCTACATGAATCATTCACTGTTAAGACACACATTTCCGCTTGTAAATTTCTAATCAGACTAACAGGCACTGTTGTTTGAAGAAAATAACCCTGACATTTACATACCTTATTCTTTGCCCTAATATCCGAATTGTAATTACTTACCCTTTCTAAATAAATAGCACGTATGAATATATACAGTATATCACGTCCCTTAAAACAAATATTATACATTAACCATTTTTTTAAGTACCGGTAGGTCCACAGACTCCAATAGCGTCTTATCGCCGAATTTTTTGTTTTGTACACATAATGAACAAAAAATATATTCCTGGCACTACACTAATGGCTCGAAGCAAAAAGGGAACATGAAGTAGTAGGGGGTGAAGAAGGCAGCAAAAGGAAGAGGTGAAAGTTGCACGATATAATCCAATATGAGTGTGAAGCATTCTTTTTCAGGAATTGAACGGATATGACACCGCAGCGACATTATAATGTGCTAGAAAGAAACAAACAGTCATATATACCCTGGAATACTGCTAATCCACAAATATTTACATTACAGGCCTCAATAATGTCCCGAGTGAGACGAAACACCACTGATAATGTTATTGCTCAGTACACTCCATGATATTTATCATTAGAAGTTAATGAGGAACTCGCGCCACCCCTAAGTATCTATTGGGATTAAAGGCTGGGATAATTTGAGCGGTCACTACCAGCTACTAACCAGACCCTATTGTACTTTATTTCACTGATCGAAAATAACCCAAACAACCTTTATACGCTAGGTCAGGGGTATTCTAATAGTTTGCTTAGAGGTCCAAAGACACCTATTTCTTAGGTAGCAAGGACCCGGACCATTACCCCCAACCCCCCCCCCCCCCCCCCCTCCCCTCTCACCAACTCACACGTACAGGAAAGAAGCATGTATATCAAGACCACCATCATCATTGCTATAGCCCTATGTTGCTGATTACCACCAGTGTTCAATACCTTAAGTGTGCGGCAGCTCCGTACTTCGTTTAACTTTGGATATTCATAAACTATATTCTTCAATTTATATTCTCACAGTTCCTTTGTAATTTGCATAAATACGCTAGATAATATCCAAAAAGGCGTTATATTGCTAAAGACGTTAATTGCAAAGAGAGTTCTAAATTGTTGTGTAAGTGTATCGGAAGGTAGAGCACGATTTGTTTGTACAGAGTCTCAGTTAGGAGCAAAACGTGATAAAGGAATGGATAAGGCAAGACTAGGAAATATATAGAAATAATACAAATACTTTGAAACGAAGAATTATCCAAAGCTTCAACCGAGATGTTGCCATGAAGCAGAATTACTGTAAAATGTTTATAACGTGATGTTTGTTGTTTGTGATAACTATTAGTTTGTGAGATGAATGAATATTGTATTATCGCCTTACGAGCGGGCTCGTCAGAAACTTCTACTACCTGGCAAGCGGGGGGTTTTACCCTAAACGACCTTGTTTCCGTGCTCTTTTTCATGCATAAACAAGAGCCAGAGCGTAATACAATTATGTATCCCTGATAGGGCGTAAATTGAGCTTTCCAATGACACCAGAACCATCCTTCTACGACCACGCGTTCTCTTGCAACGATCGTGCAAGACGAGTGCAAAATCCCTAAAATACGGTAATATCCTTACATAATTCCCTGTGTAGCGAGGCAGTGAGTGTGGATGTGTGTGGAGGGAACGTCAGTAGTCGCGCGAGACCCGTGCCGAGCGGTCATGAGCCGAGCTACGCTCCTCCCATCGCTCGTCTCTCTCTCAGAACCATTATTGCTCAAAAATTGCCTACAGACTTAAGTCGGGCCCCGCCACATAGTCCTTGGTTCTCTAGCCCGACTTAAGTCCACCCCCGCTAGACAAGGGTTAAATAGACACCTATTTCTGATGCCGTCTTTGTCATTTAATTATGATATGTACCGCTATATGATTAACCTCCCTTAATATGTCATTATACGAAATTTGGGATTGGCTACGAACTGACTGGTCTAGTGACTATTACTACCAGCTTAGCAGACCATCTCTAGAGGTTAATTTTATTGTAGTTTCCAATTTCCACATCATTTACATTTTATACTGGCCCATCATATCTTTTAAAATGTCATAAAAGAAAGGAAATGCATTGTCCTTTGTAAATATTAATTGTGAAATATACCGGTATTGAATTGTTAGCAAATGAATGGATAAATATCTGCCTGTCATTTACTATGGGTTTCAGAGGCCGTGTAGCATCGTTTTTCGGGAATAACTTATTAACAAACAGTTGGATCAGTATGATATTTTGACAACTTTTTTCACACCGTCCCCTAATTTTCGTCAATATAGTGCATTACCAAAAGTGTAGAAATAAGCCACTGTGTCATGAGGTTAAAGTCACACAGTAATGACTAAGAAACGGACAAAAACACAGTAGTTATCAGCCACTACCCAACCCTATTAACGCCTTTAAATTCAAGTTATCTGTCAATATCAAGTATAAATTTACAAAAATACATATTTTTTGTATATTTATACTTGATATTGACAGATAACTACCGTACTCTTGTAGCGTATTTGGTTTGCTCTCCACTATATTAATTGCTTTGTTATAATCCACATTAAATTTGAAATTCTGTATAATCCAATTACAATTGCGTAGTCTCTGCATTTTCTCCGCATGCAACGATCAAATTAGCACAGTCAGACTTTCGTCCAATACTCACTAAAAGATTTTCACCAGTCATACATTCATTTGCTATTCGTCACTGTTGGTGCCGCAGTTAACACTATTTTCTGCAGTTACATAATTCATTAATTTTATTGGCTAATTAGATGGATTTACTATACATTTATTGGCTAATTAGATGGATTTACTATACATTTATTGGCTAATTAGATGGATTTACTATACATTTCTTTTCGAATTTGATTCTGTCAATGTTATTTTTTGTTTAATGTGAACATTCTTAATCTAGTTTGCAATTAGAAGTAGCACCTACTTGCAGACCCATGATTGACATACATGAAAGGTTCAATGTTATCATAATATCCAATACTCTTACACAGTACTTATCCTCCAGTTCTATTGCAAGAAACACATGCATTGCTATATACTGTATATATGCCTAATCAAATATACAAATAAATATATAAATTACAAACCAACACTTTATATTGATGAACAAAATCGCCTCGAAATATCAACCATACGCTTGAAATGTTATTTTTTAAATGGTAGCGCATTCTAAATTAACCTAGTTTAATATCTAACTAAATCAATCAATACCTAACTTAGATTAACCCTCGGAATCCGGGAGGCCTCATATGAGGCAAAATGCGCGGCTAAAAATCGCCGCTAAAATCATCATAACTCGGCAACCACGCCTCGTAGCGATGTCATCTCAACGGCAGTCTACAGACAACAAAAAGTTCTACATTTTGCAAAACAATTGACTGCTCTAGGTGGTCTCAATCAGTAGCTACTGAATTATGAAGCTTGACTGTAGGAAAATGGCCCCGGACACAGTGATCGGGATCATATGAGGCCCCCCGGATACGATGGGTTAAGGATATAATCACAAAAAATGCAGGTCACCTCCTTGCATTTTAGCAGCGCAACCAAGTGTAATGAATTTGACCATACTGTAATATCAATCATGGCCGCATATGGGAGAAACATCTCCAAACCTATATGCATTCCTTACTTACGATACAAAATATACTGAAAACACAACAATAACAACAAAAAATTTTTTTTTTTTTTCTATGTAATTGAGGGAGGCAAAAGGCATAACTGCCTATAGCGAGTGCCTGCCCCATAGTTGAAAGAGTGACAGGGCCAAAATCAAGGGATGTTCGAGCCAAAATGCCTGGACACACAGAGTTTGAAGCAATTTAAGTCATAGGAAGAGGGAAAGACTGATTCTGGGAGAGAGTTCCAGAGCTCAGCTGTTGAGTAGAAGAAAGTTTGAGAGTAACATTTCACTCTTGGGTTGGAGAGTTGCACAGAGTAGGTGTGGGATTGAGTTGCAAGACGGGTACCACGTGCCCTACGTAAAGGAGGTGGTATGTACTGGGATAGCTCTGAGGAACACTGATTATTATAGTAGCGATAGAATAGCGAGAGAGATGCAACATTGCGGCGGAGAGAGAGAGAGATTGCAGAGAGTTGGTGAGTGGACGGGAGTTAATGATACGAAAGTCCTTACTTTCAACTTTGTCTAGGAGAGCGGTGAGAGAGGAACCTCCCCACACATGTGAACAATACTCAATACAAGGGCGCACTATGCCCCTGTACAGAGCAAGAAGCTGTGCAGGGGAAAAGAACCCCCTAAGGCGGTTGAGCACACCCAGCTTCTGGGAGGCTGCCTTAGCAAGACTGGTAATATGGTCCTTCCAAATGAGAGCAGAAGAAAAAGAGACACCAAGAATATTGAGAGAAGATGAAGGGTTGATTTTTGTATTGTTGAAGAATAAGGGATAGTCCGCTGGGAGATCCTGACGGTAGATAGATGGAGAAATTGGGTTTGGAAGCATTTAAGTTAACAAGGTTTTCTCTGCCCCAATTGGAAATAGTATTTAGATCAGAATTTAAGAGTTCTATGGCTTCATTACGTTTGTCGTTGAGGGATTGCTGGCTGGGGCGTTCTGAAAAACTAATGGAGTAGTGTAAGGTTGAGTCGTCTGCGTATGAATGGATGGGAATTAAGGTACAGTTAAGGAGATCATTTATAAAAATTAGAAAGAGAATAGGAGATAGGACAGAGCCCTGAGGAACACCGGAGTTTATAGGGTGAGGAAGTGAACAATGGCCGTCCACAACCGCGGCTATGGAACGGCCGGAAAGGAAATTAGAGACAAAGGCACAGATGGAGGGATAGAAACCGAAGGAGGGTAGTTTCGATATGTCTAGTGCAATAGAAAAAGTCTCACCAAAGTCCCGAAAGGAGGATGACCAAGAGTTAGTAAGATATTAAAGAAGATCACCAGTAGAGCGACCCTTAAGGAAGCCATACTGGCGATCTGAGAGCAGATTATGAGAAGAGAAATGCTTAAGAAATTTGGAAGCAAGAATAGTTTCAAAAACTTTAGAAAGACAAGAGATAAGAGCAATTGGACGATAGTTGGAGGGTTGAGAGCGGTCACCCTTCTTTGGGACAGGTTGAATGTGAGCAAACTTCCAGCATGAAGGGAAGACGTTAGAGGATAGACAGAGACGAAAGAGTTTGCCTAGGCAGGGAGTCAGCACGGAAGCACAGTTTTTGAGAACAACAGGAGGAACACCGTCCGGACCGTACGCCTTATTAGTGTTAAGCCCAGAGAGGGTAGAAAGTACGTCTTTAGAAGAGATTAGGATATTAGGCATAAGTAAGAGAGAGGAGGGCGGAGAGGGAGGAATAGCACCGGAATCATCCAAGGTGGAGTTTCTAGCAAAAGTTTGAGCGAAGAGTTTAGCTTTGTCAGAGGAAGAAGTGATGGTTGTGCCATCAGTTTACAGCTTGTTCACTCAAAGTTGGACGTATTTTTATTGTGCGGTTTTCTACCATAATATTATGCAATGTTTGTTAACTTTTATTTGTTTTTATATTTATTCAGTATTATTGTTTTATATCGTGGACATCCTGGGGTTGATTAGAAATGTATCCGAGATCCGGATCTGGACCGCGGACCGCCAGTTGAGTAGCCCTGAGCTAGGTGTACAAAGTTTAGTTAATCACATACTGAATATTTAAGTGTGTTTATATCTTAGTCATGCAATGCATATAACCCGTCCACTGACATTTCAGATAATGTACAGGACTTAATGTTTATGATTAATTAAAAGACAGGCTATATGTTCAAACATTGTGCAAACACATACTGTACATTCTGCCTCACTTTCGAACAAATACTACTATATGTCCAGTTTCAATCTAGAATATTTAGCTTAACATGAGTTGTCATAAACAAATAATGTCTCCTATTATTGAATGATGATTGAATACCAAAAATCAAATACTTATATTTTGTAAGCACTGACATTCCAAACGCAATAAGGGCTTATGGCTTTAGGACGCTAGGCTTTGGTGTGAACATTATACCTGTGGTCGAAAAATGTAATGAATTTATTTAATCCATGTTGTTTTATTTGAAAATGTGTTTCAAATGTTCGATCATATTATTATTTATTTATTTATGTATTTTTTTTTCTTTGACCCTAGATGGATATTAGAGGGGAAGGAAGAAGTTTGTGGATGGAAGGAAAAATTATGTATTTATCTTACACTAAGTGAGCAATTGGAATTTACTGATGCAAAGCAGGTTGCAATGGTTATGTCTAAATAATGGAAGACTTTTCAAGTTTTTTATTTAAATACTTTATTACTGTGTGTAATGGCTCACCTCCTCTTAATGCCCCTTTCCCACTGGTGAGACAAGTCAAGATTTTCGTCGCCGATGACTTAGTTTTGTCAAATTCGCAAGAATACGTGCGACGCTCACGATTTTGACCGTTACAAACAGATGACAAGTTTTACTCAGCGAAGATGTCGCCGATGTCGGCGACGCAATCGCCGACCTTCTGCGACGTTATTGGCGAAGTGAGCGATGTTTCGCCGATGACCTCTGCGAGGCATGTCACATTTTCAAAAATATCTTGCAAAATCATGCGAGGATGAAAGAAAACTCACCGTATGTTCTGCGACGTCTTCGGCGATTCAAGCGATGGTTCGGCGTATTGAAACCTGGATGGGGGTAAACGTCTTAAAACCCCCAGAGTGCCAGGTCCGTATATATACGGACTAGGGTCTTGTCACGCCCAGTGCCAGGTCCGTATATATACAGACTCGCCGGAAAAAAATCGTAGCAGCGAAACGACTACACCTATGGCTTTCATATTTCTACCACATGTACCTTACCCTTCTGGCTTCTTGCCACCACCAACACAACCACCTCCCCCTACCCACTCGCTGACTATTGGTCGCCTCACAAAGAAAAAAAAGGAAAATATGTGGCGGCGAAACGACTGAACCAATCGGTTCCATATTTGTGTGACAAGTCCCCTACCCTTCTGTCGTCCCCGCACCACACCCCCACTCCCCTTCCACCACCCACTTCCAGCATATCCGTACGAAGAAAAGGAAAAAAAGGAAAATCCGTGGTGGCGAAACTACCTTACCAATCGGTTTCATATTTGTAACACGAGTCAATTACCCTTCTACTTCCCCCCACCATCCCCCAAATATGAAAACTAATGGGGTTAACCATGAGGAAGAAAGGGGACCAGAAACACGACCCAAAAACAAAAATATATATATGTTGGCTCGCTACCGCTCACCAGGAAAATATTGAAACCTGGATGGGGTAAACGTCTTAAAACAGTAGGCTGAACGGGGCCGAACGGATTATAGGCAAAGAGAGAGGGAGAGAAAGAAAAAAAAAACGAGGAGGGAGAGAAAGAGAAAACAGCTAGGTGGGCTCAATTAGGCTAAGCCTAAACATTGAGCCCACCTCGCCGTTTTCTCTTTCTCTCCCTCCTCGTTTTTGTTTTCTTTCTCTCCCACCTCGCCGAAGGTGCTCTTTGGCATCGTCGATGTTCTCAGAACATCTGAAAGCATCGGCGAGCAGAGCATCGGTGAGCATCCATGCAGCGTTGTAAAGGTTTTTTATGCGAAACCCTCCGCGATGTCTCGCCGATGTCGCAGATGATCGCAGATACCCTCGCAGATCCTTCGGCGATGCTCGACAATGCTTGCGAGGGTAACCAATCCTCGTGAGTCCTCGTCCAAAATTTTGAACTGTCCGAACATTTGCGAAGGCCCTTGCGAGGCCTTGCGAGGCCTTGAGAGGCCTTGAGAGTCAAACGATTGTTCATGAGAGGTGTTGAGACATGTCACGAATGTGCCAATTTATTGGTGTCGGTGACGAAAATCGTGACTTGTCTCACCAGTGGGAAAGGGGCATAAGTTTTCCTCCTATAGGATTCCCTCCTAAATCTGAATAGAAACTGATGGCTAAGTGATATCATGTGAAACCTCAAATTGGTACATATCTATTTTTGCCGACTTTACACAAATGTTTTACAATATTATTTACAATTTAACCAACATACATAAACTTCGTTGGAGTAAAAAATCCCCCCCCCCCCCCTCCCCCCTCCCCCTTGATATGTTTTTGTGAGGGTACGACCGGGCCGGGCCAGGATTCAATCCCGGGTCCCTACGCTCATGAGGCGAACACTTTCACCACTAGACCAAGAAAAGTACTCCACTTGGGATTGGGCCACAAATTATTACCTGCATCCAGTTCCGTTTAAGTTTTCTGCCACAACTGCTGGCATTACATCACTTTTACATCCAGGTAGCGAAGACTCCGAGCGAGCCACAAGCAAACGAGGTATAACTCTGAGGCTCTGAGACGACAAACACCAGTGACATCCCTTGCTTTCATCACTTGCCGGCTCAAGCACGGCAAGGAGGTAGCGCTTAAGCCTACCCTATCGCAACCATACCCCCTCAACGAACTGAGGTCACTGGGTGAACAGCATCCCTGAGAATTTCTTAGAACTATGGCCTTTGCAACTGTTGTAACAAACCAGTTGAGGCAAGCCAGTATACCATGGGGATTTACTTAAGGCGCTTTCCCACATTCACGACTCGACCCAATTTTTGTTTGCCAAATGCTTGTCGGCTGACTTTCGCGACGAATTGGTACAATTTTTTAATGATGATCGATATAATAAGAATGTAGCAGAGCACTCCGCAACATGTTTGGTGATAGTCAGCGATATCGTCGGAAACATATGCGATTGCTCGCCAATTTCGTTGGCAACAACATCGGACAACACTGAAATTTGAATTTCAGGCAGCTTTTACAGGACAACTTAATGCGATCATTGAATAATTTATCTGCAAATCGTTGCCGACATCGTTTGCTGACATGTCGGTGATGTCTTGGACAGTGAACGATGGTAATGTGAGACTTTATAATTTTATCTGTCAGCCGACAGTTGTCTGGGACTACTGACAGTAAACCCTTCTCTGTATCCTCCTAGTATCTCCATCCTCAGTTCCAAGCTAAAGGTGGATGTTGAGTCTATGTACGCAACAATCTTGCTTTCTCTTGTGTTCCCAACTTAGATTCTTCTGAATTTTCAACTCTCTAGCTAAAGCTTTCTTGTCACTCTCAAACTAAATAAGTATGCACTGTTTATCTCTCCCTAATTCTACTGACTATCCAAAATACTTTGCTTATCTAACTTCTAAATTGGAACACATTTCATCAATTTCTATTTTCACAGAAATCTCCATCTTAGGAGATTTCAACGTTCACCACCACCAATGGCTATCCTCTGTTTCCACCGACCAACCTGGTGAACAAGCCTACATCTTTTCTATCTTAAACGACCTAGAGAGGTTTGTCCAGCAACCCATCCATATCCCGGATTGCTTCAGAGATCGGCCCAACATTCTTGACTTATTTCTAACCTCTAACACTTCTGCTTAGAATGTAAATCTTTTCTATCCTTCGGGCTCCTCCGAGCATAGACTAATATCTGTCACCTGTCCTATCTCTCCGGTACGGCCACCCGATCCTCCAAGCCGGCGGCGCTGCGCCTTGCGGCACTTTGGCGCTGCCGACTGGGAGGCTTTTCGGCAGTACTTCTTTGATTTCCCATGGAATTACTTTTACTTCATTGGCCGGGGACCCTCAGAGAGTGCTAAACGCATTACTGAGGTAATCCTTTTTGGCATGGAAGCATACATTCCATTTTCTTACTCTCAGTCTAATGCAAACATTTCTTGGTTTACTCACGCTTGTTCTACTGCTGTCCGCAACAAGGAGGAAGCATTCTTCTTATGTTTCTGCCCATATATGTTCTCCGACTTGCCAAACACTATTTCATCAATAATAAATGAACTAAGCTATCCAACTCTAGCTCTTCCCAAGCTTTCTGGCATCCAGCCAAAAATCTCTCCAACAATTTGTCTTCATCTTTCCCTCCCCTTTTCCACTCTGATGACACAACCATCACTTCTTCCTCTGACAAAGCTGAACTCTTTGCTCAAACGTTTGCTAGAAACTGCACCTTGGATGATTCCGGTGCTATTCCTCCCTCTCCACCCCCCTCTCTCTTACTTATGCCTAATATCATAATCTCTTCTAAAGATATACGTTCTACCCTCTCTGGGTTTAATACTAAGAAGGCATACGGTCCGGGGTCCGGACCCTCCCCGCAACAGGAAGGAAGTGAGAAGAGTGTTGGGGATGGCGGGATGTTACCGCATGTTTATGTGTAACTTTTCAGGTGTAGTAGCCCCTCTAACTGACCTATTAAAGAAAGATTAAACATTCAGATGGTCGAAGAAGTGCGAGGATGCCTACAATTTGTTGAAACTAACCATGTCTTCCACCCCCTTCTTGTTGGCTCCTAACTTAAATAAGCCATTTAAATTGGCAATAGATGCCAGCAATCTTGGTGCAGGCGCTATTTTGTTGCAGGAGGACGAGGAGGGTGCTGAGAGACCGGTCAGCTACTACAGCAAGAAGTTCAAGCAGTCTCCTTAACTATTCTGTCATAGAGAAAGAGCTCCTTGCATTAATTTTTGCTCAACAATTTTACAGTTCTTATGTTGGTCCTTCAGACAGAAACCTTACAGTCTATACAGATCATCACCCCTTAAAATATTTAAACAAGTTTCAGAATAAAAATCAGAGGTTAACTAGGTGGAGTCTTCTTCTGCAAGAATTTAACTTAAAAATTGTCCATATCAGGGGGAAGGATAATATTGTACCTGACTTGTTATCTAGAAGTGTGGAGTGATTGTAGCGACCCATGAAATTGTTATATGTTCCAGATTTGTTTTCACTTCCCCCAGGAGGAGGGTGTTACGAGTTCCTGCCCTCTTTTTTGTGTGGCTGCCTACCTACTTGGAGTTCTTCCCTTTGGTGTTAATATGAGAGCTGCTGGAGGATAGGGTAGTGCGGCATCTTAATGTTTTCACCTTATATAAATAGACATTTTGTGGTCCCTTATATGCATTGTGCCGGATCACAAGGGATGAGGCTTGATGGAAAATGAGTGTCAAGGTTATAGATTAAGTATCAGATATAATAAATACATGTAATTGTGAGGGTAAAGTGATATTTACTATTCTTTGTGTTATGCATACAATAAGTCTGTGTTCTCATCTCTTTATACCATAGCTTGATCTCAGATACTCATAGATCATGTTAAGCCTTGCTCTGATATAATTTATTTAGGGTAAGACCTCTTATAAAAATTAACTAGCCTTATGGAGATAATTCAGGACGATTCCCTGGACGTACGAAAATGGCGGGTAACTGCTGGTGAGGCTGCCAGATGTATTCTGTGTTTGTTTGATTTATTAAAATGTAACTTTCGTAAATTGTTAGGTATTAAAATGTTCCGACATTGACTTATTGGATGCGCCTGTACATGACTCATGGAATGGGATAGGTTTATTATGTTTATAGTACATTATCGAAACAAGATCAGATAATATATGTTGCAAGTCTGATCTGGTTTCAAATCTTGTTATGTTTTTGGTAGTTTATAGACATGCGATCGAGCAGGATATTGTATTGTGTCAGGTTCGATGTGGTTTTTGGCGAGCTTGGCAGTGATATGTTTGTCATCCATTAATATACGGGTAATGTAGAATTATAGATGAAATTGTTTGGGTCAATTAGCACAACTTAACCACTTCAGTGTGCAAGCGGCGTAATGGTACTTTTGCGTCTGCGAGGTTTGATGAAAGGGCGTGAGGACCAGTAACTCACATGACGAAAACAAATAAAAAACCATGAGGACCTGGTGTGTGTGGTAGCGTGTTGGTGTAATTCTGCATAACTACTACTCCTTCTATTTTATGTTTAATTTATTTTATTTGTGTATGTTAATGCTTTGTAAGTGTGTATTTTCTATTTAGAAAGTGAGGAAAGCCCAATTTATTAGCATTTGTATTATTAATTGTAATTCCGATACCTCAACAATCTAGGGGAGAGTTTGGGAATGCGGGGTTTTGGGTGGGGTAAAAATAGGGGTATTATGGGAATAACTCTAAAAATGAAATAAATACAATTGAAAAAAAAAAAAAATTGAAATCCGAGCCAAGTTTTGGCAAAAGTTGGCTCGGATTTGGCCAATTTTCAGAGTCCAAAAAGGGCAAAATTGGAAAAACAAATTGGCTCGGATTTCACCCTTTTTCAGCTGAAGAAAACCCCAAAGTGTTGACCAAATTTGGCTGGTGTTAGTCGAATTTTCAGAGTCCAAAATCACAGTACCCTCATTTTGAAAGTTGGCTGGGGTTTTCTTGTTTTTCACTGTTGAAAAACTCAGTAAGAATGTGGTTAACATTAGCCTAACCTAACCTAACCTAACCTAGTATTATGGGTGGGGGCTGCCACCCCCACAACCCCGCTAAATCCATGAAATCCGAGCCAGGTTTTGTCATTAACTTAACCAAATAACCTAACCTAACCCAACCTAGTATTATGGGGTTAACATTAACCTAACCTAACCTAGCCTAGTATTATGGGTGGGGGCTGCCGCCCCCACACCCCCGCTAAATCCATCAAATCCGAGCCAAGTTTTGTCATTAACCTAACCAAATAACCTAACCTAACCTAACCTAGTATTATGGGGTTAACAATAGCCTAACCTAACCTAACCTAGTATTGTGGGTGGGGGCTGCCGCCCCCACACCCCCCCTAAATCCATGAAATCCGAGCCAAGTTTTGTCATTAACCTAACCAAATAACCTAACCTAACCTAATCTAGTATTATGGGGTTAACATTAGCCTCACCTAACCTAACCTAACCTAGTATTATGGGTTTTGCCCTTTTTGGACTCTGAAAATTGGCCAAAACTTGGCTCGGATTTCAACATTTTGGGGTTTTTTCCAATTGTATTTATTTGGCTACATTTTTAGAGTTATTCCCACAATACCCCTATTTTTACCCCACCCGAAACCCCGCATTCCCAAACTCTCCCCTAGATTGTTGAGGTATCGGAATTACAATTATTAATACAAATGCTAATAAATAGGGCTTTCCTCACTTTCTAAATAGAAAATACACACTTACAAAGCATTAACATACGTGAGTGTGTGTGTGTGTGTGTGTGGGGGGGGGGGGGGGGGGCTGAGGATATGTCCCTATATAATGGGCGAAATTTGCCTTTTTGACATGGAAAAGACCCTGTAATGCAAGCCTTAGGGGTCTATTTACGGTTATATATTGAAAAAAGAGAGCCATACTCGATAAATACCGCCTGAATTCCCATCTTCTGTTACACCTTCAATATTTCTACTAGCAGTACAATTAAAATCCTGTGACTGATATTTATATTCCTATCTGATGTACCAGTACGGCAATTTACCCTATCTAGACAATTATTCTTACTTATATTCTCAGGCTTTACTTTCAGCGAAACCCCGCGACAATCCTATCTATTGACCTAGCTAAATTTGCCACCCCTAGCCGAGAAAGATGAACCCAGTCCTGTGCGTACAACTGATTTTTACCATAGAAACGGGTCCAGTTATCAAGGAATGGTATTGCATTTGCATTGCAGTATTTTTCCAGCCGACAATTGATACCAATTGCCCTAGATGACCATTCCTTGCTGACCCCTCTCCGTGGCAAGATACTGTGTACTGCAGGTATGCCTCCCTTCCTCCTAACTTTATCTAACACCTCCCTGTACTGCCGAAGCAGTACTTCCGTCCTACCTTTACCAACACATTGCTCCCTGTACTGAGACAGATAATGGGGCTATCTCCAATATCTTTCATGATGTAATAAATTTCCTCTAACACCTTCCCAACCCCGGCACCAGGCAGACAGACACAAGAACACAAGAACACAAGAAAATGGGAGTCCGCAAAAAGCCGATCGGCCCACACAAGGCAGATCCCTGTCACACCCAACCCCAACTACAAGGCCCAATCACGGGCCCAACTCACCAACACCTGGAGTACCGCCCCCACCAAAATGGTCAGGGATCAACACAAGATTACGGGGGTCTGCTGAACGCCGATTGGCCCACACCTGGTAGATCCCCCTCACACCCAACCCAGCTCGTCCATATGCCTATCTAATTTTATGTTAAAGCTCCCTATCGTTCTTGATCCCACTATATCACTTGGTAGCCTATTCCACCTATCTACAACTCTGTTGCCAAACCAATATTTGCCTATATCTTTTCTGAAACGAAATTTATCTAATTTGAAACCATTTGTACGAGTTATTTCGCTATCACTGAGCTTTAGTACATTTTTCATGTCCCCTTTATTAATCCCACTACCCCACTTGAATACCTCTATCATATCCCCTCTAACTCTGCGTCTCTCTAACGAATGTAAGCCTAATTTCTTCAACCTTTCTTCATACGGAAAATTTCTAATATTATGGATAATTTTTGTCATTCTACGTTGTACTCTCTCCAATGAATCTATGTCCATTCTGTAATAAGGACACCAAAATTGAACAGCATAATCCATATGGGGTCTCACTAATGACAAGTGTATGGTTGTCATGTGAAGCTACAACAACCTTGATAATCCTTTCTTGCACAAGGATGTAGAATAAAAGTCCAGAGATAAGTTTATAGGTTCTTATTAGCCAAAGACATACAGAGCTGGGATGGCACTGCTATGCTGAGTGCCGACCGGATGTTACTGATGAAAACATGTGCAGCGGTGCCGGATATATTTGGTGCAACGCTGCCGATACTACAGAGTACGGTATATTATCATGGGATATTAAACAAAGATAGTATTGCCCTGAAAGTACATGTGTGTATGTTGCAATATGATTAAGGCATGTGTACATTCTGTATATGTTGTGTGTGCACTTAACCTATATCATACCTCCCTCCCCCTTCAAGCCCGCAAGACGTTGTCGAGCTGACTCTTTTTCTAGGAGACTTTCAGACCTACGTGGAGCCATGGGGGAAGTGAAGGACTCTCTTTCTGGGTCCGTGCAAGACACAGGGATCTCAGGGTTATGGGGGAGGGGTTCAACACCAGGGGAATTCACTGGGCGGAGGAAGCGACGGTTCCGCCAATATATCTTACCACTGGGGAGACGAACCTCATAATCCCTGGACCTGCCGCAGCCCATGACGACCCCAACCTTGTCCCAGCGGTGAGAAGTCGGGTCTTGGACCCGCACTGTGGTGCCAACTCTCAACCTGGGAAGGGGGCGTGCATGCTGGTCATAGTTCCTCTGCACCAGCGCAGTGTGGGCGGCTGCACGGCGGTCACAGTCCTCGGCCTTGGCTTGCCACTCTGCTGCAAAGGACTGGGGATGAGCAGGGACACAAGACCGTAGTGGGTGGCCATACAAGATTTGTGCCGGGGAGCGGCCTGTGAAGTTCGGGGTGTTGCAGAGCTCCAACAGTCCACGGTCAAAGTCCTCACAGTCGATGTTGCCAGGGGGAGCCGTCTTCAGTATGAGGTGTTTGACAGACTTGACGGCAGACTCGGCATGACCGTTGGATTGTGGGTAGTGTGGGGAAGAGACCAAGTGATTGACTCCCCAACGCTCCATGAAGTCCCGGAACTCACGGCTAGTAAACTGTGGGCCTCCATCTGTACGTAAGCGGAGGGGTACACCAACTCCCTGAAGTAGCGGGAAGATCCTGATGGTGTTTGAAGCAGTAGTATCTCCTTTGCAGGGTACGACAACGGGCCAGCCTGAGAGTCGGTCTGTTACGACGAGGAAGGATTTCCCCGCCACAGCGAAGAAGTCGGCTGAAACAGACTCGAAAGGCCTAGTTAGGTTGTCGTCGTTGATCATGGGTTCCTGCTGCTGACTAGGCTGTAAGACCTGACACGGCTCACAAGCTTGAACTGTGTTGGCGATGTCCGAGTTGATGCCAGGCCAAAAGACAGCCTGTCGCACCCTACGCTTAGTGGCCTCCACGCCTCTGTGACTATCATGCAGGCGAGCCAAGGTGCAGCGGCGGAGGGCTTCAGGAACCACAACCCTCGCTCCGTACAGGACGAGTTCACCATCTGCTGACAGGTAGTCTCGGAGTTTCGAAAATGGGAGTAGAGAGTTGTGCAGGTCATAGCGGTTGGTGGGGAAACCCGAAGTAACGCACTCACACAGGCGGATGAACACAGGATCCGCTCTGGCTGCGTCTCGGAGTTCCTGGAGAATCCTGTCTGCGTCCTGTGAAGGAGAGTTGACGTCGGCGGCGGCGGCGTTGACAGTCACGAGAGATCTGAGGTGAACCGTGGCGTCGGCACATGCAAACTCATCCTCTGGCGTCGGGTGGCTGACAGGGGCCCGTGACAATGCATCAGGGATGCAGAGCAACCTGCCAGCGCGCCAGACGGCTGTGAAGAGGTAAGGTGCGACTTTCTCCTTCAGACATTGGAGGTGGGGATTTTCAACCGCATCAAGGGTGTAGTTGTTGAAGATGGGGATGAGGGGGCGATGGTCCATCATCAGGGTGAAGTGTTGCAGTCCGATGAGGTAGAACTTGCACTTGGACATGGCCCAGACCACGGCTAGCATCTCCAGCTCAATGGTGGCATAGCGGGACTCGGGGTCGCTTAGGAACCTCGAGCCACACTGAACTAAGCGGAGACGGTTGTTGCCATGATCCTGTAGGAGGGCGTATCCAATACCGTTGAGGCGGGATGCATCAGTTTGTAGAATCACTGGTAGGGAAGGGTCGAATGGGGCCAGGACGGGTGGACTGAGCAGGGCAGCCTTGACCCGGCGGAAAGCCTCATCATGGTCAGTGGTCCACATAAACGACCTCTTCGGGCTCATCAGGGGGCGCAGGGGCTGAGCGGCAGTGGCGATGTCGGGGGTGAACTCCGCCAGCTGGTTCACCAAACCCATGAAGGAGCGAAGGTCGGTGATGTTGGCTGGTGTCGGAAAGTCCTTGATCGCTCCGACTTTGCCAGGGTCAGCCGAGATGCCCTCACCTGAGAGCGTGTACCCACAGAAGGTCACACTGGGTGCGGCGATCACGAACTTGTCCTTGTTGAGTGTGATCCCACTGTCGCGGCACCGTATGAGCACTTCATGGATACGCTGAATATGTGTGTTGAAGTCCTCGTCGTAGAGCAGCACGTCGTCGACAACCTTGGCACAATTTTGCACCCCTTGGAGGGCCCTATCACCGCGAAGGTAGAAGGCGTCACCTGTCGCAGCGAAACCCATTGGACCTCTACAGTGTTGGAAACGGCCATAAGAAGTGATAAAAGTTGTGAGATGCTGGTCCTCCTCCGCAAGTTCCATTTGCCAATATCCACTCAGGGCATCTGCCGTCGTGAAGAATTTCGCCTGCGGGGCCACACTGCGGATCGCTTCGAAAGGCGTCGGTGAGGGGTGGGCTGGGCGGGAAACTTGGCAGTTGAGCTTGATGAGGTCTACGGTGAGGCGAACTTCGGCGTTGGGCTTGGCGACGACGACGAGGGGGTGGCACCACTCTGAAGGTTCATCGCCGGCCGGTTTAATGATACCTTGTGCCACTAGCGAGTCCAGCTCCTGCTTAACTTTGTCCCTGAAAGCAAAGGGGATCTGCCGCGGGGTGTAGATGGCAAAAGGCACGGCATCGTCCTTGAGGTGGATCCGCATTGGGGGACCCTTCATAGGCTTTAGAGGAGCTGTCTGGAGATCCTCCTTGGAGACCAAAAACGTCCTTGAACTCTCGAAGAAAGAACTCCTTGGCTTGTGCAGGTGATGTGGTGGCTGTGAAGGGTAGCTCCTTACACCTGTAGATATGTTTAACCTGTAGAATTGGCTTGGGGAATTCTGCTGAGATGATGGCCAATGCTTGACAGTGGCGTTTGGACAGAAGCGGCGTCTGAACACCCTCGCGGACTTGGATTGTGGCCGAACAGGAGCGTTTGCTGATGGTGAGTTGTGCATAAAACGTCCCCAAAGCAGGAGCCATTGCAGAGCCATCCGCGTTGAGCGTTGTTGTCGGAGGCGGAGGTCGTAGGCTGCTGAGAGGAATCCGAAGTATGTCGAGGTGTCGTCGGCCGATCACTGTGATGTCTGCACCTGTGTCAGGAAGCATGTGGAGTTTCCTAGTGGTGCCGCTGTAGGTGAGACTCACGGATGTCAGTGTGGGTGCCTGAACAGGTGATCCCACACGTTGGCAACTTGTGGTCTTCTTTGCTGCAGACTTGTTGTGGGAGGAAGCGTTGTTGTCCTGTGTGGCGGGCGTCTTGGAAGATCTGCAGCATTTGTCGTAGTGGCCCATATGGTTGCAGCGACGACACTGGGCAGTGGCTGCAGGGCAAGCAGGAGTCCTAGGCTTATGACCACGACGGCCACAGTTAGTGCAGGTGTAGTCTTCAGCCGGGCACTTGTTCTTGTCGTGCCGGCGAGCACAACGTTGGCAGGCGGCAGCCGACGCCAAGGACTGTTGCGATGTGGAGAACTTGTCGCGTTGCTTAACCTGCTTGTTCTGCTTGTACGCTGACACTGCGTTAACCTGGGACGGTGGGGCACGTATTGCTGACGTAGCGCTTCGAGTGGCCTCGTAGGAACGGCAAGTGTTGACGATGTCCTGTAATGAAGGGGTGGCGTCGAGGGAAAGCAGCTTCTGTACAAGTTCTTCATCATGTATGCCCATCAGAATTACCATCTTGAGTTGGGTCTCCTTGCAGGCTGAAGAGTTCCCTGGGCAGACGTCAATTTCTTCGGCGATGTGGCAGAGGCGGACGTAGTAGTTGTTGAATGACTCGCCCTGTTTTTCCTTGCAACTGAACAGGTCCCTGCGACGGAGAGCTTCATTGCGAGAATTCTTGATGTGCTCCTGAAGTGCATCGAGGACTGCATCAACGGTCTTGTCGGTGTCAGGGGGTATGCTTAAGGTGTGCTCCAAAAGTCGCTGTGTCTCCAGGGTTAAGCCCATCCGCATCTAGATCAGTTGTTTCTCCCTCGGTAATTTAGATAAGTCTATCATAATAGAGTAATCGTCCCACCGACGCCTCCATTCCCTGAAAACCTGGAAGGTGGCATCAGCACGAAGGGGCGGCGGGTTCTGGGTGATAGCCTTCTGTGGTGGAGGTGGAGCTGTAGGGGTGGAGGATGTTGTGGAATTGGGTGTTGTCCCCGTTGAGGTAGGTGTAGGTGCGGCGGCAGGTGGGGTAATTTGGGCCAGAGCCTGGACAAGGGCGGATAACTTGGCATCGTCCATCTGTCTCCTGTAGTCCTCCTCCGTGCGTCGTCTTGTTTCCTCCTCCTGTCGTCGGTTTTCCTCTTCCCATCTTCTGCGGTCCTCCTCCTGTTGTCTGCGGTCCTCCTCCTGTCTTCTGCTATAGTTGTCCCATTGTCTGCATTGCTCCATATACTGTATGAGCTGAAGGAGGTCTGCACTTGTGGTAGGTTGTAGACTTGCAGGGTGTGGTGACAGGGGTGGCATCCCCCTATAGTGTAGGGGAGGTAAAGTGGGGGGAGGTTGGGGAGGTGGAGTAAAATGAGGGGTGGTGAGAGGAGAGGTTGGAGTGGAATGAACTAACTGGTACCCCGTACCAGCAACTCCAACAGTATCTCCATCATTATCTCCACCAGTAGCTCCACCATTATCTCCCTCCCCAGTATGGTCGTGTGGGATATCTCTGGGCTCCCCATGAATCTGCTCATCTCCCTCCATAATTGGTTGATAGCTGACACACTGTAGTCTTGCAGGAACGATGAAAATGTGCAGTACAACTGGAACAGTTTATTTAATAGTGAGAGAAATTATCTGTGCTAGAGTGAGTGAGTGAGTGAGTGAGTGCGGTAGGCTTGGCACCACCGTGCTGACTTGGCAGCGATGTGCGTGTGTCCGTGCGTGCATGTACCGGCACAGCTGGAGGGTGTGAGGGGTGGTAGCTTAGCTGCAGAGTTCAGTGTGGCTGGAGCCGTCAGAGAGGGAGGGTATGCTGCTCCTAGCTCTTGTCCAGCTCTGTTTCGGCGGCTATAACCCTCACAGCTAGGTGGGAATGGGCACAAATGACATGGGACACACAATAAAGGCACTGCACTTCACTCTTAAGTACTTCACTGCACTATAAAGCACTGCACAATAATATATCCAGGGCTGGAGAGGCGAGGTCTTGCAAGATAGCTGGCTGATAATCCGGTCTTGGCTCGTATGTCCTGGCTGTATTAACACACTGCGCCATGTATGGTTGTCATGTGAAGCTACAACAACCTTGATAATCCTTTCTTGCACAAGGATGTAGAATAAAAGTCCAGAGATAAGTTTATAGGTTCTTATTAGCCAAAGATATACAGAGCTGGGGTGGCACTGCTATGCTGAGTGCCGACCGGATGTTACTGATGAAAACATGTGCAGCGGTGCCGGATATATTTGGTGCAACGCTGCCGATACTACAGAGTACGGTATATTATCATGGGATATTAAACAATGATATAGTATTGCTGTGAAAGTACATGTGTGTATGTTGCAATATGATTAAGGCATGTGTACATTCTGTATATATGTTGTGTGTGCACTTAACCTATATCAACAACAAGTAAAGTTTTAAGATAACATCAGCAGTTCTGTTACTCACACTCCTAGATATGAACCCGAGAATCCTGTTTGCCTTGTTACGAACGCTTATACATTGTTTTCTAGGCTTCAAATCATTGCTAACAAACACACCTAGATCTTTCTCACAGTCTGAGTTTTCTAATTCCATATTAGCTAGTTTATATTTAACATTTAACATAAGAACATAAGAACATAAGAAAATGGGAGTCTGCAGAAAGCCGATTGGCCTAAGCAAGGCAGATCCCTGTCCCACACAACCCCAATTACAAAGCCCAATTATAGGCTCAACACTCTAATACCCTAAGGATCATCTTACCAAAACGGTTAGAGAGTAACGCAGGATTACAGGGGTCTGCAGAGCGCTGATTGGCCCAACCCGGCTGATCCCCCTTCACACCCAACCCTTCTCGTCCATATGCTTATCCAATTTTATCTTAAAGCTCCCTACCGTTTTTAATCCCACTATAGCACTTGGTAGTCCATTCCACCCATCTACAACTCTGTTACCAAACCAATATTTGCCTATATCTTTTCTGAAACGAAATTTATCTAATTTGAAACCATTGGTAGAGTTGTTTCGCTATCACTGAGCTTTAGTACATTTTGTCATGTCCCCTTTGTTAATCCCACTAACCCACTTGAACACCTCTATCATATCCCCTCTAACTCTGCGTCTCTCTAACGAATGTAAACCTAATTTCTTCAACCTTTCTTCATACAGAAGATTTCTAATATTATGGATCATTTTTGTCATTCTACGCTGTACTCTTTCCAATGAATCTATGTCCATTCTGTAATAAGGACACCAAAATTGGACAGCATAATCCATATGGGGTCTCACTAATGATAAGTAAAGTTTTAAGATAACATCAGCAGTTCTGTTACTCACACTCCTAGAGATGAACCCGAGAATCCTGTTTGCCTTATTACGAACGCTTATACACTGTTTTCTAGGCTTCAAATCATTGCTAACAAACACACCTAGATCTTTCTCGCAGTCTGAATTTTCTAATTCTAAATTAGCTAGTTTATATTTAACATTTGTTTGCATCTTCCCTATCTTTAATACCTTACATTTGTCAATGTTAAACTTCAGCTGCCAATTTACTGACCATTCATGTAAGGTATCTAGATCCCTTTGGAGGCACTCTATATCGCTATCTGAATCAATTGATCTCCCCATTTTAGTATCGTCTGCGAATTTACTTATCCTACTAGTTATACCTAAATCTAGGTAATTTATGTATATAAGAAACAACAGGGGACCTAATACCGATCCCTGGGGGACACCACTTTTGACTGCTCCCCACTCTGACTTGGTACCATTTATGCTGACTCTCTGTTTCCTACCAATTAGCCATGACCTAATCCATCCCAACAACGACCCTCCTATTCCATGTGCCTCAACCTTTCTCATCAATCTCTCATGAGGGACTCTGTCAACAGCTTTACTGAAATCTAAATATATAATATCATATGACTTGTCACTATCTACTGCTTCATATACCTCTGAGAAAAAACTAAGCAAATTAGTAAGGCAAGAACGTCCCTGAGTGAATCCATGCTGAGAAGAATTTATTAAGTTAAATTTTACTAAGTGGCTTCTAATTTTCCTAGCAATAATAGACTCTAGCAACTTTCCTATGATTGATGTTTTTTTTTTTTTTT
This sequence comes from Paralithodes platypus, assembly GCA_032716605.1. Taxonomy (NCBI): domain Eukaryota; kingdom Metazoa; phylum Arthropoda; class Malacostraca; order Decapoda; family Lithodidae; genus Paralithodes; species Paralithodes platypus. The sequence goes on along the minus strand of CM064525.1, from coordinate 45,510,780 downwards.
TTTTTTTTTTTAAGAGACAATGAACGGAGGAAGGAAAAACACAGATAAAACAAAAAGGTCCATGTGCCTAAAGGCATCCTCCATTCATAAAATGTTTGTAACAACTGGATTTAAACATTTGTAGATTGTAAGTTTGTGAAAAGCAATTCGAGGGAAGTGAATTCCAAAGAGTAGTAGCTCTGGGGATAAATGAATTCTGATATGCAGAAGTTCTGCATTGTGGAGGAGAAAGTGTAAATTCATGGGCGCTCTCAGCTGCCCTAGTTCTACGGGGAAAGATGTGGAGAGGCGGCACAATTGAAGCAAGTTCCTCGGAACAATTGCTGTGAAAATATCTGTAGAATAATGCAAGGGATCCAACGTTTCTTCGTATGGATAATGTAGGAAGGTCCTGTGTGATTGCAGGGTTATTGATTAATCTAATAGCTTTATTTTGAATTTTGTCCAACTGCCTCAATGCAACCACTCCACTTCCACCCCACAGAGGTGAACAGTAATCCATCTGAGAACGCACATGACTTTTATATATTACGGCCAACTGCTCGTCAGTGAAGAATTCTCGAACTCTGTACAGGAGTCCCAGTTTTTTAGAGGCATTCTTAGCAATGCTTCTAACATAATGTGTCCAGCTCAAGTTAGTAGTTAATGTTACACCGAGAATGTCAATACTAGGGGAAGTGGGAATATTTACATCATTAAAAATATAAGGGAGTCAGTGAGATTCTGTCGGTTAGAAAATTGAATGTACTTGGTTTTCTGTGCATTAAAGGAAACTAGATTCTTTTGTCCCCATCCATTAATTCTAGAAAGGTCCTGGTTCAGAGAAATTGCAGTGTTTATTTTTGAATTTGTAAGATCGGGTTGGGTGAAAGAATTGGTAAATGTGAAGGAACTGTGGAGTGTGAGACTAATGGGACGGTAATTGGATGCTATCGATTTATCACCTTTTTTGAAGATCGGAACTACATTTGCAAGCTTCCAAGCTTCTGGAACTAAACCTGTTTCTAATGACTTGTTAAATAAAAATGCTAATGGACTACTTAACTCATCTCTGCATTCTTTTAATACTCTAGCATTTACCTCGTCAGGACCAGGCGATTTTTGAGGTTTCAGTCTGTCAATTTCCTTAAGCACATCATTTCTACTTATATATACTAACTGTACTTAACATATTTTCTATACTATCACTATATACCATATTGACTTCTGGAATCTGTGCCAAATTTTCATTAGTGAAAACGGAAAGAAACTGACTATTTAATGTACTGTACATTTCTAAATAATTTTCTGTTATTTCTCTTATTGAAGTTTTTACGGGGCTTATTACATCTCTAACTTTAGATTTATATAGTTGGTAAAAAGCTTTAGGGTTATTTTTTGAGTCACTGGCTATCCTTATTTCATAATTTCTTTTTGCTTTCCTGATTTCCTTTTTGACCTGTCTTGGTAGAGTCTGATAGTATATATGTAAATGATTTTCGCCTTTCTTTATTTTTCTATATATTCCTTTCTTTTTTCCTATAAGATCTATTAGCTTATTAGTCATCCATTTTGGTTGGTTCTGCGTCGATCTAAATCTTCTTTTAGGGATATATTTGTTTTGAGCATTGTGGAGTGAAGCAATAAACTGGTTATATGTAGGTGGCAAGTTTAACTCTGGTATATCCTGACTTAATTGCTTAACAATAGGGTCCACCCTTAAGTCTCTTCTTAGCCCACCATAATCGGCTTTTCTGAAATCTGGGATAAGTGTCGTATTCTCTTTAGCATTCCCTGTCCATTGTATATTAAAATAAATAGATTTATGATCGCTATTTCCTAGGTGGTCACCAATCTCTACATTATTTATCATATGTTCATTGTTACTGAAAACTAAATCAAGAATATTAATACCTCTAGTCGGCGTATCTATGAATTGAAATAAAAAAACTATCTTGTACTACCTCAATAAACTCTACTGAATCGGAGTCGCCTATTTGGTGCTGCCAATCATTGTTCGGAAAATTAAAATCCCCCATAATGCACACATTGCTAAACCTTGATGCTATTTTAATTTCCTCCCATAACGATGTTTCGCCATTTCTACTCATATTAGGCGGTCTATATATAACTCAAATAACTATGGTCTCACTACCTTCGTTAACCTCTACCCAAACACTTTCATTATCATTATTTAGTCTAATACCTGATTTAATACAGCTTTTTAATGTACTCCTACCCTCCTGGCCCGGGCAGGCTCTCCTAATGACGGAGCTCGTATCCGGGCGATCTGGTCGAATATCAACAAAAGTAAACTAAGGCTAATCTCGCTTAATATATTACCTACATTAATCAAAACATATATAGAAATGAGCGCCTTACCTTCCTGCGTAGAATGGCGATGAGTAGAGCTCTCTAGCTCAACTGGTTCCGGAGTGATGGTGATGGAAGTGGAGGTAACTTTTGCCGCGTATTTACCTCGGCGCGTCCGAACACTCAACCGCGGCCCCAGCTACGACGCCCAGTTGCACTCGTCGCTCCACCCGCAATTATGCCGGGAAGCGATTTGATAGTGTTTTATTGGTTATTCTGTCATTTATTATAGTTATTATGTTATTTTCACTCAATAAAGTTATTTATATGAACTTATTTGTGTCTCTGTCACTTATTACTTCGTTTTATTATTATTATTATGATTATTAGTGTCACTTTCACTGGACTTTGATAATTGGTAGTGTTATTTCCCCTTTTATGTATTGTTAGGTAAGCTAATAATATATATAGTGTCACTGTCACTTCTTCATATTGTTATGAAGGCACTTATTATTACTTGTGTGTGTCTCTTTCACTTATACTTAGTTTTATCATTATTATACTGTCACTTTGACTGGCCTAGGCTTATTGAGTGTCATTTTCACTTATTTATTGTTAGAAATATATATTTTAATGTCACTTTCACTTGTTCATATTGTTATGAAGGCACTTATTAATACTTGTGTGTGTCTCTTTCACTTATACTTAGTTTTATTATTATTATACTGTCACTTTGACTGGCCTAGGCTTATTGAGTGTCATTTTCACTTATTTATTGTTAGAAATATATATTTTAGTGTCACTTTCACTTGTTCATATTGTTATTGAAGGCACTTATTATTACTTATGTGTCTTTTTCACTTATACTTAGTTATATTATTATTCTTAGCCTACATTTGAGTGTCACTTTCACTGTTGTCACTTCCACTTCAAAAGTTTGTTAGAGTGTGGAAGTCGTTGAAGCAGGTGCCAGCACACAGTCCAACTTGACACTCGAGGCATTCCCAAGTGGTTTTTGTTGGTTTGCGGGGTCTGCGAGTTGTGTGGCTGCACACATGGCACCTCTTCTGACTCCTAGCGTTACTACCTGGTGCTTTGAAAGGAAGAGCATTGAGCTGGTGCTTCCTGAAGAATTCAGCATACCCCGTTCTGTCAAGCTGGCCTGGTCCTTGTATTGGCCTGCCTGGTGTACCCGCATGTTAAGCCAGGAGCTCAAGTAGCACCTGCTTGTGGAACTTCCACAGGGACTTGTACTTCTTGGCTCCTGGAGTCCTCAGACGGTAGATGTTGTAGGCATTGAGGACCGACATATCTACCGTATGCAGGATAAACTTCTTGTACCACCTGCAAGATGTTCGCAGGCAGTCGATGAAACCCATCTGCATGTCGGACTTGTCGACGAGGCGCATATTGATGTTATAATCCAGGACAGCAGCTGGTTTTTGGACGGGGTTCTTGGTTGTTCGGTCAACCTTCCCAGTGGCAACCATCTGGGCCTTGTGGCATGTGGTGAGGAGGTTGACCTTGCACTGGTCATGCCAGTGGATGGAGAGGATGGGGCCACTCTTCTTGTGGAAGATGTCCGCCTTCTTCGTCTTGGATGGGTAGCCTGGCATGCCCTTCCTTTTGCCCTTGACTGTGCCGACAGTTCCGGTCTTGCGGTCATGGAGGTACTTGGTCAGGAGAGGCGACGTGTAATAATTATCTGTGTAGAGGATGTGGTTTTCATTGAAGTGCCTCTCCATCATCTTCTTCACTACAGCGCCACCAAAACCAATGAGAGGGTCAGTCACAACTTCTCCAGCCTTGCCGCTGTAGACTATAAAGTCCTCGACATACCCCGTCAAGCAGTCGCAGAGGAAGAAGAGCTTGATGCCGAAGCGGTGTCTCTTGGACGGGATATACTGTCGGAAGTGCAGCCTACCACGGAACAGGACCAGAGACTCGTCGAGGCACATCTTCTGGAAAGGAATCAGGTATGTGGTGAACCGATGACGTATCATGTCATACAGCTTCCTGATCTTCCATAACGAGTCGGGAAGGTGGACTGCCATGTTGTTTGTCAGGTGGAGATAAGAGAGGATGTCGAAGTACCTGTCCCTGGACATGTATTTGCCAAATGATGGAGTCGTTATGATGTCGCCAGTGATCCAGTAGTCAGCCAGAATGTGCTTCCTTATATGTGTCATCAGCATTGTGAGTGCCAAGAACACATATAGTTCTGCCACAGTGAGAGCTCTCCATGCCACCATCTTGGCACTGGTCTTCCTCCCAAGAAAGTTGGCACAGATAGCATGGTGGTGATTTGTCTCTTTGCCGAGGTATTCCATGACTTCATTGTCATAGAAGCCACAGAAAAGTTCACTGGGGGTAGCATCTGGGCCACAGGGATAGGCTGGTGACACCCCAGAACCCATCTGTACCTCGTCAAGGGCAGGACAATCTGGCACAAAATCAGCTCCATCTGTCCACACAAACAGGTCGGATGCTGATGCTCGAGGTTGTGCTGCAGCAGGCACACGCCCTGGACGCCCTGGCACACGCCCTTGGCTACACGGACGCCCAGGCGGACGCCCTGCACGCCCACGCCCAGGCCCAGGCCCAGGGGCAGCGGCGTCGGCAGGCTGACCACGTCCACGACCTCGCCCTCTCGCTCGTTTGTCGGCACTTCCTCTTCCTCTTCGTCTTCCTGTTCCTCTTCCTCTTCCTCCTCAGGCGACGTCAGGTCATCTGGGGCAATGTTGGGGTCGTCAGCATCCTCTTCAGGAGACAATTCTGGTGAAGAAGTGACCGGGCGTCGGCGGTGTGGGGCGCGGGAGGCTGCGGGAGCTTCAAGAATGGGAGCCGAGGCCTCGGGAGTTGGGATCCTTTTGCGGCGAGCCGAGGGCTTTTCAGCAGCAAATAATGCTCTGCGGTGTGTTGAGGCCTGTGGCACATCACCAATACCAATTGAAGAGGCCCTTTGGTCATCCTGAACGAGAGATAAAGGCAAGGGCTGTGGGTGACCCACGCGGCGTCCCGTGTCAAGGCGTCGGGACAATGGAATGCGGGTGGTTGCTAGGCCAGGGTCGGCGTCATTATCGCTATCTTCAGCTTCCCTATGCTTTTCTGCGGCTTCCCTGCGTGCTTTCTTAGCTGCACTTTTGACCAATGATTGTTTGTAGAAATATTTGCCCACTTTCAAGGGCGTACGGGCAGGCAAAGGGGAAGGTCCTGAGCTAGGGCTAGGGCTAGGCCTAGGCTGACCTCGCAAAGATGGCGAGGGGGTAGGCCTAGGTTCTAGCACACTGGGAAGCTCAATGGCACCTTCCTGAAACACTTCCACATCAGGATCATCACTACTGTCTCCCCCCTCAAATATATCGACATATCGTCGTCTCCAAAGCCCACGAAATCGTCTTCTTCACTTTCACTTATTAATTGTACCTTGTCCACCAAGCTTTCGCCACTGCTCTCTTCATCACTATCAAAAAGTTGTCGCTGTATAGCGCTATCACTCAACAAACGCTTAACTTTCTTTTGTTGAGCTCTCTTCTCGGTTGTAACAGGCGTTGAAGTTGCGAGCGGGGTAGCACTGGGGCCCGCGGGAGGTTGCAGCGAATCGGACACGTCGGAATTTTTTTTTTCAGTATTACTCGCTATGGCGGCCACGTACGAACTGATAACACTAGTAGTTGAGGCTTGGTGGCGCTGCGGTCGCTTCTACCATGCAAAAATTGGCCGCGCGAATTTTGAAGCACGCTTTCAAGCACAAGGATTTTAAAATGACACCCGGGTTCCGGCCCTTTTTTTTTTGTGTCATTTTAAATGACACCCGGGCTGGAAGGGTTAATGTACTCCTGACAAACACTGCTATACCCCCGCCCCTCCTACTTGTTCGGTCATATTTAAACAAACTATATCCTGGAATAACAAATTCTGCTAAAAAATGCCTAGATTCTGTATTAATCCACGTTTCAGTTAGCGCTATTATGTCTATATTTTCTGTGCTAACGAGTGCTCTAAGTTCGTTCATTTTGTTACATAAACTCCTACAATTTGTATAATATACCCTCAACCTATTACTTTTATTTGCAACTAATTTTCTATTGTGTTTAGCTAACTTATTATTTCCTGTTGAACTACTAGCTCTAGACGGAAATTCTACTCTATCAGTATTCTCATCTTTACTATCAGTTACATGTGTAGTGTTATCGATACTACTATTACACATCACTATATCCGCACTATCTTGACTGATTATTTCTATTTTACTCACTGGTTTGTCACATGAAGTAACTGCTCCATATGGAGACAGTATTTTACTTACACACCCAGGTTTTTTTAACGAAACCCCGCAACAATATTGTCGAGAGCTGGCCAAGGTCGAAACTCCTAGTCTAGAGAGATGTACTCCATCCTGGGCATACAGTTCATCCTTACCATAAAAGAGGGACCAGTTATCGAGGAATGGAATAGTATTTGCCTTGCAATACTTCTCCAGCCGGCTATTTACACCAATAGCCCTGGAGTACCATTCCTTCCTTACCCCTCTTCTTGGCAGGATACTGTTTACCACAGGAACTCCACCCTTTTCCTTGATCTTCTCCAACATTTCCTGATACTTGGAGAGCAACTCCTCAGTCCTGCATCTCCATATATCGTTGCTCCCTGCATTGAGGAAAATTATGGGGTCCTCCCCACTCACTTCCAGGACAGCATCTATCTTCTCAGCCACCCTTCCGACTCCGGCACCAGGCACGCAGACAACTTTACCAACCTCAGTATTTGTTGCCCTGCCAAGGTATCTAACCAATGAATCACCGACAATGAAAACAGACTTAGCTTTTTCCTTTTGTCGGCATGTAGCAGCAGTTGTAGCAGCAGCAGCAGACTTCCTCCACTCCCCTCTCACTGCCTCACTGTAAGACGGGTCATCTCTTCCCCCCACGCCGTCATCACTTTCATCACACTCGTCCTCCAGGATGCTGTACTTGTTGTTTACAGGTACACACTGCTTCTTCAAGGTATACTTCGTTCCACTTGAAGCTACCACTTTCCAGGAAAAATCCGATTTTCCTACACCAGTGGCATTTTTCGTTTCCTCTAATGCATCTTCAATGCTAGGTTCTCGTCCTTGAGAGATTGGACCTCGAGCTCAACATTCTCCAGCCTTTCTTGCAAAGCAAGACAAAGCTGGAGAACATGGGAAGAGGTGACAATCTCATCAACACAAGCCATCACTAAGAATGTTCACCTCACTAGGGGATAAACAGGTATGTCACGAGCGGTCACTGGGGCGTCCTCACTGGTCAAAGGTCAGGAGCCATGTATGCATCTTCCCTATCTTTAATACCTTGCATTTGTCAATGTTAAACTTCATCTGCCAATTTACTGACCATTCGTGTAATGTATCTAGATCCCTTTGCAGACACTCTATATCTCTATCTGAATCAATTTTTCTCCCTATTTTGGTATCGTCTGCAAATTTACTTATCCTACTAGTTATACCTAAATCAAGGTCATTTATGTATATAATAAACAACAGAGGACCTAATACAGATCCCTGGGGGACACCCTTTTGACTGCTCCCCATTCTGACTTGGTACCATTTATGCTGACTCTCTGCTTCCTACCAATTAGCCATGACCTAATCCATCCTAACAATGCCCCACCTATTCCATGTGCCTCAACCTTTCTCATCAATCTCTCATGAGGGACTCTGTCGAAAGCTTTACTGAAATCTAAATATATAATATCATATGACTTGTCACTATCTACTGCTTCATATACCTCTGAGAAAAAACTAAGCAAATTAGTAAGGCAAGACCGTCCCTGAGTGAATCCATGCTGAGAAGAATTGATTAAGTTAAATGTTTCTAAGTGGTTTCTCATTTTCCTAGCAATAATTGACTCTAGTAGCTTTCCTATGATTAAAGTGAGACTAATGGGACGGTAATTGGATGCTATTGATTTATCACCTTTTTTGAAGATCGGAACTACATTTGCAAGCTTCCAAGCCTCTGGAACTATACCTGTTTCTAATGACTTGTTAAATAGAAATGTTAATGGGTAACTTAACTCATCTCTGCATTCTTTTAATACTCTAGCATATACCTCATCACGACCAGGCGATTTATGAGGTTTCAGTCTGTCAATTTCCTTAAGCACATCATTTCTACTTATAGTAACCGTACTTAACCTATTTTCTATACTATCGCTGTATACCTTACGGACTTCTGGAAACTGTGCCAAATTTTCATTAGTGAAAACGGAAAGAAATTGACTATTTAATGTACTGCACATTTGTAAATCATTTTCTGTCATTTCTCCTATCGAAGTTTTAAGGGGACCAATTACATCTCTAACCTTGGATTTATATAGTTGGTAAAAAGCTTTAGGATTATTTTTTGAGTCATTGGCAACAAGCTTCCTAATATCAGTACAGGTGGACCTAGCTAAGTATCTGACCATGGAGTCCCCAACAATTGAGAAGGACTTGCCTCTCCTTGTCGATGACTTGGTAGCAGCTGCGGCATCGGCAGGAACTCCTGGGGCAGAAGTTGAAGGTACTCCTGGGGGGGCAGCAGTCACAGCATTCCCTGTGTTTGGAGGCAACTTACTTACCTTTCTCCTGGTTTCCTCGCCGAAGGAAGCACTAGCAGCCGCACCATCATATTCGTCATCCAAGGTGATGAACTTGTTGCTGAGGGCAACTGGCCGCCGTAGAAATTTGCAGGTTGTTGCACTTGTTGGAACAACTGTCCAGGGAGCATCACGATCCCTAACAGCAGTTGCACTATCCTCACTTTTCTTGTCAGCAAAAGTCAGCTTTAAGGCCAAATTCTCGTCTTTGAGAGACTGCACCTCTCTCTCCACATTAACCAGCCTTTCTTGCAAAGCAAGACAAAGCTGGAGAATATGAGAGGAGGTAGCAATCTCGTCAACACCAGCCATTTTAAGAAAGCGTTAACACTATCACCACACTATGGGCAAAGATAATTCACTGGGAGTCACTAGAGACAGGTCCTCACTCAGCAAAGGTCAGGCAGGTACTGCAAAGGTCAGGCAGGTACTTCTGTCAAGCCTATCACGATCCTCATTTTTGTTTTCCTATATCCCAACTACTCCCTCTCGGGCATAGGATGAGAGCCTGTACATCCAACCGCTCAACATGGTGAAGCCCATGAGGTCTTGTTCCAGTCTAGGGAGTGAGACATGTGAAGCACTTAGAGCTCCACTCGCGTCTTGAAGCAGCCCCATCTCTGGAGCCGCTTCACCTGCGTGCTTCACTGTCTCACTACCCAAACTTGGACCCTCACTCTCAGAACGCCACCTGTTGAGCAATTAACTCACTAGGCATTGCCCCCCTGTAGCATATTTTGAATATGGGAATATTCATACGGTGCTATTTAATCAGGGAACAATGAGGGTATATTTGTGGTGTTTCGGTGGGCTTTGTGGTAATGCACTGATACTAGGTACAGCAAAAATTCATCCCAGTAATATAATCCCATTGATTCATCGAGATTCGTACCCGGGGCCATTGGATTACCAGTCCAGTGACAAGACCACTCCACCACACCTCCCCTTAAATGCTAGTGTTAAATTACCCATTTTCCATTCCTTTGGAACGCTCCCTTACATTAGCAATTTATTGAAACTATTTGATAATATAAGGGCTTTGCTATTTTACACTTAACTTATGACTCAAGAATATATGTTGTCAGGTTCAGGGGTTTTATTATTTGTTAGTTCGTATATTGCGAGTAGGACTTCGCCTATCTCGATTTTTAGAAAAAAATAAAAATAAAAAACAGACGTGGTGTCATTGTTTATGTTTGACTCGTCATGATGAGGGTTCACACCTCTCTTTGTTGTGTCAGATGCAAACAAAATGATTAGCCATTTTTATTACATAATTTGCAAATTATCCATAATGTTAGCATTTTATTCGTTCTTATATGGTTATAGACTTCCTTTGGAATATATGTACTTACGCTAGCAATGTGTTTTTCAAGACTAATTTTACTCTGACCAATTGTTTGGTATTTTATCTTTCTGAGAGTACGTTAGGTTATAATTATGATCAGCAATATACTTTTATAAACTAGAAATGTTTCGGTACATTAGGAATGCATTTTCGTATTAAGATTTATGTCAGATGTAATCATTCCGTGATCAATAGACGAAACATTTGCCAACTGAAATATTATATATTATTATATATACATAGTTATACCAAGATTTTACTGGGTTTAGAATTTATATAATACTATAAGTGGATTCGATCTCAACTGGGCAAGAAATGAAGCTATCACAGGGTACAGTCTACCGCACATATTACGTGTACACAAATGCAACATAGACAATTATTTCTGGAAACCTTCTTGAATACACACCACCCTCCCTCCTCCCTCCCATCCTAACTCGACTAAGAAGACTCATTGTTTCGTTGCGAATGTGGAAAACGAGAAGTCATCTCTCTCTCTCCCCCCCCCTCCACTCTCTCTTGCTTTGTCCTTGTTAACTTTCCTAAAGTACTCTTCCATGATATAGAGAAATGCTGGAGTTCTTGAAAAAGGGCTCCAGTCCTGAAAATATTCTTGATTTACAGTGTGATGGCTTAATAATTCAATAGGGTTGATGGCCTCTGAAGTCCTATTTTAACTATTATACCTTTTTCCTATCTAAGGGAGAGAACAGTCTCTCCATGCTATCAGTTAGGTATGCTCCATTACTGATACATATGTTATTGGTCACTCATATTACCTAATACGACAAACCTTATATAATTATGAACCGGGAACATGAGCGAACGGCTACAATCTTTCATAAAAAAAGAGGGTAGGTGGACAGGTTGTTGTTGTTGTTGCTGTTCCCCAGGCTGTCTGGCCGAGCAGCCCCAAGGTCCCGAGCAAGGCCAAGGCCATAACCGAGCGCCCTCAATACAGTCCAATACGAAATGTGTAATTTGATATCCCTTTGTAATTTGTTTATATATACCGTATTCCTCTAAGATATTTGTGTAATTACACCTAGCTTTTGCTATAATTATGAACTAATATTCACTTCTAATCTCGTGATTTCTTTATATTATCACAATATGAGCAAAGGGGTCATACCCCGACATGGAAAGACAAATCCTATGCATGGTGTATGTTATTTGCTTTAATCCCCCTACGTGACAGCAAATGCTTAAAATAGTTACCTTACGTATCACATACTAAGCCAATTTGCTATTATTGTATTATTGAGTTCCTTTTGCCAAGGTTACTTGGTTATTTGTTACTTACTTACTTGTGTGCATTATAATATATTTACTGTAACCCATAACAGAGAATACTGGAACAGACCTATCAAATCATTTCACACTATAATTTGTTTATGTAATCTTAATAATTGCAAATGTAAACTATCAGTTGTTTATAGTTGGTTACGTATCTTGATTCAAAAGTGGTTAACTAAATACAACTAGATAGAACAGACAATATGAAAGGCTATCAAACAGCTGAAGGCCAATAGAACTTAAAATATTAAAGTTTGTTCTGTTGTTACTTGCTTTCCTTTAGCTGTTGGGACAGTTATCCTTTATTCTCTGATACACTTCAATTACATTTAATCATGAACCTATTTAAAGTTATATAGCATTATTTTAATGTTTAATATTAAGTAGGCTACTAATTACGAATAGAGAAAAGCTGGGTATGTAAGTAAGGACTTTTAAGTAATTATAAACTAATTATACTAAAGTAATTAATTTGGATTATTATTAAGATCTTTTTTATACATACTTAATTTAGTTCGTTAACCCTTTAAAGATTATGTTTTACTCTTTTCTCTTATCTCGTTATTCTCTTAGTTTAGTATTGTGCTCTTGTTAGCAATTTATCTTATTTTATCTTTTTACTGAAAGACATTTACATAATCAACATGATAGATGGGAAGGGAAGATAGCAAAGCCACATATAAAATAGGATTGTATTTATAAACATAAATAAAGTATTTCACAATTAAACAAAATAAGTAATGAAAGAAATTAATATTAGAAGATTTCAGGATAGTTTTGTATTCGTTCTGATTTCACTTAAAGTATGAAATGAAGGCATAGCTTAGTAGGCTTAATTAAGTCACAATATAATCTATAGGACTTCTTACAATGCTTAATTACTAATTATTATGTTCCTTCCAACAACCAACCATACTCCTAAAATCGATTAATGAAATTTACAAACACATGTGGCAATCCGTGGATTCGAACCCAGGATGCTCACACCGAAAATCAACACCTTATACATCGCACCACCAAGACAGTTAAAGGTTGGTGGACACTGCCTACGATTTATTATGCAACTTCGAATCCTGCATATCAATCTAAGCATGTACACACATCCCAACTGCAACTCACGTAGGCTATGCATATGTGAATGGAAAGATCAATTATTGGGGCCTTAACCACTTAGGGAAGTCCTCTCGATAAATTACTCCTGAACCAATATCAATTATTATGTTCCTTCCAACAACCAACCATACTCCTAAAATCGATTAATGAAATTTACAAACACATGTGGCAGTCCGTGGATTCGAACCCAGGATGCTCACACCGAAAATCAACACCTTATACATCGCACCACGAAGACAGTTAAAGGTTGGAGGACACTGCCAACGATTTATTATGCAACTTCGAATCCTGCATATCAATCTAAGCATGTACACACATCCCAACTGCAACTCACGTAGGCTATGCATATGTGAATAGAAAGAGCAATTAATGGGGCCTTAACCACTTAGGGAAGTCCTCTCGATAAATTACTCCTGAACCAATATCAATTATTATGTTCCTTCCAACAACCAACCATACTCCTAAAATCGATTAATGAAATTTACAAACACATGTGGCAGTCCGTGGATTCGAACCCAGGATGCTCACACCGAAAATCAACACCTTACACATCGCACCACGAAGACAGTTAAAGGTTGGTGGACACTGCCTACGATTTATTATGCAACTTCGAATCCTGCATATCAATCTAAGCATGTACACACATCCCAACTGCAACTCACGTAGGCTATGCATATGTGAATGGAAAGAGCAATTAATGGGGCCTTAACCACTTAGGGAAGTCCTCTCGATAAATTACTCCTGAACCAATATCAATTATTATGTTCCTTCCAACAACCAACCATACTCCTAAAATCGATTAATGAAATTTACAAACACATGTGGCAGTCCGTGGATTCGAACCCAGGATGCTCACACCGAAAATCAACACCTTATACATCGCACCACGAAGACAGTTAAAGGTTGGTGGACACTGCCTACGATTTATTATGCAACTTCGAATCCTGCATATCAATCTAAGCATGTACACACATCCCAACTGCAACTCACGTAGGCTATGCATATGTGAATGGAAAGAGCAATAATGGGGCCTTAACCACTTAGGGAAGTCCTCTCGATAAATTACTCCTGAACCAATATCAATTATTATAGTAGAGTCATTTTCAGAGCTTCCGTGACCGTGTTTAGGATACCAAAGTTTCTCAGTGAATTTAACAAGGGCAACTGATACTAAAAAAAATAAGTCCCCATACACCTCACCAAAATGACGGGAAAGTTGTTATTTTAGACGTTTTTCAAAATGGCCGCCGCCGTCATCTTAAACAATTGATAAAGTTCTATTTCTTGAAGTGAATGGCCAAAAATTATAATTTTGGTGTCTATTCCCACTAATTTTGGTGTCAGAAGATCAATGGCATGGCACAATTAAAAAATAATTAATAAATAATTACCAAATAATTAAGTACATCAGAAAATAATTAAGAAAATCAATGGGATGGCATAATTCATGATTTAGAGTCCCATTAACCTCAACATCTAAGACAAATATGATGTTGTTAAATCCACTGAGAAACTTTGATATCCTAAATTAATAAAACATGAGACCTACTGCATTAAGATGCACTATCACTGCAGGACAAATATGATGCACAACTGTCAGAATCACTTCCGCTGTCATCATCGCTGCTCTCCATTTGTGGATGACTTGGAGTTTTTAGAAGATCCAGGAATGACGGAAGTGCAGGTTGGGTATAGCGTACTGGGAGGCATAAGCCATTACAAGGTGCCATCCATGGCCAATTGGTGATGGATGATTCTGAAGCTGGAAATTCTTCTGCAGATATTATTATGTTCCTTCCAACAACCAACCATACTCCTAAAATCGATTAATGAAATTTACAAACACATGTGGCAGTCCGTGGATTCGAACCCAGGATGCTCACACCGAAAATCAACACCTTATACATCGCACCACGAAGACAGTTAAAGGTTGGTGGACACTGCCTACGATATATTATGCAACTTCGAATGCATATCATTCTAAGCATGTACACACATCCCAACTGCAACTCACGTAGGCTATGCATATGTGAATGGAAAGAGCAATTAATGGGGCCTTAACCACTTAGGGAAGTCCTCTCGATAAATTACTCCTGAACCAATATCAATTATTATAGTAGAGTCATTTTCAGAGCTTCCGTGACCGTGTTTAAGATACCAAAGTTTCTCAGTGAATTTAACAAGGGCAACTGATACTAAAAAAAATAAGCCCCCATACACCTCACCAAAATGACGGGAAAGCTGATATTTTAGACGTTTTTCAAAATGGCCGCCGCCGTCATCTTAAAAAATTGATAAAGTTCTATTTCTTGAAGTGAATGGCCATAAATGACAATTTTGGTGTCTATTCCCACTAATTTTGGTGTCAGAAGATCAATGGCAGGGCACAATTAAAAAATAATTAATAAATAATTACCAAATAATTAAGTACATCAGAAAATAATTAAGAAAATCAATGGGATGGCATAATTCATGATTTAGAGTCCCATTAACCTCAACATCTAAGACAAATATGATGTTGTTAAATCCACTGAGAAACTTTGATATCCTAAATTAATAAAACATGAGACCTACTGCATTAAGATGCACTATCACTGCAGGACAAATATGATGCACAACTGTCAGAATCACTTCCGCTGTCATCATCGCTGCTCTCCATTTGTGGATGACTTGGAGTTTTTAGAAGATCCAGGAATGATGGAAGTGAAGGTTGGGTATAGCGTACTGGGAGGCATAAGCCATTTACAAGGTGCCATCCATGGCCAATTGGTGATGGATGATTCTGAAGCTGAAAATTCTTCTGCAGATATTATTATGTTCCTTCCAACAACCAACCATACTCCTAAAATCGATTAATGAAATTTACAAACACATGTGGCAGTCCGTGGACTCGAACCCATGATGCTCACACCGAAAATCAACACCTTATACATCGCACCACGAAGACAGTTAAAGGTTGGTGGACACTGCCTACGATTTATTATGCAACTTCGAATCCTGCATATCAATCTAAGCATGTACACACATCCCAACTGCAACTCACGTAGGCTATGCATATGTGAATGGAAAGAGCAATTAATGGGGCCTTAACCACTTAGGGAAGTCCTCTCGATAAATTACTCCTGAACCAATATCAATTATTATGTTCCTTCCAACAACCAACCATACTCCTAAAATCGATTAATGAAATTTACAAACACATGTGGCTGTCCGTGGACTCGAACCCAGGATGCTCACACCGAAAATCAACACCTTATACATCGCACCACGAAGACAGTTAAAGTTGGTGGACACTGCCTACGATTTATTATGCAACTTCGAATCCTGCATATCAATCTAAGCATGTACACACATCCCAACTGCAACTCACGTAGGCTATGCATATGTGAATGGAAAGAGCAATTAATGGGGCCTTAACCACTTAGGGAAGTCCTCTCGATAAATTACTCCTGAACCAATATCAATTATTATGTTCCTTCCAACAACCAACCATACTCCTAAAATCGATTAATGAAATTTACAAACACATGTGGCAGTCCGTGGACTCGAACCCAGGATGCTCACACCGAAAATCAACATCTTATACATCGCATCACGAAGACAGTTAAAGGTTGGTGGACACTGCCTACGATTTATTATGCAACTTCGAATCCTGCATATTAATCTAAGCATGTACACACATACCAACTGCAACTCACGTAGGCTATGCATATGTGAATGGAAAGAGCAATTAATGGGGCCTTAACCACTTAGGGAAGTCCTCTCGATAAATTACTCCTGAACCAATATAAATTATTATGTTCCTTCCAACAACCAACCATACTCCTAAAATCGATTAATAAAATTTACAAACACATGTGGCAGTCCGTGGACTCGAACCCAGGATGTGAGGTAATTGGTGCGCTCTAAGTGTGGTCGTAGACTGTCAGAATCAGGTACCAGTCTGATGATCTTCTTTTTCTTGAGTACTGACCACTTTGCTGCTCTCACCTCTGCTAGGGTCTTGTGTTTGGTGTCACAATAGATGTACCGGATAACAAATTTCTGTAAGTCATTGATGATTTCCTGTGTGACTGGGATGATTGTGCCACAACTTTTAAGGAGGTTGCGAGCTTCTGATGATTTTTCTACACGGTCAACAATAGTTTTCTTGCCTATTCCATAAAAGCCGGAGTTATGGTCGCATCCGGTAAGAACATAAAGTGGGATCAAAGACTCCGCCATTGCCTCACTACACAAACACCGAGCATTTATCAGCTGAGATTTGCGTTTCAAGCACAAGAGTCCTGATATTTGCCGAGCCACATAGGCTGCCTGAACGTAGTTATCAGTATCTTCAGTGTCTATGACAACTGCTTCTGTATACCCTTCTGACCGCAGCTAACCATAAAGAGTGACAAGAGCTGTGTCTGCTTCTGCATGGGCATATGTGAGATTCTTCAAAACTTCATCTGTGGTGAGATTCCTTGCTGGTTTGCCAACAACACAGTGTATGATCTGAATAGTGGTTGTAGATGCCTTTCTTTTGAAAGCAGCCTTGATAAATGCTTGAAGGCGAACCTTATTCTCTGGCTTACCAAGAAGAGCATGAAAGTCTCTATTAGAAGGAAATTTGTCCTCTGACTTCATAAACACATTGCAAATGGACTGATTTTTTTGACGGTGTTGTCGTTCACTATCTTTGATGGATAAGTCTTGCTCGTACGAGTCATTAACCCTTAATTAGCGGCTCACCACATAAGTCGAGTTAAATAAAGCTGGACTATGTGGCGGCGCTCGACATAACTCGAGTGGCAATTTCAGCACGTAATGTTGCTGAGAGAGAGAGACAAGTGGTGGCAGGAGAGTAGCGAGCGTATGACTGCTCCAGACCACCGCGGCGAACATACTGACACGAATCCCAGCTCCCTCCTCCCTCTCTCACTCGCTATATAAGGAATTGTATCGGGAAAGTGGCTAATTACATGCTTTTTGCACTCGCGTTGCACGGTTATTGCAAGAAAACTAGCCATCATAAAAGGATCGTTATGGTGTCATTCGAAAGCCCTGTTTATGCCCTTTCAGGGATAGGTACTTGTTTTACGTTCTGGGTCTTATTTAGGCATGAAAATGATCACGTAAACAGCCCTATTTTGGCTAAAAACACCCCGCTGGGCGGTACATATAAATAAACCGCATAGGCCGCTCGTAAGGTGTTAACCAAGATAACACATTCTGCATTCGAATGTCTATTCAGGACAAAGTTCACAAGTTTCTCACCATAGTCTCCCCACGTTAACTTGGTTCCATCTGCTTTTTCTCTGTCTTCAGTAGTAGGCGTTGTTAGACGCCAGATTAGTCCCATGTCTACTATTGATGTGTAAATATCAGGGTACGGTATGGATGTCATTGTCAGTTTTTCCTGTAGCCTACTCTTCTGCGTTTTGCGCATAGTACCATTTGCATTGAAAATTGAAAGGCACTCATCTGTTACTCGATGCTGCATTAAGTCTTCCATCTTTAAGCCGTCACTTGCCTCAACAAGTTTGATGACCGAGGTAAATGCCTTACTCTCCATTTCTTCAGTTGTCTGTTTCAGGTTTTCACTTGCTGTCTTCTCGATTTCTTGAGTTGCAAAATTGCCTCTTTTACTACATGGTATTCGAGCATTGAGGGACTTTGTTTTGGAATAGTCTCTTTCATTTACAAATTCCTCCACTTTTCTTTCTCCATCGGCCTTTGCAGACTTCAGATCAGCAAAGAGAGCTGGAGAGGCTTGACTTCCAGATTGTAGGGATCTTAGTGTCAGATCTGATTGGTCAAATGGATCACAATGGAACTCGGTGAGACATGCACTGATATCCTGCACAGATTGTTCATCTATCTTCATCTTACTTGGGGCACAATCTGCATGCTTTCTTGAACCTCGTCTCTTGTGATTTGCGTGACGATGAACACAGCCTCTTATCCGGTTGACGTTGTTAACATTCCGCGTGTTTGACAGGAGTTGCTTCTCATTCTTTAGAATAGCCAACCATCCACACTTAAGCTTGGATCCTTTATTCATCGTTGACTCTATCCATATGTCAAGGGCAACACATTTTTTTTTTGTTCTATGTGATTGAGGGAGGCAAAAGGCATAACTGCCTATAGCGAGTGCCTCCCCCATAGTTGAAAGAGTGACAGGGCCAAAATCAAGGGACGTTTGAGCCAAAATGCCTGGACACACGGAGTTTGAAGCAATTTAAGTCATAGGAAGAGGGAAAGACTGATTATGGGAGAGAGTTCCAGAGCTCAGCTGTTGAGTAGAAGAAAGTTTGAGAGTAACGTTTCACTCTTGGGTTGGAGAGTTGCACAGAGTAGGGGTGGGATTGAGTTGCAAGACGGGTACCACGTGCCCTACGTAAAGGAGGTGGTATGCAATGGGATAGCTCTGAGGAACACTGATTATTATAGTAGCGATAGAATAGCGAGAGAGATGCAACATTGCGGCGGAGAGAGAGAGATTGCAGAGAGTTGGTGAGTGGACGGGAGTTAATGATACGAAAGGCCTTCCTTTCAACTTTGTCTAGGAGAGCGGTGTGAGAGGAACCTCCCCACACATGTGAACAATACTCAATACAAGGGCACACTATGCCCCTGTACAGAGCAAGAAGCTGTGCAGGGGAAAAGAACCCCCTAAGGCGGTTGAGCACACCCAGCTTCTGGGAGGCTGCCTTAGCAAGACTGGTAATATGGTCCTTCCAAATGAGAGCAGAAGAAAAAGAGACACCAAGAATATTGAGAGAAGATGAAGGGTTGATTTTTGTATTGTTGAAGAATAAGGGATAGTCCGCTGGGAGATCCTGACGGGTAGATAGATGGAGAAATTGGGTTTTGGAAGCATTAAAGTTAACAAGGTTTTCTCTGCCCCAATTGGAAATAGTATTTAGATCAGAATTTAAGAGTTCTATGGCTTCATTACGTTTGTCGTTGAGGGATTGCTGGCTGGGGCGTTCTGAAAAACTAATGGAGTAGTGTAAGGTTGAGTTGTCTGCGTATGAATGGATGGGAATTAAGGTACAGTTAAGGAGATCATTTATAAAAATTAGAAAGAGAATAGGAGATAGGACAGAGCCCTGAGGAACACCGGAGTTTATAGGGTGAGGAAGTGAACAATGGCCGTCCACAACCGCAGCTATGGAACGGCCGGAAAGGAAGTTAGAGACAAAGGCACAGATGGAGGGATAGAAACCGAAGGAGGGTAGTTTAGAAATTAAAGATTTATGCCAGACTCTATCGAAGGCTTTCGATATGTCTAGTGCAATAGAAAAAGTCTCACCGAAGTCCCGAAAGGAGGATGACCAAGAGTTAGTAAGATATGAAAGAAGATCACCAGTAGAGCGACCCTTAAGGAAGCCATACTGGCGATCTGAGAGCAGATTATGAGAAGAGAAATGCTTAAGAAATTTGGAAGCAAGAATAGTTTCAAAAACTTTAGAAAGACAAGAGATAAGAGCAATTGGACGATAGTTGGAGGGTTGAGAGCGGTCACCCTTCTTTGGGACAGGTTGAATGTGAGCAAACTTCCAGCATGAAGGGAAGACGTTAGAGGATAGACAGAGACGAAAGAGTTTGCCTAGGCAGGGAGTCAGCACGGAAGCACAGTTTTTGAGAACAACAGGAGGAACACCGTCCGGACCGTACGCCTTATTAGTGTTAAGCCCAGAGAGGGTAGAAAGTACATCTTTAGAAAAGATTAGGATATTAGGCATAAGTAAGAGAGAGGAGGGCGGAGAGGGAGGAATAGCACCGGAATCATCCAAGGTGGAGTTTCTAGCAAAAGTTTGAGCGAAGAGTTTAGCTTTGTCAGAGGAAGAAGTGATGGTTGTGCCATCAGAGTGGGAAAGGGGAGGGAAAGACGAGGAAGAGAAATTGTTGGAGAGGTTTTTGGCTAGATGCCAGAAAGCTTGGGAAGAGCTAGAGTTGGATAGTTCTGTGCATTTATTATTGATGAAAGAGTGTTTGGCAAGTCGAAGAACAGATTTGGCTTGATTCCGGGCAGAAACATATGAAGAATGAGAGTCTTGAGTTTTAATGAGTAGGGTTTACCGGTCATTGACTGTGCAAACATGCCACTCTCCATGAATTGTGCTTGGATATGGGGAAGACTTTCTTGGACTGCTATGAAATCTGGAAGATGGCGCCCATATCTATCGTTGTCATAAATATGCATCCAAGGAAGCATAAACTTCAGTGAAGACTTGAACTCGATCCAGTTTCTTGTCCTTATAGCATGTATATTTTGAGTCAGTATCTCTACCATCTCCAAGAATGAAATCCAGAATTCTGCTAGTGGAGCACCATCTAAGTTCTGGAATAGGGAGTCAACGAGCCCCTTGAGATCGGCATTGCTCTCTAACTCAGCATGTGCATCATTAAGTTCTTGTTGGTCTACTGAACTGCGTAACTTATTGAGAGATGCCTAGATCTCTTCACACAGAGTGGCACCTTCAAAACGTTTGTCTAGTGCATGTTGGAGTAAAGCCTCGTAGAAGAGTCGAAGGCAACGCACACCGCGGTTGAAGTGTTTTCCACGCAGAGCTTGATCCACGGATCCATCTGCAACGACGCCTGCAGCCACCAGTACATCTGAAATGCCTCAGCCTTTGAACCTTTTGTAGATTGCATTGATGAAAGACATCTGGATATGAAAGGGCCCCATGAATGTCAATATGTCAGCAAATATCTCTGGATTCTCACTTTTCAATTCTAGCAATAATGCGTAGACAGGATGATCACCGACGATAATGGCAAATGGCATCTTCTTGTCATCAATTGCCTTTGCAAGCTTGCGAAGGGCATCATACAGAATGGTCTTGCTTGGTGGATCAGGATAAGTCATATGATAAATCGCTTGACTTTTCTGGGTTTCTGGTGATAGCGTGGCCTGGAAGCCAGAAAAGGCTGGTACAGTCTGGTCTTCTGGCTTTGGTCTTGTTCCGTCTGCCTTAGCTTGGGCCATTGCATGGATGACACCTCTCATTCTTTGAGGAACTGTGTCCAGATGTTTTTCATCCGTTATCCTTGGTCTGATGGGTGGTTCACCACGCTTGACTGTTTTGTATGGTTCAATTCTTTGCATCTGGCTCCCAAGTTCTTTGAGGCTATCAGAGAGGTACGAAGGCAAGGTGCTATTTGCAACTGGTCTATCATCATCTAGGGTAGGTAGATTTAGCTTAGGTAGGTCTGGCTGAACAAACATGACATTTGTACGATGTGATTGGCCACTTCCAGTCAAAGTGTCACTTTTGAAGTCATCGTTGTCGACTATACATATTGCCGGTGTTCCTTCAGAAAGTTCAAAAGGACACTCAGTTGAATGCTTCAGGTCAGTAACTGCCCAGAAATCTCTAAGCCAAAGCACATCATTGTAACTGATTCCCAGGCCATCCTTATGTAATATGTCTACCATTTCTCTGCTCTTTGTCATACCATGTAGCAGTACACCGAGGTTTGTCTCAAATGCAGTACGTCTTCCAGTGATGTAGCTGGTCAAAATAGATGCAATTGATCTGACTTGGGGCTTGTCATCGACTTCATACTTTGTGGGGTGCTTTAACCAAGTGATGAGCTTCAATAGGAGATCATTCAGATCTTCATATTCTTCTAGCTCATGTATGTATGGAGGCCAAGGAACAGTTTTTGTTTTGATGATCTGATCTCTGAGTCGCCCAGCTACATTCTTCACCAGCTGATCGTCACTTACATCTAGAGAGGATATTGCAGCCTCAAGATATGAACCTGCAGCTCTTGCATCATATACCAGTTCACTCACATTCTTCTGACCTCGTTCATGAAATGCTATGTCATCTCCAAATTCCTTGATCAGAATTTCCTTCACGAAACTGGACTTTGCTGTGGAATAGTAACCATAATTTGAAGTAATGCCTTTGTAATCCTTTACAAGACCTTGCAGTGTACGGATTTCATGATCTTCAAAGATAACTTGACGGACATGATGAAAGAAGATATTTTGGGCCTCTCGAAGATTAACATGTTGCAGATGTTGTTTTTTCATCAGGAAAAGACTCCTTCAGAGGGTTGCTGACATAATTGCGCCAACATTCACGATGATAACGAATTTCCAATCCAAACGCCGTTCGACTGTCTGGGATAGATGCAAGTAGGGTATTCAATCTTTCTCTTATAGGCTCATCTGACAGACAAACTGTATGCAACTTGAACCGGTTCCATGCGTCTACTGTTGACAGCAGCAAAAGTTTGGACTTGCCAGGATTACTGGTTTTTTGTGGTCCTTTCATACACCACACACAGAGATTCTTATCATGAACCACTCCAGTACTAGAACGAAGCTTTTTAGGCACATTTCCTGGGAGTTGTTGACTTGAAGTTGATGCTTGAACTTCTTCCTGTTCAGATTTCCGTCTACGATTCTGTGCTTGCTGAATATAGCGATTACTACTGATCTGGGTGTAACATTTACAATGCATGTACAGGCCTTTAGGCCCCTTGTCCCACTCCACTGCTGCATAGGCATGCTGAAATTTATCAAGTTCCTTCCACCGAAAACACTTGCTCCTTAGATTCTCCCACTTTGTATCAGGTGTCTTGTCCGTACCATCATCAGCTATACAGGGATGTTGACATAATATGCATTTTAATCCAGGTCCTGGGTCAGGCACATCACTAACTCCTCTACGTTCCATGCTTATGATTCTTCACGCCAAATTCGATGCAACAAACCTGAAAAAGAAGGAATTGATCAGTCAACATTCTTGGTTTACATTTTAAATTATATATTATATTATTTGAGTAAGTTTCAGAGGATCCGTGACCGTGTTTAGGATACCAAAGTTTCTCAGTGGATTTAACAACATCATATTTGTCTTAGATGTTGAGGTTAATGGGACTCTAAATCATGAATTATGCCATCCCATTGATTTTCTTAATTATTTTCTTATTTTCTTAATTATTTGGTAATTAGTTATTAATTATTTTTTAATTATGCCATCCCATTGGTTTTCTAACACCAAAATTAGTGGGAATAGACACCAAAATTGTCATTTTTGGCCATTCACTTCAAGAAATAGAACTTTATAAAAAAATTAAGATGACGGCGGCGGCCATTTTGAAAAACGTCTAAAATATCAGCTTTCCTGTCATTTTGGTGAGGTGTATGGGGGCTTATTTTTTTTAGCATCAGTTGCCCTTGTTAAATTCACTGAGAAACTTTGGTATCCTAAACACGGTCACGGAAGCTCTGAAAATGACTCTACTAAAATGACAATAGCTTTACATCAAGTAATTTAAGTATTAACGGATAATTAGTGACTATCACATCAAATCTCCACTATTCAATATCCAATCACAGAATTATGTCTACTTACAAAAATGTATCTAATCACAAAATTATATTCAATCACAAAAATAAACACCAATCCAAAATATATGTCTCTCCAATCACAAAATCTTAAATCAAATGAGGCTATGTTTCCGACATACCTCTGGTTTATTAACAGTCACGGGTTTCCTACCGGGTAGAGGTACTAGCATACGCCCTACAAATAAAATAAAATAAACCCTATACAATAATTATACAAGCCTGGTCTTCTCCTTGCAGCTCTTTACTCCCCACAGCTCAGAATGTAACTGATTTGAACCCTCAAATATCAGGCTATTTATATCCTTCTCTGTCCACGCTAGTCCAATCAGAAGTCAGGAAACACGTGCCGGAACCAATAGGGACAGGCAGCTCACGTCGACCAATTCCAGGCGAGGACAGGTGTGTGAGAGCCAAACAGGTGCCCCGCCCCTCTCACACGTGTTTGGCGGGAAACAGCTCTCTCTCTCTCTATCTCGTTGTCACGGGAACCAGCTAGAACCAGGTAGAAAGAAGGAGGGAGAATCAGCATTGGGCGTTTTCTCTCTCTCTCTCTCACGTGTGCAGGTGTTCCCAGTCACGTACGCACTCAGGAAACTCGCCATGAGGTGTGGTACAGTCACGAACCACAGCTTGGTGGCTGGTCAAACATCATATCCTGGTTATCTTCCGGATGTTACAAGTTTTATAGTTTATATGTGTGTGTGTGTATATATATATATATATATATATATATATATATATATATATATATATATATATATATATATATATATATATATATATATACTGTTTAGTTGTGAGGGGGATCTGCCGGGTGTGGGCCATTCAGATTTTTACAGATTCCTTTTTCCTTATGTTGACCTGACCATTTTGATGAGGTCAGGCCCCATAGTATTAGTGAGTTGGGCTTATAATTCGTCATTATAATTAGGGTTGGGTGCGAGAAGGATTATTATTATTATATGAGATGCCGAAGTCTCCAACCAGGGAGCAGAAACACCATCAAGATGAATCCACACAAAACATCCGGAGGCACTGGAGAGAGACTACGGCAACTTAGGAAAATATAAAAACATGTTTATACTGTATACTGTACATATACACATATTAAACACAGATAACATATTATGCAGTGGAGGATATCAAATATAAATATAATACAATAAAATAGAATAAAATAAGTTTAAAAATTAGAATTAATGCTGCAAAAAAGCATTAACTCTAGACTTAAACATGGAGATATGAGCTGAATTGACTAGCTCATTTGGCAACTTATTCCACAAGTCAACCATGGCCGGCACAAAACACCGTGAAAACTGTGTAGTAGACAAATTAACACGGCTCATGGCAAGATCATTAAGATTGCTTGTGAATCTAGTTGCACGAGCCCAGACATAGGGCCCAGGCAGAACCCCATGTAAGGGATGCTGAGGGTTGTTAAAATCTTTAAATAAAAGACTAAGGGCACCAACTTTACGTCGATGACACAGATCAAGAGACAAATGAGGTAGAATAAAACTGATGGAATTTAGCGACCTGTCAAGCAACTTGAGATGGCAGTCAGCTGCTGACAACCAGACAGGTGAGCAGTACTCGAAATGTGGCAAAATAAAAGCATAAAAAGACTTGATAACTGTGGCGTCACAAGCATATGTTTTACAAACCTTGTGAAGCAGACCAATTTTTGGGGAAATGGAACAGGAGAAAGAACGCATATGCTTTTCAAAAGTAAGTTTGGGATCCAGAGTAACTCCTAACAAATGCAGAGTATCCACATTCTCAATTTGCTCGCCAGAAACTTGTAGATAAGGATGGGGAGGATCCAAGGTACGAGATCTGCTGATGATAATGGGTGTGTTTTACTAGCATTAAGTTTCATGCCCCAAAGCTCACACCATGATGTAATTTTGGCTAAATCCCTATTCAGAGCAGTAGCAATTATGTGTCGATCTATTGGTGATGGAATTGACGCATATAAAGTTGTTTCATCAGCATAGGAGATTAGTTTATTTTCAAGCTTGGAACACAGGTCAGCAGTAAACATAATAAAAAGAAAAGGCCCAAGGACGCTGCCTTGTGGAACACCAGAAACAACAGTAACAGAAGGGGAATGACACCCATCAATGACCACAAACTGAGATTTTTTTGTCAAAAAATCTTCAAAGATCCTTAAAAAATTGCCACCAATACCGATGAGCTATAACTTATACAGAAGTGCTTTATGGTTGACTAAATCAAAACCAGAACTAAAGTCAATAGCCACGACACAAGACTCATGTCCCTGGTCCAATGAAGATTGCAAGTCATGGGTGAGTGTCAGAAGCGCATCACATGTACCCAGTCCCTTACGAAAACCAAACTGGGAGTTTGGTATCAAATTATGACTATTACAATAAGAGGAAAGGCGCCTGGACAAAAGCCTCTCACAGAGCTTGGATAGGATAGGTGTAATGGAGATAGGGCGATAGTCATTAGGAGATGATGAGGCACTATTTCCCTTTGGAATAGGAGTGATAATAGCCTTACGCCAGCAAAGAGGAAAACTACCTGATTTCAAAAGCAACCTAAACACCACGGCCAATTTAGGTGCCAAGACCACTGCAACCTTTTTTTAAAAGAGAGGGAAAAACCCATCCAGGTCTGAGCCACCATAGGTATCAAGATCCAGCAAGTACCTTTTCAGTTCAGCTGATTTGAATGCCATTGAATTGAGGTTGGGTCTAGGGAAACATGTCAATGGCAAAGACAATTCCTGATTACTCTGCTTATTAATAAAAATATTAGATAGAATATTGGCCTTCGATAATGGATCAAAAGAGATGGAGCCATCAAAATCACAAAGAGGAGGCATGGAGGAATCTATTCCAAATAAAGATGATTTCAAAGCGGACCACCATTTATGAGGCTATGTAGCTCCTGCCAGAACATCCTGAAGATGGGAGTTATAATCCCTCTCAGCACCATCATAAACTCTCTGCGCAGCTGCCCTATTAAAAACATAATTTTCCCAATGCAAGGGGGTTTGATTACGCCTCCATAGATGATATGCAGCCTGTTTGTCATCAAATGCACGCTTGCAGTCATCATTAAACCATGCTTTATCCCTGATACGAGACTTAATTGTTTTTTATGGAGCTCTTTTGTGAAGGATACCAAGAAGGGAATTGTTGAGAGCTGAAACCGGGTCATGAGATCTTAGTATGTGATTCCACTCAATATTACAAACATCATTACAAACGTTGTCCCAGTTAACCCGGGATTTAAGGTAGACTTTACGTGAGAGAGTAATATCAGGAACAGAAAAATCAAGATTAATTTTAAACATGATGGCATTGTGGTCGGAAGTGCCAACAGGTACAAGAACGGAGGTTTCTACAACGCCAGGAATATCTGTTAGTACTAGATCAAGACAATTTCCAGACATATGAGTAGGTCCTTGGATTAACTGTTCACAACCAGATAAGTTTGCAAAATCCAATGCAGCAAGACCATTTCTATTAGTTGGAGAGACCGAGTTCAACCACTCTTGATGATGCGCATTGACATCACCAACAAAAATAAAGGATGATTTGACATCTACAGACTGTATTGAAGCCATGGCTGTTAAGAGGCAGTCATATATGTCATTGTTAACATCAGGATTTCTGTACAGGCTAAAAATGTAATGATTATGATACTTGCTGGAAACTTTAACTAACTGCATCTCATGGCATTTACAAATATGCTTAGTTAAGTGCTGAGCATTATACCCAGATCTAATATACAAGCTCATTCCACAAGCACGAGGAATAGAATCACTCTGAATAAATACTGGTTTACCGAAGTTAGGTATAAGAAGTTCAGAATAATCTCTATAACTAGAGACAAGGGTTTCAGAACAAAAGACAATATCATAATCAACAGATGCCAATGTAAGATCCTTGATGTTCTTATAGAGACCACGAATATTGGAATAAAATACACGACACCTTGTAACAGGTTGTCTGTGAGGACCGGGATTAACTTCTATATCACCGGACAAAAGTAGAAACAAAAACAGAAAAAGTTGAAAGCAATCCATACACAAATACATAAAGATGGATATAAACAGATCGACCCAGACGGAGCCATCACATCTGGGTAAGGTATAAAACAAGCCCCAAAGACACCATATCCAGGGGGGAGCAGTAGCGGTGGATTTTATTTGTTTAGAAAAGACGAGAAACAGAAAAAGAATGCCAAATCTCCTGAAAATCCACCAGACTCAAAAGTCTTCCTCATTGGCCTGCTAACCACCGTGGGGAAAAAAAACAGGAGATTGCAGGAAAAGGAAGGAAAGTTGCTGTATAGCACCAAACAGCAGGGATGGATGAAAACGGACAATGGAAGACCTTGGTGCAGGCTATGGCAGCATCCTAAACATCCATCATGGTAAAATACCATAGGTTTGCTAGAGGGCCGTTGACTAATATATAGTTCATCCGCCCTTTGACAGGTATTGCTTTTAGTCCTGCAGGGTGTCTAGGGTGTCACCCTCCAAGTGAGGACCCGGAGGGGGAGGCGGTTTAGTCACCGACAATCCGACCATGAAACAAGTAGTATCAGATTACATGTTACTGATAGCAGGAATACCTGACCTGTGTGTACCAATTGGCTTTCTGCAGACTCCCATTTCCTTATGTTCTTATATATGTAATTTGTATGTGTATTTATATAATGTATGCATGTATATGTGTATGTATATGTAATTATATCTATATTTATATGTATTTCTTCATATTTACGTAAGTAAGATACAAATTTGAAAAGGGATCTGCCTTGTGTGGGCCAAGCGGCTCTCTGCAGACTCCTGTTTTCTTACATTCGTATAATTTATATAGTTGTGTTCATCGTGTATTACAGCACATATCTTTGTATCATTACTATTATGTATTTGTATTAGTTCACTGTGTTGTGCATATCATGTTATAGTTTTGAATAGAATATTATGTATACGTTCATACTAAATATTTTGCTTTGCATTGTACTTATTTTCATAAGTTCATTGATTTGTATCAAATTGTATATATGATTAGATTAGATTGTATTGTTGGCCATATTTCAATGTATATGCAATTCTGTATAAGTATATATAATTTGTAAGACATTAATTTTGTATGTAAAAGAAGTGTGTTCCTAAAAATATGGCAAAAGGCAGTAGGATGGCAACACTTTTTATATTTGTATGCTACTTAGCAATTCACAGATGATTTAGGACGGGTATTTAAGCCTCACTCTCCGCCTGTTTTCTTGTATTACCCTGAAGATGTCTTGAGAGAATAGACGTAAGCTTGGTGTTCCAGTGTTTCAATTTTCCTAGCGAGTTTTACTACATAATTTGATCACACGTATTTGTGATTTAATCTCCATATATATACCGGTATATATATATATATATATATATATTATATACCGGTATGTATATATATATATATTTTTTTTTTATGACGGAGATAACATGCAAAGCTGCCTGTATGTAACAAGTGTTCCCCTAAAAGTTGAAAGACAGAGAACAATCCAAATTCAAGGTACATTAGAGTCAAAATGTCTGGACACACGGAGCGTGAAGCAGTTTAAGTCATAGGATGACACCATCTGGTCCGTGAACCTTCTTAGTATTAAGCCCAGAGAGTACAGAAAAATACATCCTATGAAGAGGTTTTGATATTTATAAGTAAGAGGGAGGGGCGTGGAGAGGAAGCAATAGCATCGGAATCATCCTTGTTGGAGTTTTTAGCAAAAGTTTGAACAAAGAGTTCAGCTTTGTCATAGGAAGAAGTGACAGTGGTACTGTCAGAGTGGAGAAGAGGAGGGAAAGAGGAGGAAGTCAAATTGTTGGAGAGATTTTTGGCTAGATGACAAAAAAGCTTCGGAAGAACTAGAGTTGGAGAGTTAAGAGCATTTGTTATGGATGAAAGAGTTTTAGGCGAGTCGAAGAACAGATTCATATATAATATGATTTTTAAGGTACCCTTTTTAAGAGAGATTTTACCTCCTAGGGATCAACCTTATATTTTAATGTACAGTAGCCCAACTAAGTTTTGAGACAATATTAGGTACGTGGCACCTGTCTAGTTTGCACTCCCGTCCCAAGCCCGTGTCTAGCAGAGACCCGTGGGGTCTAGGCAGGCGCCACCGCCACCTGCGCTACCACAGCCAGGGCACACAGACACAGTACTCGCAAATGCTGGGCGCTACATAGCGTAGGACAATATTGCTATCATTATCTGTTTGTATCATATTAGTAGTCTCTCTCTCTCTCTTTCTTTCTCTCTCTCTCTCACTCACTGATGTTAATATCAATCAATTTTCACGCTACACTATTTGTAGATTAATTAGCACACACACACACACGCACACACAGAAACGGAAGGCAAAGTTCAGTGTTATAAACCCACATTCTTCACTGATTTCCTTGATAAAACAATGAGGTGTAAATAATTGTGTTCTTTTATCTAATTAACCCTTTCAAGATCTGATACGCATTTCTGTTCTGTTTTATGGTAATTATTGGACGATTTTATTCAGATTAGGAAGGGTATATGGAAGTCAGAGGGTTAATCGAGCTAGTCTTTACCCTTTTAATAACCACAAATCCTTCCTAAGCTGCATAAAATCGTCTAATGATAGCCAAAATAAAGTGCTAAAATGCATCAGAGCTTCAAGGGGTTAACACTCTTTAGATAATACAGGTATGTTATAATCTGCATCATCTTGCAGTGCTGGGTTATACGATTAGTTATATTTGCAACATCTGCATCAGGTAATATTATTAATGATAAGGACGTGTATTAACCAATACTGTACCTCTCTTGCTCTCTGACCCCTGACCAGTTGCTCTCTGACCCCTGACCTGTGCGGACGTCCCCAGTGACCGCTAGTGAACCTGTTTACCCTTAGTGAGGTCCTAGTGAACTTTCATAGTGATGGCTGTTGTTGATGAGTCTGCTGTCTCCTCCCATACTCTCCAGCTTTGTCTTGCTTTGCAAGAGAGACTGGAGAGTGTGGAGCAGGAGATTCAGTGTCTCAAAGATGAAAATTTGGCCTTGAGACTAGCTATGGCGGAGAAGAAGTGTGAGGCTACCGGAAGTGTTCCCAGGGATCGTGAAGCCCCTTGGAAAGTGGTGTCAACTAGTGCAACGGCCTGCAAGCTGAAAAGGCAGCCAGTCAAGACCCACAACAACTTCAGCACCTTGGCTGATGAGAGTGATGGCGATGAAGTGGCGATCATCGAGGCAGTGAGAGGGGAGGGGGGGAAGTCTGCTGCTGTTGCTGCAACAACTGCTGCTACACGCCGACAAAAGGAAAAGCTAAGTCTGTTTTCATTGTCGGTGATTCATTGGTTAGATACCTTGGCAGGGCAACAAACACTCAGGTTGGTAAAGTTGTCTGCGTGCCTGGTGCCGGAGTCGGGAGGGTGGCTGAGAAGATAGATGCTGTCATGGAAGTGAGTGGGGAGGACCCCATCATCTTCCTCAACGCAGGGAGCAACGACATATGGAGATGCAGGACTGAGGAGTTGCTCTCCAAGTATCAGGAAATGTTGGAGAGGATCAAGGAAAAAGGTGGAGTTCCTGTGGTAAACAGTATCCTGCCTAGAAGAGGGGTAAGGAAGGAATGGTCCTCCAGGGCTATTGGTGTAAATAGCCGGCTGGAGAAGTATTGTAAGGCAAATACTATTCCATTCCTGGATAACTGGTCCCTCTTTTATGGTAAGGATGAACTGTATGCCCAGGATGGAGTACATCTCTCTCGACTAGGAGTTTCGACCTTGGCCAGCTCACTCGACAAGATTGTTGCGGGGTTTCGTTAAAAAAACCTGGGTGTGTAAGTAAAATACTGTCTCCATATGGAGCAGGTACTTCATGTGACAAACCAGTGAGTAAAATAGAAATAATCAGTCAAGATAGTGCGGATATAGTGATGTGTAATAGTAGTATCGATAACACTACACATGTAACTGATAGTAAAGATGAGAATACTGATAGAGTAGAATTTCCGTCTAGAGTTAGTAGTTCAACAGGAAATAATAAGTTAGCTAAACACAATAGAACATTAGTTGCAAATAAAAGTAATAGGTTGAGGGTATATTATACAAATTGTAGGAGTTTATGTAACAAAATGAACGAACTTAGAGCACTCGTTAGCACAGAAAATATAGACATAATAGCGCTAACTGAAACGTGGATTAATACAGAATCTAGGCATTTTTTAGCAGAATTTGATATTCCAGGATATAGTTTGTTTAAATATGACCGAACAAGTAGGAGGGGCGGGGGTATAGCAGTGTTTGTCAGGAGTACATTAAAAAGCTGTATTAAATCAGGTATTAGACTAAATAATGATAATGAAAGTGTTTGGGTAGAGGTTAACGAAGGTAGTGAGACCATAGTTATTGGAGTTATATATAGACCGCCTAATATGAGTAGAAATGGCGGAAAATCGTTATGGGAGGAAATTAAAATAGCATCAAGGTTTAGCAATGTGTGCATTATGGGGGATTTTAATTTTCCGAACATTGATTGGCAGCACCAAATAGGCGACTCCGATTCAGTAGAGTTTATAGAGGTAGTACAAGATAGTTTTTTATTTCAATTCATAGATACGCCGACTAGAGGTATTAATATTCTTGATTTAGTTTTCAGTAACAATGAACATATGATAAATAATGTAGAGATTGGTGACCACCTAGGAAATAGCGATCATAAATCTATTTATTTTAATATACAATGGACAGGGAATGCTAAAGAGAATACGACACTTATCCCAGATTTCAGAAAAGCCGATTATGGTGGGCTAAGAAGAGACTTAAGGGTGGACCCTATTGTTAAGCGATTAAGTCAGGATATGCCAGAGTTAAACTTGCCACCTACATATAACCAGTTTATTGCTTCACTCCACAATGCTCAAAATAAATATATCCCTAAAAGAAGATTTAGATCGACGCAGAACCAACCAAAATGGATGACTAATAAGCTAATAGATCTTATAGGAAAAAAGAAAGGAATATATCGAAAAATAAAGAAAGGTGAAAATCATTTACATATATACTATCAGACTCTATCAAGACAGGTCAAAAAGGAAATCAGGAAAGCAAAAAGAAATTATGAAATAAGGATAGCCAGCGACTCAAAAAATAACCCTAAAGCTTTTTACCAACTATATAAATCTAAAGTTAGAGATGTAATAGGCCCCCTAAAAACTTCAATAGGAGAAATAACAGAAAATGATTTAGAAATGTGCAGTACATTAAATAGTCAGTTTCTTTCCGTTTTCACTAATGAAAATCTGGCACAGATTCCAGAAGTCAATATGGTATATAGTGATAGTATAGAAAATATGTTAAGTACAGTTAGTATAAGTAGAAATGATGTGCTAAAGGAAATTGACAGACTGAAACCTCAAAAATCGCCTGGTCCTGACGAGGTATATGCTAGAGTATTAAAAGAATGCAGAGATGAGTTAAGTAGTCCATTAGCATTTATATTTAACAAGTCATTAGAAACAGGTTTAGTTCCAGAAGCTTGGAAGCTTGCAAATGTAGTTCCGATCTTCAAAAAAGGTGATAAATCGATAGCATCCAATTACCGTCCCATTAGTCTCACATCAATCATAGGAAAGTTGCTAGAGTCTATTATTGCTAGGAAAATTAGAAGCCACTTAGTAAAATTTAACTTAATAAATTCTTCTCAGCATGGATTCACTCAGGGACGTTCGTGCCTTACTAATTTGCTTAGCTTTTTCTCAGAGGTATATGAAGCAGTAGATAGTGACAAGTCATATGATATTATATATTTAGATTTCAGTAAAGCTTTCGACAGTCCCTCATGAGAGATTGATGAGAAAGGTTGAGGCACATGGAATAGGAGGGTCGTTGTTGGGATGGATTAGGTCATGGCTAATTGGTAGGAAACAGAGAGTCAGCATAAATGGTACCAAGTCAGAGTGGGGAGCAGTCAAAAGTGGTGTCCCCCAGGGATCGGTATTAGGTCCCCTGTTGTTTCTTATATACATAAATGACCTAGATTTAGGTATAACTAGTAGGATAAGTAAATTCGCAGACGATACTAAAATGGGGAGATCAATTGATTCAGATAGCGATATAGAGTGCCTCCAAAGGGATCTAGATACCTTACATGAATGGTCAGTAAATTGGCAGATGAAGTTTAACATTGACAAATGCAAGGTATTAAAGATAGGGAAGATGCAAACAAATGTTAAATATAAACTAGCTAATTTAGAATTAGAAAATTCAGACTGCGAGAAAGATCTAGGTGTGTTTGTTAGCAATGATTTGAAGCCTAGAAAACAGTGTATAAGCGTTCGTAATAAGGCAAACAGGATTCTCGGGTTCATCTCTAGGAGTGTGAGTAACAGAACTGCTGATGTTATCTTAAAACTTTACTTGTCATTAGTGAGACCCCATATGGATTATGCTGTCCAATTTTGGTGTCCTTATTACAGAATGGACATAGATTCATTGGAGAGAATTCAGCGTAGAATGACAAAAATGATCCATAATATTAGAAATTTTCCGTATGAAGAAAGGTTGAAGAAATTAGGTTTACATTCGTTAGAGAGACGCAGAGTTAGAGGGGATATGATAGAGGTGTTCAAGTGGGTTAGTGGGATTAACAAAGGGGACATGACAAATGTACTAAAGCTCAGTGATAGCGAAAGAACTCGTACCAATGGTTTCAAATTAGATACATTTCGTTTCAGAAAAGATATAGGCAAATATTGGTTTGGTAACAGAGTTGTAGATGGGTGGAATAGGCTACCAAGTGATATAGTGGGATCAAGAACGATAGGGAGCTTTAAGAAAAAATTGGATAAGCATATGGACGAGAAGGGTTGGGTGTGAAGGGGGATCAGCCGGGTTGGGCCAATCAGCGCTCTGCAGACCCCCGTAATCCTGCGTTAATCTCTAACCTGTTTGGTAAGATGTTCCTAAGGGTATTAGAGTGTTGAGCCTATAATTGGGCTTTGTAATTGGGGTTGTGTGGGACAGGGATCTGCCTTGCTTAGGCCAATCGGCTTTCTGCAGACTCCCATTTTCTTATATTCTTATGTTCTTATGTACCGGCGACGTCCCTTTCTTCCTATTCTAGCAACTATTACGCGTTTTTATTCAGCTTTGGAAAGACCTATAGCCATAATAAGGCTTCAAACTATCTCAACCAACCCTTTTAACTACCGTAGATCCTTCCTAAGCTGCATAATATCGTCTAAATATAGCTAGAATAAAATTAAAAAGACGTCGCTGGTATTCAAAGGGTTAATATAGAGCTAAAGTTCTTACTGTTTCTATGAGATACTATTAGAATATAGAACATTATCGTTACCGTATCATGATTTTAGAATCTAACTTGGATGAAATTATGTCTACTATGGAAATATATGGGAGTATAACTAAACATTATTTAGTTTACCGGGTATATAATTTAAGTTCTATTTGGCAGAATTTTATACACACACACACACACACACACACACACACACACACACACACACACACACACACACACACACAGAGTGATCCGTAGCATATTGGTTATACTCCGTTCAGCATAAAAAGTCCGTTGGTAGGGCAGAACTTGACAACACTGTTTTACCCTCGCTATCAGCTGATAAGTTGATAATGGGGGCGAGAAACCATTTGCCCTCTCTCTCTCTCTCTCTGGGAGATGAAATTGTACTAACTTAATTATTAACGTGATTTTTATATACCCTAAATCTATATATATATAATGTCTTAAATGATAAAATAAACTATTGGTCAAAATATTGGTCAAGATATACAGATATACATACAGACAAACAGGCATATATACAGACATATATACAGACAAACAGGCATATATACAGACAGACATACAGGCAGATATAAACACAAACAGACAGATATACAAATATACATACAGACAAACAGGCATATATACAGACAAACAGACAGATATACACACAGACAGACAGATACAGACAACTAAAGACAGACAGACAGACCGACACAGAGACAGATAAACAAACAGATACACAGACAGATAGACAGAAATTTATAGATATAGACAAACATACAGACAGGCAGATAGAGATATATACAAACATACAGACAGGCAGATAGACAGAGACAGACAGACACATATACAGATAGACAAACAGACATACATATATACAGACAGTTAGATATACAGATAGACACACCGACATATTTGCAGACAGACAGACAGGTATACTGATAGACAAACAGACAGACATATAAACAGACAGACAAACAGACATATAGATATACACATATACAAACAGTCAGATATAAAGTACATACCATGCAGACAAACAGATATACAGATAAGCAAACATAGATATACAGACAGACAGACAAACAGGGAGCTATACAGACAAACAAAGATACAGTCAGATGTACAGACAGAGAGACAGATAGACAAACAGACCTATACACAAGCAGACAGACAGATATACAGATAGACAGAGAAATACAGACAGACAGACAGACAGACAGACGGTCACGGTAGCCAAGCGCGTAGACGGAGAGAAATCCAGACAGACAGACAGACAGACGGTCACGGTAGCCAAGCGCGTTTAGTCTCTGTACTGAAGAGAGTACTGCTAAACTCCTGTACTACTGTACATGATTAATACATCCTGATGATACATTCTAATGATTTTTAAATTGGTTCATTTGATCCCACAGGTTTAACACCTTAACCTTTCCACCCATGACTCGACTATTGTGTATGTATTCGTATACAGTACATACTGGGGAAACCTCTTTAAAAATAAACGCACCTAGACTTTTACCTCAATGGTGGTGTGGAAAAAAAATCATAACATCAGAAACACTGGATAATTTTCTACTATAGAGAAGTATCCCATTCATTATGATTACAGAAAACCGTACAATAAAAGCAAACACTTTAAAGTCTGCCACACAAAATATTTTGACCAATAGTTTATTTTATCATTTAAGACATTATAATTATATATAGATTTAGGGTATATACAAATCACGTTAATAATTAAGTTAGTACAATTTCATCTCCCAGAGAGAGAGAGAGAGAGAGAGAGAGAGAGAGAGAGAGAGAGGGCAAATGGTTTCTCGCCCCCATTATCAACTTATCAGCTGATAGCGAGGGTAAACCAGTGTTGTCAAGTTCTGCCCTACCAACGGACTGTTTATGCTGAACGGAGTATAGCGCACTTGGTTCACAGCCAAAAGGACACGGGTTCCATTCCCGGACTGGAAAGAAACATTTGGGCGATTCTTCTTACACAATGTGCCTCTCTAGACCTAGCAGTATAAATAGGCCTCTGGAATAAGAGGCCACTTACGATGTCTGCGTTAGTGTTGGTGGTCTATTACTAGCTGGACAGGTACCGTACAGGTCAACCAAACACTCAAAATCCAGATATCGGTAATTGGCTGATTACAGATTACATGCCACTCCAACCATGCATTAACACTTTACGCAATATATTCCCAGGTCGAAATTTTTTCAGTTAAAAATAAATAAATAAATAAATAAAAAAACGTGAAGCTGTAATTATTGGAAACTGAGGTGATCAAAATATCCCCAATACTCTCTTGCCCACATCACACCTAGTCATCCATTCAGCAAGTCATGGCTCATGAGGCTGCTAAGGTTGCTGAACGCGGTAGTAAGGTTGGGATGAGCGTGAGTGGGGTGTCGGAACGTTTACCAGTGGCAAACAAAGGTGGGAAGAAGGGCAACTGACAAACCGACATAGAAGTGGAGCTAAGCGGAAAACCACGTCATAACAGGACCAAGAAATTAAACAGTATATGTATAACCATCCATTCTCCAATGCCGACGAAGCTAAGCAACATTTGCAATTTCAACCTCTACAGAAACTATACGCAAGAGATTGAAGGAGATGGGATATAAACATAGATCACCAGCTATCAAGCCAAAGCTAACCAAGAGCCACAAACAAACTAGGCTTAATTTCGCTCAACTATTTGTTGACCAGGGCATTGAGTATTGGGCAAGAGTTGTTTTGATAATGTCAGAGAGGTTCTATAATAGTACCAGGATGATTAAAATTGCATCACTTAACCGAGGTGGCGGGGGTTCTTCAAATAAGAATAAAAGTGGCTTCCTTTATCCGCTCATGGCCGAGTGGTTACGGTGCCCAACTCTCCCAAACATACCTGGAGTGAGTGGGTTCGAATCCTGGTCAGGATACCTCTATCCCAACCAAGAGTTGTTTTCTCAGACAAGAAAACTTTCAGCTCAACCACGCAGGGGTCGAAGACTGCGCTGTTGGAGGCCTAGGAACACACGGCATGTGAGTTAGTCCTAGTTGATATTGTGCATAAAATATATAGAATAGTCATTATACAGAGTAATGCTTTCCATCATATCACTCTTGGCTAATTTCATGTTAACCGAGCATTATATAACTTCTTAATTGCATTACTCATCCACTAATACCCCTAACTTACTAGTTAGTATTTGAACACTTATAGTGTTCAAATACTATTAAGCTAGCATGACTTTATATAATATGCACATTAACCACTCCTGTCTATACCATTGGTTGTTTACCTATAAAAACAACCATATTCGGTTTAGTAACTCATCCTAGCCACCTCGCCCGCCACTATCTGTGCAATATAGGATAGATCTGCCCCTATTACTTCCCTCCCCCCTTAGTGAATGCATATAACTTGTTTGCGAATATAATAAATAATACCTTACCTAAACTATCATTAGTGAATAGAGAGACCAGTTTATCATGAGAATCAATAAATATATACTCATTAATCCCATTAGGGTTGACTAATTTTGGCAGTTTAATCGGGCTATTCATTAGAGGGTTTTATACAACTTAAAGAGGTTCTGCAAGAATTATAGGGACACATACTATGTCATATTTACCCTTTGACTTTCATATTCCCTTTCTACTCTGAATAAAATAGTCTCCTTTTCTACTCTGAATATAATAGTATAATGCTAGTCTGAATAAACTGCCAAATACGAGTCCTGATACCACTAGGCCTACATAAACATTAACATAAACAAAAATCATAAAAGAGCGATTTTTTATGAGGACTGACTCCATGGGCTGACTGGCCCATGGTATAAAGACTAATATTAGTCTTTATACCATGGACTGGCCCATTCACGGCGGATCCCATTGACAATCAGCACATCACAGCCATGTGCCTATCTAATTATGTTTCTAAGCTTTCTGCCGTTATTGATCCTACTGTAGCAATCGGTAGCCTATTTCACATTTCTACCAAACTGTTGCATGCTTATCACGGAGCAGCAGTCCGTTTTCCACATCGTCTTTGTGGATTCCACTTACAACTAAACCATCTGTATCATATCCTCTCTTACTCTACACTTCTAATATATGCAAGCCTAATGGTTTGTCAAGTCCCCTTTCTTTTGTACTGACCATATCATGTATTTCATGATATTCACTACCTCAATAATCTTTTACTTCTGTTAAATGTTCTAACCCATTCTGGCTATAATTCCGTGTCATTTGGCCTTAGTCGTCAGGCGTTAGAATATTATTGATGTTCTAATGTTCTATTATTCTGGATTGTTTTGCTATTCTTCTTTGTACCGTAACTTCCAATCAATCTATGGACACTGGACAGCAAAATTAAAAACATAATCCATGTGAAGCCTTACTAAGGACGGGTGAAATTTTAAAATTGCGTTCGTTGTTATTCACGCTTCTAGATATCTATCTAAAAACTCTGATTTTAAACAATGTTGCATTGTTTTTTTGGTTTCATTTCACGACTGACGATGACTTCCAAATCTTTTGTAATAATTGAGTTACTTAATTCCATGTTATTTAGCCATCTAGATACCACTGGTATTGGGTCTTGCCCCTGTCACCACTCAGATTGGTGAACAAATGATATATATTATATAGCAGCTGGTGGTTACTGGCTACCCTGGCCTTGAGTAAGGGAGATGGGTAATGGAATCGGACATCACAAGAATGCATTGAGCTATTGAATCTCCTTATACGGGAGATTTATGGCGCGTAATTATTGACGAAGTAAATATTGTTAAATTTATATCCTGAGATTTCTGCCGATTTCCCAATTTTCACTAAACTGCATGTATTGCCCATTCGGGTAGTGTTTCAAATTATTTTTGGAGAGCATGAATCGTTATCAGGATCAATAATTCAACCTATTTTTGGTGTTATTTGAAAAATTACCAATCTTTTTAGTTAGGCCTAAATCAAGCTTGGTCGTTAATGTAAAAGATGAACAATTGAGGAACTAAAACTGACCATCGTGTAAGATCCCAACCTTCAATTCACCCAATCTGATTGCATAGGCTACTGTTAATGTTATTGTTTTGTTTCCTACTAATTAGCCATGGTCTAATTCACGTAATATAGTTCGCCCTATTCCAGAAGCTGCTTCTTTAATCAGCAATCTTTCATGCGGATATTTATCGAAAACTTTACTGACATGTCAATATCTTTGAAGGTATTTTTTTGTCTTTGTTTATCGATTTGTATGCTTGGGAAAAGATAGGTTAATAGATAGCGAGACACTCGCAGCCAACACGGTTAAATTCCATTACAAGATTGATGATTAAGCATTTAACAAATGTGACAGCAGCATACTACTGTTAATTTGACGCTTGTAATTTAGTCAGTAGCCAGCCCTTATTCCCACAAGGGGTAGGGATTATTAACAAGAAACACATGAAAGGAGGAAAAAAAAAAGAGGTGGCAGGGGAAGAATCCATACAGCAGTTCGCACACAAGCATTCGGAAACCTCAATCACTTATTAGCCCCCAAGATCACTGGCTTCACCTCAGATGCTATTGACGTCCAGACAAATTAAGTCTCTTAGTCATTTAGCTGTATAAAATTACATTTTTGTTTAGTAACATCGAATACATATAAACGTTTAGGATAACTCATACAATATATACCCGGTGCCAGCGAACTTGGCGCTAATCCTGACCGCATAACATCTTATAAGTAACAAAAACAAAATATAAATACATATATATGAGTAGATCAGGAAATAGATGTAGAGATTGACTACCCGTCTCTCTCGAATACTTTCTACACCAACACCAAGTATAGTTTTTCATAGGGGTTCTGATTAGAACAATCACTAGCAAGTGTATACTAGATTATATAATACAATATATGCAACTCATTGTATTCATTTATTAACTTATGTATAGAAATGGATCTATAAAGTAGTTTGTCGCGCGTAAATATATTTGTATTTAACGGAGAGAGAGAGAGAGAGATAGCCCCCTGGCTGTGGTAGCGCAGGTGGCGGTGGCGCCTGCCTAGACACCACGGGTCTCTGCTAGACACGGGCTTGGGACGGGAGTGCAAACTAGACAGGTGCCACGTACCTAATATTGTGTCCCAAATTTTAGTTGGGCTACTGTACATATGACTTTAATGTATTCTGTTTGACTAACTTATATTTCAATTTCCATTTTTCAATAGTGTAGGTATCTTTTGTAAATTACATTTAAAACATTATATTTTATATTTTAATTTGTATGGCATAAAATGTGAGGAGTAGACGACTTTTTAATGAATGACTGTACATATCAGTGTTCACAGCGCATCGTAAAGATTTTCAGTTATACTGCCTACATACAGTATACTTTCAATGGTCGACTGTTAACGGAAGTTACGGGCGGCGGGAGGGAGAGTCCTCATTTTTGTATGACATTTGATTGTTTATTTTATCTGCGCCCCTTGTGTTCAGTCGCTGTAATATTTGTATATAATTATACAGTATATACTGTATGAACAATGGTGTAGCACATGTATACTCGCTGGGAATAGCACACATGATTTATATCTATTTACATTAATTAAATATATGAATTGTGTGATCACACTCGGATAATTTGATTGTCGGTCATCAAAGAAATTCGTCCTTCATAAGAAACCTTTACGGATTTTGCTTACAGAACATGTATACTCATGATAGTAGGTAGTAAAGATCAAAAGTATTATTTTCGTGTTTAAATATTATTACATCATACTTAATTGCACTATTTAATGGGAAAATAATATATATTATATGGAACAAAATACTAGAAACAGTATATTTACTTACATAATACAGTTGTTTTCTATGTGGATGAGGGAGACAAAAGGCAGAGCTGCCTGTGACAAGTGCCTCCCCCAGAGTTGAAAGAGTGAGATTTTTTTGTTTTTCTTGGCAGAGAAAGTGTGGTGTTCTTGTTTAGTGTAGTGAAGTAGATAGCAGGATGAGGTGTTTGTGAGAGCTAGCTGGATCACTCTGTGCAGGTGAGGCACACACAGAAACAGTAAGGGAAGCCGGACAAATGAAACAAGAGTACCAGCAACTCCTTATCAAATGCCTATAGGCAATACATTCCACATTCCAAGGTCGCTTATACTGAACACTCTGGAACTCTCCACCCAAATCCATTTCTTCCCCTCCCTATAACTTAACATGAAGGTTTGTTGCTCCAGGCATTTTGAATTTCATATAACTTGAGCTAAACTGTCTATTCCTTTGTTAATTCATAAAAACTCTAGCTATAGACAATATTTACTTGTTCACCTGTTTCATAATAAATATGCGATCAAAGCTACAATACATATTTCGAATTCGAATAGTTGTGTTTATGATCCACATATCACTTATATGCTTACTCTGCCAGTTAGATTGATTTTAGTCAATTTTGAGTATTAATTATTGTAGTTGACAAAAGTGAAATTATTCTGATCAAGATAAAGGACATATTGTTATATCATGAATGACACCTCGATTGATATTCCGTAATATATGTCAATTTACAATTTACAAGTATGTTAGATTAGTGATGTGTTGTTATTTTCACTCTATCTTAAAGAATAATATTTCACTAACATGCTTTTAATATACAATCAATAATCTGTAATATAATACAATCAATACAATACAATCAATAGTGAGTTATCTGCTCAACAGGTGGCGTTGTGTGTGTGTGTGTAAGAGTGAGAGTCCGAGTGTAGGGGGTGAGAGAGTGAAGCAAGGGAACGAGGTGGCTTCAGAGATGGGGTCGGACCATGAGTGAGCACCGTGCCTCATGTGAAGGCAAGATGGCAGGTGCTCGTTGTACTCTACGTGCTTCACATGTCTCACTCCCTAGACTGGAACAAGACCTCACAGGCTTCACTGTTCATTGTAAAGCGGTGAATGTTCAGGCTCTCAGCCTATGCCCGAGAGGGAGTAAGTTGGAATATTAAAAAAAAAAAAAAAAAAAAAAAAAAATCATACTCTACCGACTTAGTATTATATAACTGCCAGTATATAAATATGTATGTGTGTATTGTTGCATTTGTGGAATGTATCAATGTAGATTTCCTACCGAAAGGCACATATATGCATGTCAGAGAAATCCCTGAGAAAGGTTAAGTCTATTTTTGCCCAGTCTTTACAGCAGGCTAGCTCGTTTTTAATGATAAGACATTTGATGCACATGCATGTGAAAAATAAATTGGCTTGATTACTTACAACAATGAATACAAAACCCCTGGCCGACCAGCTAATTAGTAAAGATAAAACGAATAAAAAAAGGCTGAAAGAACTTGTAGTCTCTGATATTTCTGGAGATTTCTGCAAGGATAGGCAACCCGCCATGATCTATGAGATGATAACAGTCTTGACTGCCGTATGCAAATCTGGTACGAAGTCTCCGGAATAAAAAAAGGTACTTAGTCATTAACCTGAAAACGGCGAGGGGGGGGGGGTATTGAACTAGCTCCCCATGGGCGAGCATATTGGCTCCATTCAGGCCTAGAATCGTCATTTTACGATAAATATCGTTATTACTTATTCATATGAGCCTATTTTACCTTCACTATGAAGATAGTAACCTGAAACAACAATAAAACAAGGGAAAATATAATTTGTCTGGTCAAAATCACATATATAGATGGACCTGCCCATTCATGAATTATGGAGAAAATTAAGGCAACCCCTCCCTCCACGAGGCCTCAAGCCACACTGAGCCTACTCATACACACACTCGGTTATGTAACACACCCGCTAGGCACGTAAGCACATCCCCCACACAGTTTGCTAATGTTAGCACAAAAATATACCAACGAATTAGGGAATAACAGGGAAAATAGGTGATAATTGAAGGGGGAGGGGAAAGGGAGGAAGGAGGGGATGTGGAGGACTGATATGAGGTATAGGGAAAAACATTTTCTTTTTTTTTTAGTGCTACTGGGGCTGTTTAAATGTTTTTTTTAGGCCTACCTCTTAAGAGCTTTGCCGCCGTCGCCCAGTAAAACCTCTTATGAGCTGCGCCGCCGTTTACGGGTTAATATAAGGCAGGGTGACGGGGATCAACGGGACTGCAACAACGTCGATAGTGTTACAATGTTTTGCATTTCATGGAATGCAAAGAAAGACAAGCAACAACAGACATAATGGTCTTTACTAGGCTACTTATTAAACACAAAGTGCAACAGCAATCAACTGGAGGGCTTCAGCTCCAGAAAAACTGTGGACTAGAAAACAACATTATAGTACTATACTACGTCCATGTTGTCGTAGCTTTTGATAATTTTAATAACTTGGATTAGGTCCCCTCTTATTCTGCAGTTTCTCAAGGTAAATACATTTAATTATTTTATTCGTTCCTCATATGTGTAGTATATAATCTAAAATGCTGATCTACTAGGATAGGAATAAGTCGACAGTTGTTTGGAATTGTTATGCTTATTTAGCAAACTAATAAGCAACCAGTATTCCTCATAGCGATTGATTCTCTGTCCGGGTTGAAATACGTTCAAACTGAAGAGTTGAATACTTACGACAAAATGGTATTATTATACTGTATATATATTGTACCTCGGAATTTTAAGTTCCCATTACAACCTATCTGTAC
This sequence comes from Paralithodes platypus, assembly GCA_032716605.1. Taxonomy (NCBI): domain Eukaryota; kingdom Metazoa; phylum Arthropoda; class Malacostraca; order Decapoda; family Lithodidae; genus Paralithodes; species Paralithodes platypus. The sequence goes on along the minus strand of CM064525.1, from coordinate 45,465,802 downwards.
AATCGTTATTAAGAGCTTTGACCTACTTCAACTCCGGTCCACGAGACACAACAACTATACAATAGCAATAACAGAAACTATCAAGAAGCAATATATCCTTTGATTACTTCAATAGTTATTTTGCGCGATTGATAGCATGCTTTAGACGAGGTGATATCTAAGTTAACAATATAGTTTCCGTTTAACAAAAGGTTTCCAAATAATGGAGGCTTTGGTTGCCCGTCCTAACTATATCTCAAGCTAATTCTATCCTAAAAAAATCCTATACTTCTAACCCTTATAAGTTGCGGGCATCATTACGTTAATACCTAGTTACATTCACCACCCAGAATCTCAGAGAGTTGGGTCCATATATCCCATGTTTTCAATTATATAATTCTGTCAAATAAACTTCTATATTATCTACTCAAAACTCTTAAACCTAGAATATCAGAGAGTTGGGTCCATGTGTCCCGTTTCTCATTGATATAACTCTGTCGAAATAAACTTTTATATTATTTACTTACAACTCTAAGGCATTCTCTCTCTACATTAAACTATCTTTTGATATAATATCCTAAAAATGCGATTTCTAGCTGAATAGCTTGTGCTATACTAACAATAGAAAGCTATCTCTCAACACATCAAAGTTTATTTCATCAATTGTCTCATAATTGTTCTCTTTGGTTGCCCTATAAGGACACATATATTGTATTGTTGTGAAACAAAGCCTCTGTCAAACTTTTCTCTTCCTCTCTTAACCCACTGAGCACCAGCTAATTAATAATAAATGTACACCCCAGGACCAGCAGGGTGTAAACAAACAAAAAATCTCCAGAAAACACCAGGAATGGGTTAGAAATGAAGGACAAAATAAAAAAAATCCCCTAGGTCATTAAGGGGTCCTACGGAGCGCCCGAAAGTCGGAATTACATGAGGAGAAATTTGGTAGGCAAAAACATGCAAAAACAGGTTTTTGCGTGCTCACGCGCAAGCGGCTGGACTTTGACTATTTTCAACCATCGGCATTGTTGCGTGAGATACTTACACAGTTCCCATACAAATCTGAGCCGTCTAGATGCCATACGACCGGATTAATTAACCGCGACGCACCCTATGCGGCGCTGGGGTTTAGCGTTACATGCATTGCCGTCGCACATGATGCGTCGCTGGTCCTCAATGGGTTAAGTCTGTTCGGGCCCATAAGAGTCCTTTAATAAATTGGTGTGATCTGCTGCATCTCTTCTTTACCACCTCAAGGCCGGCGAATACACCTGGTCCATCCGCTCTGTACCATCGACCATCTGGTTACAGTTCTGCACTGCTTGGCTAGTGTGCAACTTGGCGATGTGTCGACAGGCGGCAGGATAATACAGGTGGAACTGTACTCGGGGTTAGCGGGGTTTGCTCACCTTGTACTCCGTCTCGGTTTGGTGCTGGAGGTCGGGAAGTATTTTGGGTTTTATCCCCCCATGGTGGTTGGGAAGGATAACTGGCGAAATTGAGCAAAAAGAGGGCCAGTGTTGCCCAGGCAGGTGCCTGTGTCCGTCTGATTCCAATGGTGAATGAATGAATGAATGAATATAGAAAAGGTGGGTGAGGGTGAAAGAAGGGAAGTTTTTATTGGTTAAGTAGGAGAGACAGTGATAATAGTGGGAGAAATAGGGTGTCGGGGCTTGACCCAACGTGCGTGAGTTGAATAATTGAGCTGGGGTTGAGTTGATTTAGTTGGAGAAGTTACTTTAATGAGATTCAGGATGGCTTGCCAAGAAGGGGGCAAGGGATGGGGAGCAAGTTAATTTTGGGTGGTATAAAATCGAAAGTGCTTGCATGTTTTGGGGTTGTATTTTTGGGTGGTAGTAATTCGAAAATGGTATAAAAGGGGGAGGTAATTTTGGGTGGCATTGAGTCAAAAGGGGTACTGCTGGGGAAGTCTGTCAGTGGCAGAACCTGTAAGAAGGCTGTACTGTTATTATTATAGAAGTTACGTTAAAAGGTTGTTGTCTTGTACTTTGTCTGTGAAGTTATACATTTTAATGGGAAGTGAAGCTAGGAATCTAGGTCAAGAGTGGTAGGGAGGTTGGACTGTGGACGAGCCGGCATGACCCACCTCCTCTACCAATCCTGATTTTAAGTGAATTTTGGAATGGGTGCCTCTCTGTTGTTGGGGTGAAGGAGGTTTGACAAGGGGCGGGGGGGATATAAAATTCTGTTGAAAATTTGGATGAAGTTATCATGAAAGGTCTCAAGTTTTATAATTAGTTTTTCTGCTAATTGCTGCCAATAAGTATTTAGAGGGGGGATGTGGGCTAGATTGTGAAGATGTTGTGCCGTCTGGAACTCATACCACTGAGTCCCGAACATCCACCTCAGTGCTTTATTTTGTATTCTTTGATATTTTAGTTGGTTGGTAGGGGCCGAAAGTGAAATGCTGAGTGGGACGTAGCACAAAAGAGGTCTTATAAGTGCTTTGTATAAGTGAAGCTTGGTTTTTATTGAGGCATTTCTGAATCGATAGATGGTTTGTAGGGATTTAGATGCGATGGCAATGGAAGTTTGTGCTTGTTTGTGAAATCGGATGTTTTTGTCGAATGTGAGGCCGAGTAATTTGTTTGTGGGAGAGACATTTATTTGTGTGCAGTTAGGGACAGGTGCTCGGGAGTTCTGGAATAAGGGTCTTGGGCGGGGATGTCCTTTGGCAAAGTATGTGACGTGTGATTTTTGAGGATGAGCCTGAATCCGCCATTTTTGCTCCCATTGTGCTACTTTGTCAAGTTCTCTTTGAGCTCTGTTTGTCAATGCGTCTATTGTGTCTGCTCTTATTATTTGCGTCACGTCGTCTGCGTACATTACTGTGAGAGAGTCATTGTGAGTGGGGTTGGGAAAGTCATTTGTGTATAGGATATAGAGGGTAGGAGCGAGCACTGAGCCCTGAGGTACGCCTGCGTTTAGTGCAAATGAATCTGAATAAAGATTAGAAAACTTAATTTTGGCTGTTCTATTATCCAAAAAGTTGCAGAGAAGTTTCTGAGTAATTAATGGGAAGTTGAAATTTTTGCAGATTTTGTACTTCAAGCCTTCGTGCCACACTGTGTCGAAAGCTCGTTTTATGTCCTTTGTAATTAAGGCTGTCTTGTTTTTTCGTCTGGACTGTTTGTTTATGTGAAGGTAGTTTGTGATAATGTTTAGTGCTTCTTGTGTCGATCTGTGTTGTCTAAAACCAAATTGCATGTTCGTGAGGAGTCCTTCGTCTTCGAGAAATAGTCTGAGTCGGTGGTTTATGATACGTTCTAGAGTCTTCCCAAGAGTCTCAAGTAGACTAATGGGTCTGTAGTTTAGTGGATTAGTCTTGTCTTGGTTTTTCTTGGGAATGAGGATAATGGTCGCTGTCTTGAAGCAGACGGGAAAGTAGCCTGATGCCAGGATGGCGTTGTAGAGGCGAGTGAGTGCTGTTATGAAAGTGTTAGGTAGGTGCTTTGCAAGGTGGTGATTAATACCTGTGGCACCAGGCGCCTTTCTCCGTGTTTTAGACAGGATGAACTTGACTTCGTCTGGCACAATGGGAGCAGTGAGTATGTTTTGAGGGTCAAGTGTGTTTAGGTTAATGTGTGTGTCATGGGAGATGTTGTCAGGGATGGTAGTGAGATGTTGTTCTATATTGCAGATGTGTTGTTCGGCAGGCCTTTCAATGGGGTGTGGGTGGTATACTTGTTGCCATGTCTGTTTAAATGTATCTGTGATAGCCCTAGGATCAGTAATTTTGTTGCCATTAACAGTGAGGGAGGATGTTCTGGGAGTGGTATTACCTTTTAAAAGTTTTATATGTTGCCAGAATTCCCAGGGCTTAGTTTTTCTGTTTTGTTCTGCTGAGTGTACTAGGTGAGTCCAGTGAGCGTCATGATCAGATTGCAGGCTGTTAAGGATGTGAGTTCTGAGGTTGGAGAGGTTGTAACGTACTCGGCCTGGTATGTGGTTGTGTTTGTTCTGTTCGAATCGACGACGATAGCACACTAGGAGTCGTTGTGTTCTGATGGAGGGTCTGAAAGTGTGTTTGATTTTGTATGTAGTTTTTGGGATGGTTGTGTTGGCTGCATTTATGATTTTGTTCTGTAGGTTCTCAATTTGTTGGTCTATGTGTGTGTAGTGTTGTCCCTCATAGTCGTGTATGTAGTTGTCTTTTGATAAAATGTTTTTGAATTCTTCCCAGTTTGCTTGTGAGTAGTTAAAATGAGATTGACATGGGACTTGAATTGGGTTTGAAGAAATTGACATGAAAACTGGGATGTGATCTGATCCTGAAAGTGGCCCTGGGGAAATATCATGATGGAATATATTAAAAGCTTGGTTTGAGAAAATTAAGTCAGGTTTACCATTACCGTTTGGTGTGAAAACTGTGTTGAAGTCTGGGCCTTGAAAAGTTAATCTTTTGTGGTTGTGTAGTGCTAATAGTTGAATTCCACGTTGATTAATGGTATTATGTTGGAAAGCTTGGTGTCTAGCGTTAAAGTCTGCAAGTATAAGTGTAGGTGCATTGTTATTGAATAAGGTATTTAAGTCTGTGTAAGGGATGTAGGTATTGGGTCTGACATATGTGGTGGCAACTATGAGGGGTCCAAGTGTTGTGTGTGTTTTAACTGCAAGAAAATGTTTGTATGTCCAGTCTGTGATGAATTCGTGTTGAATGGTGCTTTTTATCATGATTGCAACTCCATCGTTGGCATCGCCGTCGGTCTGTCGTGTTGTGTAACCAAAGAATCTAATTTTATGTGTGTTGTACGTACAGGTGCTGTTAATTAGTATTATGTCTGGGTCATTATCTAAAATTAATTGTGTGAGTAGGTGTCTGTTAGTGTAGTAGTGTCTTATGTTGAATTGGATGACTCTTAACATGATGGGGTATCGTGAAGTGAGCTATGTGTGGGGGAGTTGGGGGATGGTGGGGCCCGGGCTGGAGAGGGAGAGGATGAGGAGCGGCCTCCTCCAAAAGATAGAGATTTGGAGGTAGAGTTGGTGTTTTTTCTTGGGGTTTCGACTTTACGTGACTTTGACCGAGAACGGTTTAATTCAGGGGAGGATATCTCAGTTGGACTGGTGGGTTTTCGTTTTAGAGGAGATTGGGAAGGAATGGTGGGCGTTTTTGGTGTAGGAGGGGGTGGGGGAGGCATGAAGGATGTTGGGGTAGTAAGGTTAGGAAGGTCAGGGTCAGATGCATTGAGAGTTGGGTCAGTGACATTTGTGAGGGGGGGGGGGGGGGGGGTAGGGGGATCTTGAGGTTCATTTTCAGTGGTGAGAGGGATTGACATTTCAGGGATTTCGTTGGCACTTGGGGGTTGAGGAATAGGGGTAGTGGAGGATGAGTTGGAGGTAGAGGTTGAGGGTAGTGGAATAGGAAGAGGAGTGGCTGAGAGAGATGGATTGTGAGAGTTCTTGCTATGCTGGAACCAAGACTCAGGGATCATGATGGCAGGGAGGTTGTGGGCAGTCAGGCCATCATTTAGGAGCTTGTTAAACTGTGGGGTGACTTTTTGGTTCGTGAGGTGGAGTGCAACATTAACAAGGACTGAAGTTTGGGCGAATATTTCGCGGTTGAACAATGGGCCGGGAGGATTGATGTTGGGTGGGGTAGGGGGGAAGGATTGAGGGATGTGTGAGGTGGTCGCTGAAGCATATGATGTGGCAGTGACTGGGTGGGATGAGAATAAAGGACGTGTTTGGTTGGGAGTGGTTGGAGTGGCCTTTGCGTTTTTTCTAGTGTCTTTTAAGACATTGAGACGGAAGGGACATTCGGCACTGATTGCAATGTGAGGGCCATTGCAGTTTGAGCATTTCAGAGTGATTGAAGAGCAGGTGGTAAATGAGTGCCCTGACTCAGCACAACGAGAGCAAGTTACAGTTTTCTTACATTGGGCTGTGGGATGTCCGTAAGCATAACAGTTATAGCACTGTCTGAGATTGATCCAGGACTCAGGGGTCAGAAAATCAGGCGGCAAAATCACATGAAATGCCTTGAGACCTGTTTTTAGAAGCTTACTGGCCTCCTGAGGGGAGGCACATGGAATTTTGAGGGCTTGACGTTGGGTTTTAAATACTTCACAGACAGTGATGGAGTTTTTCTTGGAAATTTCCCTGGCAATCTCATCTTCGTCTTTGTTGAAGATGTTCTTGTCAGGGTGCAGAATTTTGACTGTACAGGCAGCTTTAAGTTCTGGGGAGAGGACTAGTTCATAACCAGCAGATTGGAGTTTCTTTAGAGTGGCGGGGTTGAGATATGCATCAAGATCTTTTTGTGAAGCAAGTCTTATTTTGATAACATTGAGATTTTTGAAAACCCTGACTATTTGGGTTTGAGTGATACTAAATATGTGAGAGCCTGGGTCATCAGGGGGATCGTTAATGCATTTGAATTTGACATACAGTGCCATACTGAATCATTGGGAGAACCAAGTTTAATTGCTAACTATAAGAAAAGTGAAAGTGAATGGGGAAAATAACAAGTTAGGGAGGTAGAGTTAATTGAACATTTGTATGGAGAATTTAAAACTGTACCCAGGGGGCACCCCTATGGGATGTCCCCAGAAAAAACCTAACTCCTACCTATGTCCTTGGACTGTAGGCAAGCCTATGTCACCAGACCCTAACCTACTTGAAGTATAAACCCTACCCACTTGCCTCCTATAACCAGGGGCTAACCCCCCCCCCCCCCCTTCAAGGCAATGCCTTCAGGGTTCGGCGTCGTACTACAAGTGGGCTTCTAATGGGCGGTAGTGGGTAATATTTAATAATCTAGAAAAGGAAAAGTAATGGGAAAGGTTTTGGGGAAAAGATAAGAGTATAGGAAAGTAATGAGAATGGACAAGGATGATGATGAGATATGAGGTGAGATGCAGGGAGCTGATTGGCCGGGCGAGTGCAGATCGAGGTGTCGATTGGAGGAGAGAGAACTGATGGAGGAAGCTATGGGGCTAGGTTTTGCTGGTCCTCAACTCGTCCATCTTCTACTGCTGCTTGAAGATTCTTCTTTCTTCTTTCTTCTTTCTTCTTCTGCTTGAAGATGAGGGGGGGGGGGGGCTACAGGCCTGTAGGAGAGACCAGAGCGTCACCAAGTACCTCCTCGAAGTGAGTCCACTGGCCCTGCCCATCTTCCTTTATGCACGCCCCCGGCACAATGCGGGCCTGTGATTGGCTGAGGCGCACTCTGGTGCTCGTCAGGGTATGCCAGGGATCTTTGAAGCATCCGCTCCCCCTCTCCCAGTTTAACATCTCCATAATAGCATCCCAGAAGCGTATTTGTGATGTTTTTCAGCGGCTGACGGGAGTAAGAGGTTGGCACCATTACATCAGAACGCTTTTTACCGGGATATAAAATACGGGTGTGGACAGAGGGTAAGTTATGAGCCAGGATTTTGCAAGGTATGGTGAGGTGAGTGTTTTGGTACATCATAGGTGGCCTGTTATTGGCTGGGTGCCAGACTGTTGCCCCATTGGCTGATGGGATTACTCTCTCTAGTTATGTTCTTTTTATAGTATGGCAACCAAAACTGGAAACAATATTCCAAATACGGACAAACCAATGAATTATATATAGTGAGTACCTTATTGGCAGTAAATTAAAATGTGAAGGGGCTTATAAGCGACACCATGGCCGTTTCGCGGGATTTTCCACCAATCGGCTTACCAATGTGTCCCCTATCACGTGCTATGAAGTGTAAGACAAAAATAGCTCTTATGAGAGGATGCCAGAGGTTGGAGCGTCCCTTATTACGCCACGCAATACCCTAATACCATCTCTACATTGGAGCCGTGAAGGAGCTTAATGCACCGCGCTGAGAGGCCGTCTTATAGCCGCCTTTTTTAAAGCCCACTCGCTCAGCCAATCCCACACGGCCTATTAGCCGCAGCTCGTCAGTCATGGCTCCCTCATGTCCCCTGGATTACTCTTCTTTTTTAGTGCTTTCAAGTGAACTTACGTACCAAGATGGATGATAATACATCTGAAAGTGATGTTGACACACCCGACCAACCTGTCCAGCCATTGAAAAACGCAAAATAACCCTGATAAATGGCGCCAAAACATAAACAAAAGGAAGCGTGATAGTGGCGAGGCGTACGTGAGCCGCTTTACTAAGAAGTAGGTTGCCTGTTCGTACGATTGGGGCGCCTTATGATTGTGTTAACAAGTGCTTTGAGAAGGTGGGCGATGAGAACATTAAGGGTGTTTTTGCTAATTACTGGTCCCTGAAAAGTTATGACTTAGAATCCCACACTATTCATAACTGTGTGCGAGTGAGTGACAGGAAGAGGGTGCGTGTGAAAGAGAGGGAGAGAAGAAAGAAAAACACTCGCGAATACACTTTCCTTGTCAACAGTGTGACCATTAATGTTTGTAAAGAGGCTTTCCTTAGCATGCACGGAATTACTGATAAACGTATGCGAAATGTGTTGCAATAGGCAGTTGAGTCGGGTACAGGTACTATTACTGGTGACCAGAAGGGGAGAAAAGAACCTCCACATAAAGTTTTTCCTGCGGCACAAGAGCTTTTAGAGACTTTCATAAAGCGCCTACCCACCTGCAGTTTGCATTATTCAAGAGCTAAGACCCCAGAAAAGATGTATCTGCCCTCTGGTTCAACTGACAGAGGTTGTTATGATGCCTACATGCAGGAAGTGAAGTCTCAGAAAAAAGACTCTCTACTTGTTTCTACTTTCACGTTCAAAGAAACATTGCATAAATACAATATCGGTGTGGCCTGCCCTAAGAGTGACACATGTAATTGCTGTGATGAATATAAAATTTGCTCATTAGTATGAGCAAACTGGTGCCTGGAAAAGACGATGAGGAAATTACGAGGTTGAAGGTAGCAATAGTTCCCCACATTGCTCATGCAAAGGCTTCTCATGGTATTCTGAAGGTGTACAAGCGTGACTAAAATTCTGCCATTGCTGTTATTGCAATAGACCTGCAACAGACCCTTGCCACACCTTGCCTCTCATCTGGTGTCCAGTACTACAAGAGAAAACTGTGAACGTATAACTTTGGTATCCATAAAGTTAAGGAGGACAAAAAAAAATTTATGTGTGGAATGAAGCCCAGGCAAAGAGGGGGTCCGTAGAGGTGTGTAGCAGCCTCAAACATTATGTTGATTACTATGTGCCAGACTGAGTGGGAAAATATATAGTGTTTTCAGATAATTATAGATGCCAAAATACGAACATTAATGTAGTGCTCACTTACCTGTGGTGGGTTCATGTTGGCAGGTTCTCTTCTGTTGAGCATTATTACATGGAGCAAGGGCATTCTTACTTACCGTGTGACTGGGAGCTTGGAAATTTAGAGATAAAGATGAAGAGGCACAAAATTTACAGCACGCCTCACTACATTACCTTCATGAATGCGTGCAGAAAAAAATAACCCATACACAGTGGTTTCAATGCCCTAGGACTCTTTCCTCGATTTCTCAGTGCTCCAAAATAGTGTCACTAAGGCTGGCCAAAAGGGTGTGGGGTTCAAGAATGCCAAGAAATTACTTGTGTCCAATAACAAAATGACGGGGATAGAGGTTCATGCAGGCTATGGTGTGTACCATGAACCATCATTCATGAAACTACAAAAGGGACGCTCTGCGGTGTATAACCCCGACACGTTCAACCTCGGTGCAATTCAGCTACCTGTCAAGTACCCCAATGATGTGCGCCTCGATAAGGAGAAGCTGCGAGATGTCAAGGCGCTGACTAAGTTCGTGTCTCAAGCACACCTAGCCTTCTACGAGAATCTCTTCGCCGCACAGGAATACTCGTGGGAGGCGAGGGGGGAGGACGTCGATGGGGATGAAGACCCTGTCGACGATCTCCTCGACTACTGAGCCCTTTGCCGCACCCCTCCCTCCTTTCCCTCACCTTACCCCCTAACCCCTTTCCCTCACCTTATCACCTAGCCCCCTTACCCCTTTCCCTTACCATACCCTCTCCCCCCTTTACCCCCTTCCCTTTCCTCACCTTACCCATAACCCTTTTTCTTCAACTTACCACCTAGCCCCTTTACTCCTTTCCCTTAGCTTACCCCTCCCCTCTTTACCCCTTCCCCTTACCTTACTCCCTCCCTCACTTCCCCCCTCCCCATGTGTTCCTCCTTCACCTACCTTGTTCCCCCTCACCCATGTTCCCACTTACCCACTTCCCCAATTTTTCCCACACCTTACTGGTTCACTCATTCCCCCAACTTCCCCCCTCCCCCTACCCCCCAATTCCCTTCACCCACCCTCTACCTCCTCCCCACACCTCCCTAACCCTTCCCCCTCACCAAGAAAGAGCAAGCAACAACACATTCTTCGTTGGGGTGGTGAATACAATGATACAAATAAGGTATAACCTATTGATAATGTGTCTCATTCATGGTAAATGTGTGAGTTTGTTTTTCATATTTTATATATATTTTATATTTTCATTATTATACCACCGGAAAGAGCAAATATAGTGCTTTCTTTTGATATGTAGTTTATTATGATTACTATAAAAATGACATCGAAAACGTTCTCCAACTTTAACCTTGAATATCTCAAAACTAACTCAATGTCTGTTAAGCCCCTTCACCGCTACACGCCTCTTATAACATTTACGGATTTGTATTTATATGATCTCCCAATGAAGCTAATACCTTATTTTCTTTTTCAACAACTTCAACGCATTGTTGGGCAGGTTTTAAATCACTCATTATAGTTAGATAGATCAGTTTATTTATTTATGTTCATAAGGTGAGTTCCATAAATCCAATAGTTTGCTCTCTCATTTGTACAACCAGTGCGAAGCACTTTGCATTTATATATATTGAAATTATTCATCTGCCATGATTGAGCCCAGTTTGACAGCTTGTCTATTTCACTATGAATCTCTTGTATGTTTGCAATGTTTGTGTCGTGTGCAAATTTGAAAATTCTGCATGATAGTCCATCATGAATATAATTTATATTAATGTGAAATAAAAATTGGACCGAAAACTGAGACTTGCAGTACACTGCCTCTAACATGTTTCCAATTTGAAGCTGTTTTTTCTATCTACCTAATGCTAGATACCCCAAATCCCGACGGAGTTGCGATGAATGAATCACATCCATTATTTGCTGTCATCCGATAGCCCGCGCCCCTTCTCCCACCCTACACAACTTTCACTCATATACCCCTCAACTCCATTGTTCCATCTCTTATTCGGTCTACCTTTCCCTCTCTGCGCTTCCATCTCACTCCCTTGTAAAAAAATTAATCATGTTCTCACTATCCATATGTTCTACATAGCCAAACCAACTATATGTGTTCCTTTTTACACTCTTCAGCTATTCTACATTTGCATCTCATCTCTTTCGCACTTCCTCATTTGTCTGTCTGCCTCTTCAGGTGACCTCACAGTCGCTTCTCAAGTAACTCATTTCGATCCCTTTCGCTTCAAAGCATCACACACTTCTGACCTCCCGATTTCACTTCCTCTCTCTCCCATTATGCCCGCTCTCATTCCTCCTCCAATTATGTTTGCATCCCTTTCATTCTCTTCATTCAACCTTTTATCAAAGTGTTCTCTCCATCTCATTACTTTCTTTTGCTTCTCCACTAGCACTCGTTCATTTTTATCTTTCATGCCCTATCTACCATCCCTTATAATGATCCCTAACTTTCTTGACCTCCTTCAAAAGCGGTTTCTTACACTCCCTCCACTTCTCACTTAAACTTCTTCCAAATTCATCATCCACTATTAATTTACTCTTCCTCACTATTCTTGTCATCACTTTCTTTTTCCTACCTTAACTTTCTCTATTCTTTGCCTCTCGAAATCCTCTGTATCTCTACTTCGCAACCACTCCCTGTATATTTCCTTTTTCTCTTCAACTGCTTGTTTCACCTCCTCAGTCCACCATGCTGTTCCTTTTACTCCTCTCATGCTTCTCCACATACTTTCTCATATGATTCACATATATCTTCCTTGGCTCACCTTTTCAACTACTTCCATTTGCTCCAAGCCAAATGTTGCTTTCTATTTCTCTCTTCCCTAATGTCTTCCTCCTGTAACTTTGCCATCCACATCATCGCTCCTCCTCCATCCTGACTTAATCTACCTCTCCTCATCCCGAGTGGAAGAAACCTATGGGAGACCAAGTGTTTCATTGATGACAAATTTGGTCATTTATGTATGTACTTGGGATGAAGTCAGTTGTGGCTTGTAACCTCACTTGCAGAAACTTCGGAAGGTGAGTGCATCTACATGCAGTCACAGCAAATTATCTTTTGAATGATATTGTAATTTATAGAAGGTTGTCCTTCACAGTTTGCTTAATAAAAATGGATATAAAATCGTAGTAATGTACTTAACCTTTAACTGTCTTGATGGTGTAATGGTTAGAGTGTTTAAGATCTGTATGTGGTAACCCAGGTTCGAATCCCGGGAAGATAACATGCTTTCATTAATTTCATTGGGAGGTGTTTGGTGTTGGGAGTGAAAAACAAATATATATATGAATTATTCCTATAGGTTCAGGAACATTTCATAGCGAGGTCGGTCCTTAGAGATATGTGCATCAAAAAAAAATCTTAAACATTAGGCTATTCAGTTTGCAGTTGGGTCTGAGTCCATGATTAGATTGATATCCAGTATTCGATAAATGAATATATAATCGTAGTCATGTACTTAACATTTAACTGTCTTGATGGTGTAATGGGTAGGGTGTTTAAGATCCGTATGTGGTAACCCAGATTCGAATCCCGGGAAGATTACATGCTTTCATTAATTTCATTGGGAGGTGTTTGGTGTTGGGAGTGAAAAATATAAATTCGATTATTAACATACATACATTTCCTAATATTATTATTTCGATTATCAATATTTGACCAGGTTTATATTGTTATTGGCAAATACTATACATTAACGGTAAAGTTATATACAAACACACAGAAAGAAGCACAGAAATTTTGATCTGGTGGCCGAAAACGTGGTATTATAATTATTGGCATTATACAGTATTTATCTCGCTCAGCTCAGAAGTAGAACAAGGTGTGTAAATGTAAGGTAGGTAATAGAACCAGAGAGTAGCCTACCAATGTATACACGTATTTAAATAACTGCCTCCTAATGAAGTTTTGTAAGTACACAATTTACTTTACATTTAAAGGTACACTGGGATGCCATACTCGCTAGCCCCCTCATAAGAATTCGTGTACCCCCTATGTTTTTCTTTACACAATTATAACTACCTGGATTGTTTTTTGGATACAACTTCCTTTTAACAAATATGGGCATATAGTTATGTAGTTGATGTATAACAAAATGTATTCATAAATTCGTTTCCAGATATACTGTATACTTCCATGGTTAGAAATGGGTGAAGTCCACAAATATTTATGAGTGGGCAAGAGACTATGATATCCGACTGTACTTAGCCTTACGTGACAATTATTTTACCTCTTGCTACTTAGAAATATACACTTCAATGAAATTAGCTGCAAACCTTGATTGATTCAAATCGATTCTGCAGAATTTAGCTTATTATTTAACAACATACACTCTTACACAATGTTAATTGTAAATTATTAATTTGCCATTACTAATAATTAATATTAATATGGGGGGCAAGGGGCTAGGAATCTTCCTCCCCTTGTATTATCCTCCCACTCAACGAGACATAAAAACGGGCAAGGGAACGCGAAAGTGGTCCCGAACCCTGAGAATAGGAACTTTAAAAAAAAAATCTGTTTGGGCTCTGTCTCGTGTCGGCCACCCCCAACAATGGGGTATGTGCCTGAGTATAATACATACATACATACATAGATACATACATACATACATGATACATACGTACAATAATAAAACGCAATATCAATAAATAAAGTCACGTTTTTTCATATGTTATAAGTAATAATATACATTATACTTACGTTAAGTATATATGACTAACAGAGCGTAGACTTGTGTGTGTGTGTGTGTGTGTGTGTGTGTGTGTGTGTGTGTGTGTGTGTGTGTGTGTGTGTGACAATAGATTGTTTGATAATTGTGTTGTCTAAATAGTTATGAATGGCGTTTTCTGACAAATTATTGAGTTCCTTCATGGAAGTTGATCTAAACACAATGGTTAGAATGTGGTACCTCGTGTGTTTACTCCCGGGTATACCAACACAACATGGGGCCCCTCACCCCTCTTAGGTCAACATCAGTACTGTCCATTGGTGCGAGTTGTACCTCTACCGCTCCTTGCTTACAGTACACCAGGCAAGCTCAAGTGTTTCTCTAAATTTTATATTTTATTTGTATTCTGTTCATCAACATATATTTTTTTTTAATATTTCAAATAAACAATTGTATTTGGTCTGCATTTGATCAAGAAAATGTATCGTCACTTGCATTAGCATTGATTAATTATATATAAGCATTGTTATCGTTTGTTCATTTTATGTCGTATGCAGTATATTATAATATATTAGGTTTATGTCAGATTTAGTTAGGTTATATAAAGTTGTATGCATTATTTTTTCGTTAATTGGCCCCACATTGAAAAGATAATTGCTTCCCTTATTCAATCCTGCTAACTATTCGAAAAAATACATCAATTATATTCACTTTCATACTAAGCAATCTATATTAATTGTATCATATGTAGGGCTATATAATTCGTGTAATGACATGAAATTGTCTTAATAATTAAGAATATGTTGTTTATATATACTGTACACAAAGCTTTTATTTCCTTAACTTTTCTAATTTATATTTTCGGATATACAGTATAATCTATTTCATCAATACTATTTCAAATTACTTGAATTATCGCTACTCTTTAGTTTATTTCTTGATATTACCTATATAAGCATTAATTTTTAGTATAATCGTTTTTACAATTTGTACTGTAATTCCATTACAATAAAAATCCATAACATTCGACATTCATAATATTTAATCACAATTAATCTTACCGAATATTTGATTTGTCTTATATTGATTATTTTTAACTGTAAATTAATTATTAATAAGTTCTGTTCTATGTACTGTATTATTTAGTGGATTTCATAACTGTTCACGTGTGTGTGTGTGTGTGTGTGTGTGTGTGTATGTGTTTGTGTGTGTGTGTGTGCGTGTGTTTAAATTCCATTCTCCCTCCCCTCTTCGTAGCCGTTTGCCTCTCTCCCCACCAACTTTAGCTGAGCTGCTCTCTTAGGTTAGACAAATACAAACAACCCTGTGTTCCCATGAGTGAGGATTGGAGAGGTGGGATGGATCACTGACTACAACAAGGAGATTGTAACAGCTTAGACTACAGTTTTATATGTTTTGCATTTAGAGTAATCTCTCTCTCTTTCTCTCTCTCTATATATATACAGTATATATATCCATTATGGCTGGATGGGACTCGTTAGCCTTGGTCGGCAACCCATCTAGGGGAGACAACCTTATACAAATCCGGGTGGATGGGACTCGTCGGCATTGGTCGGCAATCTGTCTAGGGGAGTAAACCTTATACAAATCCGTAATGCTCACCTAAGGGTGAAGCAGGTTAGTGGATGGACTAGCCGTGCACCACTGTAGAAAAATAGTGCTAAAAATATACATATAAGGCCTCGGAGTCAGACAGACCCTAAGTTGAGTGGTCAATCCTGTAAGTCCTTCAGTAAACTGGCACGGGTTATCCTTCTCACAGGGGTTAGGTCTGCTTGGGCGCATTTTGTGTATGGCCACCCTCGTAAAGAGGAGTAAGGCGTCCGGTAATAGATAGATAGATAGATATATTATATATATATATATATATTATTAGTATTTTTGTATATATTTTTTATCGATGTGGATGAGGGAGACAAATGGCAAGAAGCTGTGCAGGGGTAAAGAAACTTCTGGGAAGCCATTTTTTGCAAGACTGATAATATGGTCCTTCCAAGAGAGATCAGAAGAAAAAGAGACACCGAGAATACTGGGAGAAGATGGAGGGTTGATTTTTGTTTTGTTGAAGTATAAGGAATAGTCCTCTGAGAGTTCTTGACAGGTAGATAGATGGATAATTTGGGTTTTGAAAGCATTGAAGCCAACAAGGTTTTCTCGGCCCCAATTTGAAATGGTAGTTAGATTAGAAGATAAGTGTTCTATGGCTTCATTACGTTTGTTTTTGAGAAATTGCTTGCTGGGGCATTCCTGAAAACTAATTGAATAGTGTAGGGTAGAGTCGTCGGCATATGAATGGATAGGACTGGAGATACAGTTGAGAAGATCATTTATGAAGATTAGAAAGAGAAATGGAGATAGAACAGAACCCTGAGGAAAATTGGAGATGATAGGATGAGGAAGTGAATGATGGCCGTTCACAAATGCAGCTATGGAACGGCCAGAAAGGAAATTAAAGATAAAGGCACAGATGGAGGGATAGAAACCGAAAGAAGGTAGTTTAGAAATTAGAGATTTGTGCCAGACTCTATCGAAGGCCTTTGATATGTCTAGCATAATAGAAAAGGTCTCACCGAAGTCCCAAAAGGAGGATGACCAAGAGTTAGTAAAATATGAAAGAAGATCACCCTTAACCATACTGGTGATCTGAGAGTAGATTATGAGCAGAGAAATGCTTAAGAAATGTGTAAGTAAGACTAGTTTCAAAAACTTTAGAGATATAAGAGATGAGAGCAATTGGACGATAGATGGAGGGTTGAGAGCGGTCACCCTTCTTTGGGACAGGTTGAATGAGAGCAAACTTCCAACAAGCATGGAAGATATTAGAGGAGAGACAGAGACGGAGGAGTTTGCCTAGGCAGGGAGTAAGCAGGGAAGCACAGTATTTTAGTACAACAGGAGAAATACCATCCGGACCGTACGCCTTCTTAGTGTTAAGCCCAGAGAGGGTAGAAAGTAGCCTACATCTTTAGAAGAGATTAGGATATTAGGCATAAGTAGGAAAGAGGGGGTGGAGAGGGAGGAATAACACCGGACTCATCCAAGGTGGAGTTTCTAGAGAAAGTTTGAGCAAAGAGTTCAGCTTTGTCAGAGGAAGAAGTGATGGTTGTGCCATCAGAGTGGAAAAGGGAAGGGAAAGACGAGGAAGACAAATTGTTAGAGAGGTTTTTTGGCTAGATGCCAGAAAGCTTGGGAAGAGCTAGAGTTGGATAGTTCAGTGCATTTATTATTGATGAAAGAGTGTTTGGCGAGTCGAAGGACAGATTTAGATTGATTCTGGGCAGAAACATAGGAAGAATAAGATTCTAAGAGTTTGAAGGCGGCATTGGTACTGTTTGAATTATTCCACCGTATTGAGGGCAGCAGTAGAACAAGCCTGAGTAAACCAAGATTGTTTTGCATTAGTCTGAGAGAAAGAAAATGGAATGTATGTCTCCATGCCCGATAGAATTACCTTGGTAATGCATTCACCACTCTCCGAGGGTCCCCGGCTACGAAAGCAAACATTATTTGATGAGAAATCAAAGAAGTACTGCCGGAGAGCCTCCCGGTCGGCAGCGCCAAAGTGCCACAAGCACAGCTGGCTGGGGTGATCAGGTGGCTGTACTAGAGAGATAGGACAGGTGACAGAGATAAGTTTATAGTCGGAGGAGCCCAAAGGATAGAAAAGATCAACAGTATAAGAAAAAGGGTTAGAAGTTAGAAACAAGTCAAGAATGTTGGGCCGATCTCCGAAGCGATTCGTGATACGGGTGGGTTGCTGAACCAGCTGCTCTAGGTCATTTAGGATAGAAAATATGTAGGCTTGTTCACAAGGTTGGTTAGTGGAATGAGAGGAGAGCCATTGGCGGTGGTGAACGTTGAAATCTCCAAAGATGGAGATTTCTGAGAAAGGAGAAGAGGATAGAATGTGTTCCACTTTAGAGTTTATATAGTCAAAGAATTTGGGAAAGTGGGCATAGTAAGGGGGAAAATAGACTGGACAGAAATATTTAGTATGAGAATGACATGAAAGTTTCAGCCATAAAGTTGAAAATTCAGAGGAGTCAAAATCGGGAACACAAGAGCAAGTGATTTGTTGTGCACGTATGCACAACATCCACCTTTGACTTTGAAACTAGGATAGAGACAGTAGGAGGATACATAAAAGGGGCTGCTGGCCGTTGCTTCAGACACCTGAGTTTCATTGAGGAAAAGAAGATCAGGTTTGTAGGAAGAGAGATGACGTCTAGGTGCGCAACAATCTTGCTTTCTTTCGTCTTCCCAACTTTGATTTTTCTGAATTCTCAACTCTCCTGCTAAAGCTTTCTTGTCACTCTCAAACTAAATATTTCTGCCCTGTTTATCTCTCCCCTAATTCTACTGACTATCCAAAATTCTTTGGCTATCTAACTTCTAAAGTGGAACACATTTTATCCATCTCTTCTTTTGCAGAAATCTCCATCTTAGGAGATTTGAACATTCACCACCGCTAATGGCTCTCCTCTGTTTCCACTCACCAACCTGGTGAACAAGCGTACATCTTTTCTTTCCTAAACGACCTAGAGCAGTTAGTCCAGCAATCCACACGTATCCCGGATCGCTTCGGAGATCGGCCCAACATTCTTGACTTATTTCTAACCTCTAACCCTTCTACTGTAAATCTTTTCTCTCCTTTGGGCTCTTCCGACCATAAACTAATATCTGTCACCTGTCCCATCTCTCCGGTATGGTCACCCGATCCTCCCAACCGGCGGCGCTTGTGGCTCTTTGGCGCTACCGACTGGGGAGCTCTTCGGCAGTACTTCTTTGATTTCCCATGGAATTACTTTTGCTTCCGTGGCCGGGGACCCTCGGAGAGTGCTGAACGCATTACCGAGGTAATCCTCTCGGGCATGGAAGCATACATTCCATTTTCTTTCTCTCAGTCGAATGCAAAACAATCTTGGTTTACTCACGCTTGTTCTACTGCTGTCCACAACAAGGAGGAAGAATTCAAACGTTACCGACACCTTAAAACTCAAGAATCTCATACTTCCTATGTTTCTGCCTGGAAACAAGCCTGTTTTTCGACTTGTCAAACACTCTTTCATCAATAATAAATGCACTGAACTGTCCAACTTTAGCTCTTCCCAAGCTATCTGGCATCTAGCCAAAAACCTTTCCTACAATTTTCCTTCCTCGTCTTTCCCTCCCCTTTTCTACTCTGCTGGCACAACCATCACCTGTTCTTCTGACAAAGCTGAACTCTTCGCACAAACTTTTGCTAGAAACTCCACCTTGGATGATTCCGGTGCTATTTCTCCCTCGCCATCCTTTCGGGACTTCGGTGAGACTTTTTCTATTGCACTAGACATATCGAAAGCCTTCGATAGAGTCTGGCATAAATCTTTAATTTCTAAACTACCCTCCTTCGGTTTCTATCCCTCCATCTGTGCCTTTGTCTCTAATTTCCTTTCCGGCCATTCCATAGCTGCGGTTGTGGACGGCCATTGTTCACTTCCTCACCCTATAAACTCCGGTGTTCCTCAGGGCTCTGTCCTATCTCCTATTCTCTTTCTAATTTTTATAAATGATCTCCTTAACTGTACCTTAATTCCCATCCATTCATACGCAGACGACTCAACCTTACACTACTCCATTAGTTTTTCAGAACGCCCCAGCCAGCAATCCCTCAACGACAAACGTAATGAAGCCATAGAACTCTTAAATTCTGATCTAAATACTATTTCCAATTGGGGCAGAGAAAACCTTGTTAACTTTAATGCTTCCAAAACCCATTCTCCATCTATCTACCCGTCAGGATCTCCCAGCGGACTATCCCTTATTCTTCAACAATACAAAAATCAACCCTTCATCTTCTCTCAATATTCTTGGTGTCTCTTTTTCTTCTGCTCTCATTTGGAAGGACCATATTACCAGTCTTGCTAAGGCAGCCTCCCAGAAGCTGGGTGTGCTCAACCGCCTTAGGGGGTTCTTTTCCCCTGCACAGCTTCTTGCTCTGTACAGGGGTATAGTGCGCCCTTGTATTGAGTATTGTTCACATGTGTGGGGAGGTTCCTCTCACACCGCTCTCCTAGACAAAGTTGAAAGGAAGGCCTTTCGTATCATTAACTCCGTCCACTCACCAACTCTCTGCAATCTCTCTCTCTCCGCCGCAATGTTGCATCTCTCTCGCTATTCTATCGCTACTATAATAATCAGTGTTCCTCAGAGCTATCCCAGTGCATACCACCTCCTTTACGTAGGACACGTGGTACCCGTCTTGCAACTCAATCCCACCCCTACTCTGTGCAACTCTCCAACCCAAGAGTGAAACGTTACTCTCAAACTTTCTTCTACTCAACATCTGAGCTCTGGAACTCTCTCCCAGAATCAGTCTTTCCCTCTTCCTATGACTTAAATTGCTTCAAACTCTGTGTGTCCAGGCATTTTGGCTCGAACCGCCTTAGGGGGTTCTTTTCCCCTGCACAGCTTCTTGCTCTGTACAGGGGTATAGTGCGCCCTTGTATTGAGTATTGTTCACATGTGTGGGGAGGTTCCTCTCACACCGCTCTCCTAGACAAAGTTGAAAGGAAGGCCTTTCGTATCATTAACTCCCGTCCACTCACCAACTCTCTGCAATCTCTCGCTATTCTATCGCTACTATAATAATCAGTGTTCCTCAGAGCTATCCCAGTGCATACCACCTCCTTTACGTAGGACACGTGGTACCCGTCTTGCAACTCAATCCCACCCCTACTCTGTGCAACTCTCCAACCCAAGAGTGAAACGTTACTCTCAAACTTTCTTCTACTCAACATCTGAGCTCTGGAACTCTCTCCCAGAATCAGTCTTTCCCTCTTCCTATGACTTAAATTGCTTCAAACTCCGTGTGTCCAGGCATTTTGGCTCGAACGTCCCTTGATTTTGGCCCTGTCACTCTTTCAACTATGGGGGAGGCACTCGCTATAGGCAGTTATGCCTTTTGCCTCCCTCAATCACATAGAAAAAAAAAAAAAAAAAAAAATCCCTCTTCTACTTATGCCTAATATCCTAATCTCTTCTAAAGATGTACTTTCTACCACCTCTGGGCTTAATACTAAGAAGGCGTAAGGTCTGGATGGTGTTCCTCCTGTTGTACTAACAAATTGTGCTTCCTTCCTGACTCCCTGCCTAGGCAAACTCTTTCGTCTTTGTCTATCCTCTAACATCTTCCCTTCTTGCTGGAAGTATGTTCTCATTCAAACTGTCCCAAAGAAGGGTGACCGCTCTCAACCCTCCAACTATCATCCAATTCCTCTCATCTCTTGTATCTAAAGTTTTTGAAACTATTCTTGCTTCCGAATTTCTTAAGCATTTCTCTTCTCATAATCTACTCTCAGATCGCCAGTATGGCTTCCTTAAGGGTCGCTCTACTGGTGATGTTCTTTCATATCTTACTAACTCCTGGTCATCCTCCTTTCGGGATCGGGGAGACCTTTTCTATTGCGCTAGACATATCGAAGGCCTTCGATAAAGTCTGGCACAAATCTTTAATTTCTAAACTACCCTCCTTTGGTTCTATCCCTCAATCTGTGCCTTTGTCTCTAATTTCATTTCCGACCATTCCATAGCTGCGGTCGTGGACGGCCATCACTCACTTCCTCATCCTATCACTTCCGGTGTTCCTCAGGACTCTGTCCTATCTCCCATTCTCTTTCTAATTTTCATAAATGGTCTTCTCAACTGTACCTCCAGGTCCATCCATTCATACACAGACGACTCTACCTTACACTTGTTACGACTGAGGTTTAAATATATCAGGGTTCTTATTCATTGGACTAGTAATGGCATAAATGCTACAACGGAAAGTGCTAGATCCAACCTCTGATGTATATTCCCAGTGAACAAAGAACACAAATACTCTCCAGAGTTCTATATGCAATAATAGGTTATCAAACTCTCAATAAATGTGCATCTACTCTAGGCTTAATGTTATGTGAAAACACCCTATTACTACCTATAACCGAAGGTGCTTGGTTTTGGTATGCAAAGTAAGGTGGTAAGGAAAGTTACAGCTTACGTTACTTTAATCAATAAATGTCAGGCACTCCTGCATGAAAGAAAGTGCACTAAAGTCCTTCAACACCAACAAGGAATCTTCTTTAAATGTTAGATGCTATCAAGATGCTCGAATCGGAAATGGAACCCAAAAAGGCAGGCAGCGGAACAATGCTCGTGCAGGCTATGCACACAAAAAGGCAGGATATATAATGCAGTCGGAGCCAAGAATATCCTAAACGCTACAACAATAATAATAATCGGCACGACAATGCAGTATTCCTATCAACAAAAAGAGCCTAAGTCGTTTGTGTCTCAATACATCAAACTAGGCTGCGAAATGCTTGTGTAATCATAAACGGGTATCCATAAAAAAAGTAATTGGTTTAATATATTTAATGTCTACTATGACTGATAAAGTCTAGCTAGAGTCAATGATACGAGATACTGTTGCGCATGGTATGCCGCACAGCCTAGTGCAAATCTCAAGTCTGTGCGTCAAGTATTACGTTACAGTGAAGGGTAGCTCTCTTGAGAAACCTTAATACGGAAGTATTAAGCGTTCTCCTGGCGTACCTCAAAGACAAACAACGAGCTTAGAACAGTGCAGAATGGTATAGGCAAAAAGCCCTCATTCGTGCATGCTCTATTCTCAATGGCACACAGACTAGAATTTACCCAACCAACTCCAGTTCTCAGGTATGTCGTGCATCTTTTAACTAAAGCCAGCACCCATCGGAAACAATACCTTATAGTATCAGACTCCTAGTCTAGCATTATCTAATCCAGCAGAACACTAATAATTATAGGAAGCGGTACTGAACAATATGAATGCCAACCAATGCTTCGTGATCAACTTATCTTAACAACTAACATACATGGGTTATATCAGACCTTAACGCACAATACAACTGGCCAGCATGAAGCTGATTATGCAGAGTTAACCAGACGGGACATAAGATTAATAAAAGGTGGTGAAAGGTATGGAAAATGAGAGAGATAGGCAGAGGAAAAGGTTCTCAGGTGGAGAGAGGGAGACAGGTATCAAAGGGATAAGAGGGATGCGTTCTAGAAACCAGATCTGAGGGAGAGAGTGGCGAGGAAGCTGTATATATACTAGCACTAGCTCGAACCGCGTAGAAAAGCGGTAACAAGTCCTCTAGCCAATGCTAAAGAAGCTAGCCAAACATGACATCATCAAGCATGGTAAAAAACTCCTCTAACCATTCCCCGAGGCCAGCCAGCTATGACGGCATCGAGTATAGCAAAACACTGCGCGCCTCCCCACACTCTGTTCTACTCTCTCTCTCTCTCTTAAATCCTATCATTACTACTTAATGATAAAACTTATACTTTGCAATTAAATATATAAAGCCTTGACATGGGTGAAAACAAAGAGCCTTTCTGGACTGCCCATGACACGAGCTTTCATATGAAATAAAGAACACAACAATACACCAATTGTAGCCACATCCACTGCCCTGGCGATCCTAGCGAGTCACTGTAGGACAAGCCATGCGGTTCTAACGGAGTGGTTAACGTCACACCCCCCCCAAGATTTTTCTCAGAGGCCCAAGGCTCACAAAAATGTGATTGTTAGAACCCATGCTATATCTCTACTTCCCATCACCCAGCGGCAGTAAAATATCTGGCACAGTTCTCAACAAAACATTTTACAAAATTATAACCCTCCCCAACACAATAGGTTAAATCATATGTAGTTATGCTCCTCAAGAGCGAGCTTCTCTAGCCCAGCATTCTGAGAGGAGTGCAACTCAGAATTACTGCTATAACATACTGAAAAAATTCAACTATCAAAGAAAGAGTTTTTATTTGATTTTTATGTTTTTAATTTGTTTATTTCGGCTGCACTATAGGGGCAAGCCTAGTTTTTTCTTCTATACGAAACGCTCATTCCTGCTTTACGACCCAATACGCTGGGCTACAACCGCGAGCCAACAAGCACCAAGCGCAAAATACTATTCAAACTAAAGCAGGAGGCTACCCGTGTGTCAATCTACCCAGGATCATCTACCCTTGAAAGACAATCTGCAACCACGTTGTCACAACCGGCAATATGGCGTATGTCCAGGTTATAGACCAATAACCTTAGTGACCACCTGGTCAGCCTCATATTCCGATTGTGAAACTCGTCCAAGAACTTGAGAGGGTGATGATCTGTGTAAACTACAACGACCGGACCATAGGCTGGAACATAGACCTCGAAATGCCTCAGTGCAAGCACAAATGCCAGCAGCTCCCTCTCGACAACAGAGCAGCTTCCCTGGGCTGAATTGAACTTCTCCGAGCAGAAACTAACAGGATGCTCCAGCCCATCATCGTCCTTTTCCACAAGGACGGCACCAGCCCCCACACCACTAGCATCCGTTGCTAGTTGGAAAGGTAGGCTAAAGTCAGGGGCCCTGAGGATCGGGTGAGTGCACAACAGGTGTTTTACTACTCCAAACGCCTTCTCACACTCAGGCGCCCATATGAATTTCTTATCCTTCCAGTTATCCTCCACCTGAGCTTGACTGTCCCGTTCTCCTTCTCCACCTTGACTGCTAAACGTCATCACAGGCACAGTGAGAGGCTCAGGGGGGTGCCTCACATACTCCTTCATGAGATTAACGTGACATAACTGATTGCGCTTCCGTCTGTCTGGAGTGGCTACCAAGCAATCCATGTCCGATAGCCTCTCAACCACCCTATAAGGACCAGTGTACTTCGCGGATAAGGGATGACCTACAAGGGGCAGTAGAATCAACACCTCCTGACCCACGCAAAACTCCCTGGATTTAACCTTGAGGTCGTACCTGTCCTTCATGAGGGCCCGAGAGCTAGTCAAATTATGGCCAGCCAACTCCAGACTGCGCAACATCCGTTCTCGACTGTCGAGGACACACTTGAGCATAGAACAAGGTTTTTCTGCGCCCTCCCATACTTCTTTAACCATATGGAGAGGCCCTCTGACACGGTGTCCAAAGACGAGCTCATTAGAGCTGAATACCAAACTTTCCCCAGGTACCTCCCATGCAGCAAACAAAACATATGGCAGGCCAAGATCCCAACCCTTCCCACTCTCAAAGCAACAATAATGAAACACAGATTCCAAGGCTGAGTGCCATCGCTCTAACACACCCTGGCTCTCTGGATGATACGCAGATGACACAACCGTAACAATCCCATGCTGCGGTACTGCTTGAACAAAGAGGCTAGAAGTGAAGTTGGATCCTTGGTCTGACTGAATCTCCCGCGGGTAACCATACTGGGAAAAATACACTAGCAAGCTTCAGACCACCGTCTTCGCTGACCCATTTCTCATAGGGTACACATCAGGGTACCTTGTTGCTACCTCCATGATGGTCAGGGGATACTTGTAAAAATCTCCCGACTGTGCATCACTGTCCTCCTTCAACTCGACAGCACCAGTACCACATTCAAGAAACTCCGGGTCTTCTAATTGCAATTTACGAATATCCGAAGGAGCAAGCTTATCTAAGTGTTTGCGAAACAACTCATGCCCCCCTCCTACACTGAATTTAGCCTCCCGTTGCTCCCTCTTTGTGTATCGTTGCTGTCTCTTCGTCTTTTTAAGCCCATCCTCTGCCTTCTTACTAACAGTTAATGGGTCTTCTCCAGACTCGAAAATTGGTCCTAATAATGAGTCCCCGAGAATGTCCGTTGATACTAAACTCTCAACCGCATCAACTTTCAACCCCTTCTCGGTACCTTTCCTCCGCTTGTCTAAAGACTGTTGACCAGAATGTGACTCCCTGGATGCAAGAGATCTGGTGACAACACACGCCATAGGTTGCACCTGACACTTCTCAACCCACTCCTGCTCCTCCCTACTCACGTCGGCCGGCTTCTCGGCAACGACTAAGGGTGGAGCCTCAGAAGTAGGCCCCGCAAAGTCGTTGCCGAGAAGGAGGTCGACGCCCCCAACAGGCAACTTCTCCACAATTCCTACATCCAGGTCACGATTCACACCATCAACTTCCATCTTCATTCTTACAAGCGGGTATGACCTTGTTGCATTAACCCCTTGAACCACAACCACCCGCGCCGTATTTACAGGTTTACCAGTGAAATTCCTCAACAATGTTTGCGATGCCCCAGTGTCACGCAAAATTCTCACCTCATGTCTTCTACCCCCCCACTCCACACAACCGAGTCCCCTGTGGTCACTAAAGGCATCACGGACAGGGAATAAGCCTTCCGGATCCTTCTGCACTGGCAGTGTATTTACCTCGGAAGAATTGCCTCTAAAAACTCCGATGTCCTCTTGAACACTCCAATGCCGTGAGCAAAAGACACGGCTGCCGGAGGAGATCGACTAGGGTACTCATTTGTCTTATGACCCTCCTGGTGGCACTTAAAACACATAAATTTCGGTTTCGGCTTATACTGTGATGTAAAAAGCCCCTGACTTTTCTCATACGGCGTGGTGTTAGGTTTGGATTCAGTTTTAGTTTCATTGCTCTTTTGTTTAAATGTGTCATTGCTATGGGGAGGGGGAGGATAACGGTCCCAAGCACTTGCATCGTACTTCTGTGAGGACCCGCAACCCCGAATCAACGACAGCCGTCGATCAGCCATATCTGCTGCTTCGACTAGAGTTCTTGGGTTTTTCTCCTTTAAGTTCAAAGTTAGAACACCGCCCGTGCTCTTAAAGAACTGCTCCAACATCATCAACTGCTTAACTCCATCAAACAATTGTTACCTTCTCAGATCGGAGCCAGTTCCCCATAGCATCGGACAAGTCCCGGGCGTGTTCCAAAAAGGTGCTATCTCTTCCCTTAGTTACACCCCGGAACTTCAAACGGTACGTTTCTGGTTGCAGTTCGTAAGCCCTCAGGACAGCCTCCTTGAGATCCTCATACACAATACATGACTCCAAAGGTAACGCATCGTAGGCTTTAAGACCCTTGCCTATTAATCTAGAGGATACAAGTGCTGCCCATTTATTCTCTGGCCACTGGTGTTCCTGGCAGTTCTTATCAAAGCGTGCAACAAATTCTGTTACACCACTCTCATCAAACACCGGAACCAGTTTCAATAAGTGCGAGAGAGATTGATAATGAGCACGGTTACCAGCCCCAAGTCGCTGTCCCGTTGCCTCTACTCGCAACTTCTCTACGTCCATGTCGCCACAGTTCCTAGTCGACTCCAAATCAGCTTGGATTCTTGCTAGCTCTATGTGCTGCTGACTGATAGTTTTTCTCTCTTCTATCTTGGCTAATTCTATTTGCTGCTCACCTGCCCTTTGTTGCTGCTGAAGCTCACATGCCCTTTGTTGCTGTTGAAGCTGACATTTTCTCTCCTCGATCTTAGCTAATTCGAGCTTAAACAATAATTCTGGAGATAACCCTTGAGGAGGTGAAGGTGCTACAATGTTTGAAATTACCGGTGGTCCCCCCAGGGGCAACCCACCCTGCCAGTCACCACCCAACTGTGGAAGCGTACCCGGGGTCGGCAAACCACAGGGATGGCTGGGAGTCGAGTGTAGGGGAAGCATGGCCGAAGGGCTCTGAGCACTCAACCCATCTCGCTCACCAGTCACCCTGCCCAGTACACACATTATCAAGTTATCCCTGGTCATGCTGCTAGTACCCGCATGACCGATAGCTGTGGCCAGGCATTGAAGACCGTACCGATCCATACCCTCCAACCGCTCGGCAGTAACAGGCCATTGCAAAAATATCCTAGCATCCTCCTCACAGTTCACCTGATTAACCATTTCATCATACTGCTGTTCCTCAGTTTCGACATTTCGTACTGTGTCTCCATTCTCCTCTGATCCGGTATAAGACATGATGCTCACAAAAATTTCCCACCTCAATATTCAGAAAAGAAGCACCCCAAACTCTTATACCTCAATATACACACAAAAATTCTCGGAAATACTCAAGGGCTATACTATGTTGCAATTTTTGTTTTATTCTTGCTGATCCCCGCAAAGTATTCCCCAAAACAACAAATGTTCCCTGCTAATAAATGTAGGTTCACCAAATCCTAGGTAAGGTCGCCATTTGTTACGACTGAGGTTTAAATATATCAGGGTTCTTATTCATTGGACTAGTAATGGCATAAATGCTACAACGGAAAGCGCTAGATCCAACCTCTGATGTATATTCCCAGTGAACAAAGAACACAAATACTCTCCAGAGTTCTATATGCAATAATAGGTTATCAAACTCTCAATAAATGTGTGTCTACTCTAGGCTTAATGTTATGTGAAAACAGCCTATTACTATCTATAACCGAAGGTGCTTGGTTATAGTATGCAAAGTAAGGTGGTAAGGAAAGTTACAGCTTACGTTACTTTAATCAATAAATGTCAGGCACTCCTGCATGAAAGAAAGTGCACTAAAGTTCTTCAACACCAACAAGGAATCTTCTTTAAATGTTAGATGCTATCAAGATGCTCGAATCGGAAATGGAACCCAAAAAGGCAGGCAGCGGAACAATGCTCGTGCAGGCTATCCACACAAAAAGGCAGGATATATAATGCAGTCGGAGCCAAGAATATCCTAAACGCTAATACAATAATAATAATCGCCACGACAATGCAGCATTCCTATCAACAAAAAGAGCCTAAGTCGTTTGTGTCTCAATACATCAAACTAGGCTGCGAAATACTTGTGTAATCATAAACGGGTATGCATAAAAAGAATAATTGGTTTAATATACTTAATGTCTACTATGACTGATAAAGTCTAGCTAGAGTCAATGATACGAGATACTGGTGCGCATGGTATGCCGCATAGCCTAGTGCAAATCTCAAGTCTGTGCGTCAAGTATTACGTTACAGTGAAGGGTAGCTCTCTTGAGAAACCTTAATACCGAAGTATTAAGCGTTCTCCTGGCATACCTCAAAGACAAACAACGAGCTTAGAACAGTGCAGAATGGTATAGGCAAAAAGCCCTCATTCGTGCATGCTCTATTCTCAATGGCATACAGACTAGAATTTACCCAATCAACTCCAGTTCTCAGGTATGTCGTGCAGCTTTTAACTAAAGCCAGCACCCATCGGAAACAATACCTTATAGTATCAGACTCCTAGTCTAGCATTATCTAATCCAGCAAACACTAATAATTATAGGAAGCGGTACTGAACAATATGAATGCCAACCAATGCTTCGTGATCAACTTATCTTAACAACTAACATACATGGGTTATATCAGACCTTAACGCACAATACAACTGGCCAGCATGAAGCTGATTATGCAGAGTTAACCAGAGGGGATATAAGATTAATAAAAGGTGGTGAAAGGTATGGCAAATGAGAGAGATAGGCAGAGGAAAAGGTTCTCAGGTGCAGAGAGGGAGACAGGTATCAAAGGGATAAGAGGGATGCATTCTAGAAACCAGATCTGAGGGAGAGAGTGGCGAGGAAGCTGTATATATACTATCACTAGTTCGAACCGCGTAGAAAAGCGGTAACAAGTCCTCTAGCCAATGCTAAAGAAGCTAGCCAAACATGACGTCATCAAGCATGGTAAAAAACTCCTCTAACCAATCCCCGAGGCCAGCCAGCTATGACGTCATCGAGTATAGCAAAACACTGCGCGCCTCCCCACACTCTGTTCTACTCTCTCTCTCTCTCTCTTAAATCCTATCATTACTACTTAATGATAAAACTTATACTTTGCAATTAAATATATAAAGCCTTGACATGGGTGAAAACAAAGAGCCTTTCTGGACTGCCCATGACACGAGCTTTCATATGAAATAAAGAACACAACAATACACCAACTGTAGCCACATCCACTGCCCTGGCGATCCTAGCGAGTCACTGTAGGACAAGCCATGCGGTTCTAACGGAGTGGTTAACGTCACACCCCCCCCAAGATTTTTCTCAGAGGCCCAAGGCTCACAAAAATGTGATTGTTAGAACCCATGCTATATCTCTACTTCCCATCACCCAGCGGCAGTAAAATATCTGGCACAGTTCTCAACAAAACATTTTACAAAATTATAACCCTCCCCAACACAATAGGTTAAATCATATGTAGTTATGCTCCTCAAGAGTGAGCTTCTCTAGCCCAGCATTCTGAGAGGAGTGCAACTCAGAATTACTGCTATAACATACAGAAAAAATTCAACTATCAAAGAAAGAGTTTTTATTTGATTTTTATGTTTTTAATTTGTTTATTTCGGCTGCACTATAGAGGCAAGCCTAGTTCTTTCTTCTATACGAAACGCTCAACTCCTGCTTTACGACCCAATACGCTGGGCTACAGCCGCGAGCCAACAAGCACCAAGCGCAAAATACTATTCAAACTAAAGCAGGAGGCTACCCGTGTGTCAATCTACCCAGGATCATCTACCCTTGAAAGACAATCTGCAACCACGTTGTCACAACCGGCAATATGGCGTATGTCCAGGTTATAGACCAATAACCTTAGTGACCACCTGGTCAGCCTCATATTCCGATTGTGAAACTCGTCCAAGAACTTGAGAGGGTGATGATCTGTGTAAACTACAACGACCGGACCATAGGCTGGAACATAGACCTCGAAATGCCTCAGTGCAAGCACAACTGCCAGCAGCTCCCTCTCGACAACAGAGCAGCTTCCCTGGGCTGAATTGAACTTCTCCGAGCAGAAACTAACAGGATGCTCCAGCCCATCATCGTCCTTTTCCACAAGGACGGCACCAGCCCCCACACCACTAGCATCCGTTGCTAGTTGGAAAGGTAGGCTAAAGTCAGGGGCCCTGAGGATCGGGTGAGTGCACAACAGGTGTTTTACTACTCCAAACGCCTTCTCACACTCAGGCGCCCATATGAATTTCTTATCCTTCCAGTTATCCTCCACCTGAGCTTGACTGTCCCGTTCTCCTTCTCCACCTTGACTGCTAAACGTCATCACAGGCACAGTGAGAGGCTCAGGGGGGTGCCTCACATACTCCTTCATGAGATTAACGTGACATAACTGATTGCGCTTCCGTCTGTCTGGAGTGGCTACCAAGCAATCCATGTCCGATAGCCTCTCAACCACCCTATAAGGACCAGTGTACTTCGCGGATAAGGGATGACCTACAAGGGGCAGTAGAATCAACACCTCCTGACCCACGCGAAACTCCCTGGGTTTAACCTTGAGGTCGTACCTGTCCTTCATGAGGGCCCGAGAGCTAGTCAAATTACGGCCAGCCAACTCCAGACTGCGCAACATCCGTTCTCGACTGTCGAGGACACACTTGAGCATAGAACAAGGTTTTTCTGCACCCTCCCATACTTCTTTAACCATATGTAGAGGCCCTCTGACACGGTGTCCAAAGACGAGCTCATTAGGGCTGAATCCCAAACTTTCCCCAGGTACCTCCCGTGCAGCAAACAAAACATATGGCAGGCCAAGATCCCAACCCTTCCCACTCTCAAAGCAACAATAACGAAGCACAGATTCCAAGGCTGAGTGCCATCGCTCTAACACACCCTGGCTCTCTGGATGATACGCAGATGACACAACCGTAACAATCCCATGCTGCGGTACTGCTTGAACAAAGAGGCTAGAAGTGAAGTTGGATCCTTGGTCTGACTGAATCTCCCGCGGGTAACCATACTGGTAAAAATACACTAGCAAGCTTCAGACCACCGTCTTCGCTGACCCATTTCTCATAGGGTACTCATCAGGGTACCTTGTTGCTACCTCCATGATGGTCAGGGGATACTTGTAAAAATCTCCCGACTGTGCATCACTGTCCTCCTTCAACTCGACAGCACCAGTACCACATTCAAGAACCTCCGGGTCTTCTAATTGCAATTTACGAATATCCGAAGGAGCAAGCTTATCTAAGTGTTTGCGAAACAACTCATGCCCCCTCCTACACTGAATTTAGCCTCCCGTTGCTCTCTCTCTGTGTATCGTTGCTGTCTCTTCGTCTTTTTAAGCCCATCCTCTGCCTTCTTACTAACAGTTAATGGGTCTTCTCCAGACTCGAAAATCGGTCCTAATAATGAGTCCCGAGAATGTCCGTTGATACTAAACTCTCAACCGCATCAACTTTCAACCCCTTCTCGGTACCTTTCCTCCGCTTGTCTAAAGACTGTTGACCAGAATGTGACTCCCTGGACGCAAGAGATCTGGTGACAACACACGCCATAGGTTGCACCTGACACTTCTCAACCCACTCCTGCTCCTCCCTACTCACGTCGGCCGGCTTCTCGGCAACGACTAAGGGTGGAGCCTCAGAAGTAGGCCCCGCAAAGTCGTTGCCGAGAAGGAGGTCGACGCCCCCAACAGGCAACTTCTCCACAATTCCTACATCCAGGTCACGAGTCACACTATCAACTTCCATCTTCATTCTTACAAGCGGGTATGACCTTGTTGCATTAACCCCTTGAACCACAACCACCCGCGCCGTATTTACAGGTTTACCAGTGAAATTCCTCAACAATGTTTGCGATGCCCCAGTGTCACGCAAAATTCTCACCTCATGTCTTCTACCCCCCCACTCCACACAACCGAGTCCCCTGTGGTCACTAAAGGCATCACGGACAGGGAATAAGCCTTCCGGATCCTTCTGTACTGGCAGTGTATTTACCTCGGAAGAATTGCCTCTAAAAACTCTGATGTCCTCTTGAACACTCCAATGCCGTGAGCAAAAGACACGGCTGCCGGAGGAGGTCGACTAGGGCACTCATTTGTCTTATGAGCCTCCTGGTGGCACTTAAAACACATAAATTTCGGTTTCGGCTTATACTGTGATGTAAAAAGCCCCTGACTTTTCTCATACGGCGTGGTGTTAGGTTTGGATTCAGTTTTAGTTTCATTGCTCTTTTGTTTAAATGTGTCATTGCTACGGGAAGGGGGAGGATAACGGTCCCTAGCACTTGCATCGTACTTCTGTGAGGACCCGCAACCCCGAATCAACGACAGCCGTCGATCAGCCATTTCTGCTGCTTCGACTAGAGTTCTTGGGTTTTTCTCCTTTAAGTTCAAAGTTAGATCACCGCTCGTGCTCTTAAAGAACTGCTCCAACATCATCAACTGCTTAACTCCATCAAACGTTGTTACCTTCTCAGATCGGAGCCAGTTCCCCATAGCATCGGACAAGTCCCGGGCGTGTTCCAAAAAGGTGCTATCTCTTCCCTTAGTTACACCCCGGAACTTCAAACGGTACGTTTCTGGTTGCAGTTCGTAAGCCCTCAGGACAGCCTCCTTGAGATCCTCATACACAATACATGACTCCAAAGGTAACGCATCGTAGGCTTTAAGACCCTTGCCTATTAATCTAGAGGATACAAGTGCTGCCCATTTATTCTCTGGCCACTGGTGTTCCTGGCACTTCTTCTCAAAGCGTGCGAAAAATTCTGTTACACCACTCTCATCAAACACCGGAACCAGTTTCAATAAGTGCGAGAGAGATTGATCATGAGCACGGTTACCAGCCCCAAGTCGCTGTCCCGTTGCCTCTACTCGCGACTTCTCTACGTCCATGTCGCCACAGTTCCTAGTCGACTCCAAATCAGCTTGGATTCTTGCTAGCTCTATGTGCTGCTGACTGATAGTTTTTCTCTCTTCTATCTTGGCTAATTCTATTTGCTGCTCACCTGCCCTTTGTTGCTGCTGAAGCTCACATGCCCTTTGTTGCTGTTGAAGCTGACATTTTCTCTCCTCGATCTTAGCTAATTCGAGCTTAAACAATAATTCTGGAGATAACCCTTGAGGAGGTGAAGGTGCTACAATGTTTGAAATTACCGGTGGTCCCCCCAGGGGCAACCCACCCTGCCAGTCACCACCCAACTGTGGAAGCGTACCCGGGGTCGGCAAACCACTGGGATGGCTGGGAGTCGAGTGTAGGGGAAGCATGGCCGAAGGGCTCTGAGTACTCAACCCATCTCGCTCACCAGTCACCCTGCCCAGTACACACATTATCAAGTTATCCCTGGTCATGCTGCTAGTACCTGCATGACCGATAGCTGTGGCCAGGCATTGAAGACCGTACCGATCCATACCCTCCAACCGCTCGGCAGTAACAGGCCATTGCAAAAATATCCTAGCATCCTCCTCACAGTTCACCTGATTAACCATTTCATCATACTGCTGTTCCTCAGTTTCGACATTTCGTACTGTGTCTCCATTCTCCTCTGATCCGGTATAAGATATGATGCTCACAAAATTTCCCACCTCAATATTCAGAAAAGAAGCACCCCAAACTCTTATACCTCAATATACACACAAGAATTCTCGGAAATACTCAAGGGCTATACTATGTTGCAATTTTTTTTTTTTATTCTTGCTGATCCCCGCAAAATATTCCCCAAAACAACAAATGTTCCCTGCTAATAAATGTAGGTTCACCAAATCCTAGGTAAGGTCGCCATTTGTTACGACTGAGGTTTAAATATATCAGGGTTCTTATTCATTGGACTAGTAATGGCATAAATGCTACAACGGAAAGCGCTAGATCCAACCTCTGATGTATATTCCCAGTGAACAAAGAACACAAATACTCTCCAGAGTTCTATATGCAATAATAGGTTATCAAACTCTCAATAAATGTGCGTCTATTCTAGGCTTAATGTTATGTGAAAACAGCCTATTACTATCTATAACCGAAGGTGCTTGGTTATAGTATGCAAAGTAAGGTGGTAAGGAAAGTTACAGCTTACGTTACTTTAATCAATAAATGTCAGGCACTCCTGCATGAAAGTGCACTAAAGTCCTTCAACACCAACAAGGAATCTTCTTTAAATGTTAGATGCTATCAAGATGCTCGAATCGGAAATGGAACCCAAAAAGGCAGGCAGCGGAACAATGCTCGTGCAGGCTATGCACACAAAAAGGCAGGATATATAATGCAGTCGGAGCCAAGAATATCCTAAACGCTACTACAATAATAATAATCGCCACGACAATGCAGTATTCCTATCAACAAAAAGAGCCTAAGTCGTTTGTGTCTCAATACATCAAACTAGGCTGCGAAATGCTTGTGTAATCATAAACGGGTATGCATAAAAAGAGTAATTGGTTTAATATACTTAATGTCTACTATGACTGATAAAGTCTAGCTAGAGTCAATGATACGAGATACTGGTGCGCATGTCATGCCGCATAGCCTAGTGCAAATCTCAAGTCTGTGCGTCAAGTATTATGTTACAGTGAAGGGTAGCTCTCTTGAGAAACCTTAATACCGAAGTATTAAGCGTTCTCCTGGCATACCTCAAAGACAAACAACGAGCTTAGAACAGTGCAGAATGGTATAGGCAAAAAGCCCTCATTTGTGCATGCTCTATTCTCAATGGCATACAGACTAGAATTTACCCAATCAACTCCAGTTCTCAGGTATGTCGTGCAGCTTTTAACTAAAGCCAGCACCCATCGGAAACAATACCTTATAGTATCAGACTCCTAGTCTAGCATTATCTAATCCAGCAGAACACTAATAATTTTAGGAATCGGTACTGAACAATATGAATGCCAACCAATGCTTCGTGATCAACTTATCTTAACAACTAACATACATGGGTTATATCAGACCTTAACGCACAATACAACTGGCCAGCATGAAGCTGATTATGCAGAGTTAACCAGAGGGGATATTATATTAATAAAAGGTGGTGAAAGGTATGGAAAATGAGAGAGATAGGCAGAGGAAAAGGTTCTCAGGTGCGGAGAGGAGGACAGGTATCAAAGGGATAAGAGGGATGCGTTCTAGAAACCAGATCTGAGGGAGAGAGTGGCGAGGAAGCTGTATATATACTAGCACTAGCTCGAACCGCGTAGAAAAGCGGTAACAAGTCCTCTAGCCAATGCTAAAGAAGCTAGCCAAACATGATGTCATCAAGCATGGTAAAAAACTCCTCTAACCAATCCCCGAGGCCAGCCAGCTATGACATCATCGAGTATAGCAAAACACTGCGCGCCTCCCCACACTCTGTTCTACTCTCTCTCTCTCTCTCTCAAATCCTATCATTACTACTTAATGATAAAACGCATACTTTGCAATTAAATATATAAAGCCTTGACATGGGTGAAAACAAAGAGCCTTTCTGGACTGCCCATGACACAAGCCTTCATATGAAATAAAGCACACAACAATACACCAACTGTAGCCACATCCACTGCCCTGGCGATCCTAGCGAGTCACTGTAGGACAAGCCATGCGGTTCTAACGGAGTGGTTAACGTCACACACTACTCAATTAGTTTTCCAGAACGCCCCAGCCAGCAATCCCTCAAAAACAAACGTAAAAAAGCCATACAGCATACATATCAATTGGGGCAGAGAAAACCTTGTTGCCTTTATTGCTTCTAAAACCCAATTTCTCCATCTTACTACCCGTCGGGAACTCCCTGAGGACTATCCCTTATACTTCAACAATACAAAAATAAATCCTTCATCGTCTCTCAATATTCTTGGTGTCTCTTTTTTTTCTGCTCTCACTTGGAAGGACCATATTACCAGTCTTGCTAAGGCAGCCTCCCAGAACCTGGGGTGTTGTCAACTGCCTCAAGGGGTTCTCTACCCCTGCTCAGCTTCTTGATCTGTACAGGGGTAAAGTGCGTCCTTTGTATTGAGTATTGTTCACATGTGTGGGGAGGATCCTCTCACACCGCACTCCTAGACAAAGTAGAAAGAAAGACTTTCGTATCATTAACTCCCGTCCACTCACCAACTTTCTGCAATCTCTCTCTCTTCGCCGAAATGTTGCATTTCTGTTACTATTCTATCGCTACTACAATAATCAGTGTTCCTCAGAGCTCTCCCAGTGTATATCACCTTTACGTACGGTACGTAGTACCTGTCTTACATCACAATCCCACCCCTACTCTGTGCAACTCCCCAACACAAGAGTGAAACGTTACTCTCAGTCTTTCTTCTATTCAACAGCTTAGCTCTGGAATTTATCCCAGAATCAGTCTTTCCCTCTTCATATGACTTAAATTACTTCAAACTCCGTGTGTCCAGGCATTTTCGCTCGAACGTCCCTATATTTTGGCCCTGTCACTCTTTCAAGTCTGGGGGAGGCACTCCTTATAGGCAGTTCTGCCTTGTGTCTCCCTCACTCACATAGAACAAAATATATAAAAACTTGATTTATTTGCCTGGCTTCCCCCACTGCTTTTATTAGTGCCTCACCTACCCAGAGATTAATCCAGCTAACTCTCACAAACACATCCTCCTCCTATTAATTTAATTACACTTAACTAGCGCACCAAACTTCTTTCCAACACACCTAAATTACCTCTAACGTACCTTGTTATTGGCTTTCTATCACTCCTTCAACCTGGGGGGGGGGGGGGAATTGTTACAGGTAACTTTGCCTTTTGTCTCCTCCACGCACATAGAAACAAAATGTATGATTATTTGAATACCAGCAAGTAACACAGGTATCAAGTGGATTATTAAATCATAACAATAAGTTGTTCAGGTTTTGTTGCATGTTGAATACATGCACAGTAGGTTTGCAAATATATATTTTTAAGTTTGTCAACTAATAGATTAAGACCGATACACAAAGCTCGCAGAAAACAGAAAGATAACAAAACGAAAGACAAGACATTTGCTATGCGAAAACGTATAGAAACACTATCTTTGTTGGAATGATGGACAACCACAAACACATATGCAGACAATTAAACATACAGACACGTAATACACTACAGTGACAACTCGAGTCTTGATGAACTAAATTTTGTGTATACTTACAGGATATTTAAATGTTCGAAATGGTATAGATTGTAACCTAGGCATATACTGTATATTTAAAAATACGATTTAAAAACATGAAATACTTCATAATGAAAACCAAAATAAAGACCACGAGAGAAGAGAAACAGTACAGTGCGACTCCCTCCCCCACACAGGAGACAATAGAAGGGACATTGGATTCCGTTCGCCTTTTGAGCGCTGGTCTGACCTCATCACATAAATTACGTCTTATCGAATTCTTTCTTCGACCCTCTGACCTTCCCCGCTCCTCTGTCCTCGCTTGGTGAGTTGGAGTTGTGGAGGGCAAGGAAGTTGTAAAGCTAAATTGATTTTATGTGTGCGACAGTAAATGTTTTTTGGAGATAAAGAATGTTGTTTGTGAAATAGGTTCATAACGACAGGGAAGTGTAAGCGTAAACTAATCTGGGAAAGGGATGGCTGATGTGTGGGAGAAGACAAGGCTATCTAAGAGAGGAAGCTATGTTTTATAGATTGTGTCATATAGAAAGAAAGAGTGGTTCTGAATGAGAGATATGTGATACGTAAAGAACAAGAATTAAAAACATAACTTTGTGGTTACATGAAATACGACAATAGCAATAACGTAAGGATTATACATAAGATACCAGCTCTTGTTATAGATGTGGAGGAGTTAGGGCTGCATAAACTGTACTGTATGTATGTGGGTCTTTACTTGCTAAGGGAGAGGTATAGGAGTGAGTAGTCGAATCAGGTTCCTCACATTAATTATATTCAATAGGAGTAGAATTATTATAGGACGTAATATTCCCAACAAGGCATGGAATAGAATGGGGTATTTTATATACACTGGGTCTACCTTTAAGAAGTTACCCGAATTAACAGAGTGTGATTGGCAAGCAATCAGGTATCAACTTTATTCTCTCTACCTGTACAAGAACAAGGAAATAGGACAAGTAATATATATTCACGACATACACAGAATTAGACAAGGATGAATTTTTAAATAATCAAGAATGATGCTCGTGAGTGTGGTTGGAATGTAAGGGGGGAGGGGTAATCTAGCTGGACTCTATTATGAATTATGATCAGGCAGAGTTAATTATCTATGAGTAGGCAGCGCTCAGGCGACTGAGTGGTCATTCCAACATGAAACAATCTACTCATAGGATAACGATATTAATTACTGATAGTGTACTGAGGGTTTGCTTTAAACAACAGCTGATCGAATGAATCAGCTGCAGTGAGGCTGACAGAGATAATTAAATACTCTTTGCGTCCAACAATGAATGGCTTCTGCAGTGATGCTGACAGAGGGACCAGGAGATATTAAATACTATTTAATTTTCATACCACACTGAGACTTTGGGCTTTGGAGCATCTAGGGAGGTAATGGACACTCGGCTCAGGAGGGAAGGTGAGTTACTTTCCCTAACCTGGTCTGAGTACCTATTCACTCCTTAGGTATTCCTAGGCCTTGATTGGCTGCATGGAAAAAGGACGCCTTTGGCCTTTCCTAACACTGACATAGGCCCTTGTCACTCCGGCGATGGGGGGAAGGGGGATAGCAAATGTAGGACCCGCAATATTTGCTTCCGTATCCCCTCCCAGGTCCACTGTACAGGTGAGTGTGTGGGGGGGGGCGGCGCTGCGTCGTACT
Source organism: Paralithodes platypus (assembly GCA_032716605.1). NCBI lineage: Eukaryota > Metazoa > Arthropoda > Malacostraca > Decapoda > Lithodidae > Paralithodes > Paralithodes platypus. Next base: position 45,426,619 of record CM064525.1, on the reverse strand, counting down.
GGTTGGCTGGGTTGACCTGGCCATCAGTCAACCCTGGATCAGCTTGTAATGGTGACGTCACATCTGCCGGCGTAGGACCGTGGAACCGCTCTCTCGTATGCAAAGTAGTTCTCTGAGGCTTGTTTGATCTGTGCTCGAATCAAAAAGGGGGGTTGGTACACCTGTCCTCGGGGGGACTGCCCTATATCGAGCCCGTTCCGTTTGAAAGAGAACGGTTGAAGGGCGGGCTTCGGTATTGTAAGTCCCCAATGGTCGGCGATGCCTTTGGTTGTTTTGGTGCTGTACGGGGTTAGGTGCTTGGTGCGCCTGCTGTAGGTGACCCCGGCTGTAGGGTTGTACCTGGTCCTGTTGGTTTTGGTGTGGTGGTCAGTTGGGAGCACCTGGTAAGCTCTGGGGGTTGCAGGTGGCTGGTTGTTGTGGACGGCTTGCCTTTCTTTCGGTATAACACCACTCTCTTTGGTACTAAAGTCACAACCTCATGGCTGGAGAAGGGACATTTTCTCTGAAGCCGTGATGGCGAAGGGCTGCAGGTGCTGGAGAAAGTAGTACCATTGGCGGATGAAATCATTGCAGGGCCCGTCTCTCCTGACGATGGTCAGCACTGTGGACCAGTCGGCAGACTTCAGCATCCCCATTAGTTGGTCTGGATGACTCAGGCGGCACTTCCTTCCCTCTACTGAGGTCCACAAAACAAAACGTATTTGCATGTTTAGCACGTTTGAGGTTCTCCTAGGTGTGCTCTGTGTGGTAGGATGCAGGTAACTGGTGACCTCTGACCTGCGTGGGTCCCTTTTGTCAGCCGCTGAGGACGCAAAAGTACAATTAATCCCTAATCTGTCTTGGGGGTGGGAGATTCTGCCCGAGCGAGTGATTGTGTTTGTTGTGAGCATCTTTGGAGGTTGTAATGGGGTTGTGGTTGGGAGGTGTGGGTGAAAGTGGTTTGATTGGGTTGCGTGCTGGAGGGTGCAATATGTGACGAAGTTTGAGGGTTATGGGTGGAAGGGTTAGGAAGAGGTGGCGGAATTTGTGGTTTGTGTGGAGATATCACTTGACTCTGGGAAATGGTTTTGGTGGGTTGTGGTCTTGTTGAGGTTTGTACTGTACCGGGTAGTAGTGTGGGGTGTTTGTGGTGAGGTGTAGCAGGTGTGGTGTGGTAGGGTTCGTATGGTTGGGGAATTGAGTCGTGGATAAAGATTGGGGTTTGAATAAGGTGAGAGGGGTTTGGGGTCGGGATATGTGGGGTTGACCGTGGGTATGAGGGAGAGTATGTGGAAGGGGAGGGGGTGGTATGTTAGCGTCGGAGGGTGGGGGTGTTTGAGGTTTGGTGGGTGATGGTGGGTTGTGCGGTGGCGTGCAGGGTTGTGCACGTGGAGGTAATTGAATGGGGGGGGTGGTGGAGGGGTCGGGGGTTGTGGCGAAGGTGAATGTCTGGGGGAAGGCAGGGAAATCAGGGGTTGGGGTGGGAATTCTGCCTACCAACAATTCTCTTGAGACCTCTGGTGGACGCTTCTGAATTAGCGCCAGAGCTACGACTGTAGACATCACTATACCCAACACCTAGGATATGCACAGTTTATCTTAATTTTTGTGTGAATCTACACGTTTTTATTATACAGTATACGACTGCACTAAGTGCTTATATAGTATAGTAATAAAGGGAAAGTCCATATGCAGCTGTTAATGACTACAAGCATAATTATAAGCTGATTAATTATCATAACAAAATTGGCGCGGAAAATACCTGCTGACTTTGTATTGTAAAATAATATATGTTTTTTATGAATATGGGTGATTTTAAAATATATAAAACAACAGTATGCATAGACCAGAGTATGTGTCAGCTACAGATATTTCGACTAACTGCATATATTATAGAATATTGTTGAAGGAGAGGGAGGGTGGATAGCTCTGCGATGTCGCCCATTTCCCACAATGCACCGCGGTAAACCATGCGTTCAGCGCCTCTATCGGCCACTGTAGGCATTTGTTGGTAGGGAGAATTGGAATTGATTTGGGTAAGGTGGAAATTTGTCGGGAGGGGTGGGAGGAGGTGTGTGAGGGAGAGGATGTCGCGGGCAGGACGGCTGGGTTAAATGTGGGCTGTGGGGGTTGTGAGGGTGTTGGTTGTTGTCTCTGTTTGCTAATGTGTACCTTTCTAACATGGTGATTCCGAAGTATTCTGGTCTGTCCGTGGTAATTGATAACTAATTGAAATGCGTTTGGCATTTTTATTATTGTGAGCGGACCAATGAATTTGAGTTGTAGCTTATTTTGACAGGGTAGATTTGCCACCATGACATTGTTGCCAATTTTGAAAGGGTTTCTCGCGTTTTGTTCGTACCGTGATAAGTCTTGGCTAGCTTGCAATTGATGTACTCTAGCTCTTATGTGCGCGACGGTGGGGTGACCGTCTGCGGTGGTGGAGGGGGAATGGATCAAGTGGCGAAGGGGGAGTAAGACGGGCACAACCCCGAATACCTTTTCTTTCGGCGATATGCCGTCTTCCTTTTGGGTGGAATTTAACTCCACTGGATCATTCTAAGTTGACTAGGCCAGTCTTTTGGCTGACTGGCGAGGAGTCTTGTGCATATCTGGTTGTTGTTGCTCCTGTTGCTTCTTTCGCAGACGGCGTTGCCCTTAGGCCAGTAAAGGGACGAATGTGAAATGGAGTACGCCATCATTTTTGACAAGGCTGCCCAGATTTGGCCAGAAAATTCTGGCACGTTGTCTGTGTGTAGGGCCTGAAGTAGGCCGAAATTGGGGAAAACATGGTTCGGCATGGCGTCGGCAACTGTTTTAGTGCTATGATCTTTGACGGGGATCGCAATGAGAAATCTCGAATATGTGTCTACAAACGTGAGGATAAAACTAAATGAGTTAAATGCGGGGAGGGGGTTTACTGTGACAAGGGATAAGAGTTGCCAGGGCAGGGTGGCAGTGGAAGGGCCTGAGGTTTGTGATGTGTCTTTACTGCCAGCATAGGCAAGGCAGGATTCTGCAGTTGTTTTGGCAAGGGGGTTAGGGTGTGGGGTCCTGTATGTCGTTTTGAATGCTTGCATGTGTTTTGTATAGCCAAAGTGGATACCGTTATCGTAGTTAAGGAATGTGAACGTTTCCTTGGCTTTATCGGGGCTACGATGTGGCCGGAATCAGTAAAGAAAGAATCTCTTATTCGTGTGAGTGGGAGCCATGTCAGGCGGTAGCCAGTCGGGTTTGTTATCTATATCCCACATGGAGACGCTGGCTATAGACATGACAGGCACGGCTGGGGTGGGGGGGGGGAGACAGGGCACGGCCTGGGGCAGGGGGGGAATGGGGTAGGCGAGATAACGCATCAGCAATCGTGTGTAGTTTCCCTGGCCTATAAGTTATTTCGAAATTAATCTCTTCTAGCATTTCCCGCAAATTTATTATTAATGTGTTCGTGGTTTGAGACGTCCGGAGCCATTGTAAAGCATGATGGTCTGTAAGAATGATGGTGATCTTGGCACCCAGGAGGTATGACCGGAAATGTTGCAGGGCTGATACTAGTCCTAAGCATTCTCTTTCTGTTGCGGCATAGTTTGTTTCTGACTGGGTCAGTGTGCGGCTGGTGCATGCTTTGATTTTGTCTTTATTATCCATGGTCTGAGCTAGTTGGTCCTGGAAAAGAACTTTCTAAGACTTTATAGCCATGGTATCACAGGTAAAGGTGATACTATTTATTATTATATTATATATGTATTTATATCTATGTATGTGTGTGTGTGTATGTATTTATATGTGTATGTGTATATATGTGTGTGTATGTGTGTGTGTTTATAATATAATAATGCATATATATATATATATATATATATATATATATATATATATATATGTCATCCAATAAACAACTTGTCATGCTTAGGGCAGCCGGATATCGATTAAAAGACAGTCTGTCCCCCCATCAGAGTCGAGTTGGGACGGAATACTGATAGAAGTATCAAATTCCTTCTTTTAACTCTCGTGGTGGTGTAGGTGACTGGACCTCCTGCCTGTACGGTTCGAATCCTAGCTCTGTCAGCTATATATATATATATATATATATATATATATATATATATATATATGTGTGTATATGCAAATATATTTTTCCACACTAAAGGTGAGTAGAAAAAGGTTGGTTCACTGGACAAAGCTTGAAGACGTAAACGCAATCTAAATATTAGTGCTAAAATTAAAATATTTTGCATGCAAACAATAAAGGGTTAAAATAGTACACCCGTGTATCTTATTAGAAGGCTCGAACTGTAGCTTATATACTAAAAATATTTTAATATATGAGAGAGTTAAAAAGCATTTCTCTAATTTCGTAGATCTTCTACTGCTGAAGCACTAGTAGAGGGGGGCGGCCGGGGCCAGAACTCCGAGCCTAGTGGTGAGGTTATAGCTCTCAGGTGTGGTGGTGAAAGAGAGAGCGTCTTGGTTTCCTTTCACTATTTATATGGGTGGTGTGTGACATCACGCTCCGAGGCGGCTTGGTCTTTGCCAGGGTAACTTTTCATATCATATGCCTGGGACGGTGTAGCCTCTTTAACCTGTACTGTACCGTAGGATACAGTAATAAAAGTCCCCAGCAGTCCCAAGCAATGTGGCCAAAATGACAGGAGCGACCACCTTTTCACCTCCAGAGATGAGGCAAGAATGGATCTATCATTTTATTTTATTTTTTTTTTTTTTTACAAGACTTAAAAAATATATATAATAAAAAGAAAATAGTCTTGTACAGGCAGTTACAAGACAAGTACATTACTGACGGCTATAACCGTCGCTGGGACTGGGGAGTTACTTACGGTATCTACTGACGGCTACAGCCGTCGCTGGGATTGGACAGGTTAAGACAAAGGCTGCTACGTCGTAGTTTGTTGTAGTGTCACGTCGGTTTGTCAGAAGCGTTTTTCATCTCGTCTGTTTGGTGGGCTAACTGTAAAGAACGAACCTTCTCGAACACTGGCAATAAAATATGTATTTTGAGGAATACGTGTTTGTCTTTTCCCTACGAAGCCATGATGATGGATGCTATAGTGGAGGGGTTGGAAGAGGCTGTGCTTGCCTTGACGGCAGGGAAACAAATAGTAGTTTTAGGAATGGTAAGGCTGGCTGTATTAGTACAACTTTCACTTTTTGAGTTTGAACTGGTCGGCTTGTGTGCGGAGAGATTAGTGTGTGACCCTTTGCTTATCGTTGGGGGGAAAGGTTTGGGAAAGGGGGTCGGTAAGGTGACTTGTCGTGTGGAACGTCTGTGACGCTGAGTGGGGAAAGGGTTGGCCGAATATCGGAGTGGGGGTCTTGAAAGACGGCCATTTGTGGTTTTAAAAGATGGATGGGACTAAGATGTGGAGGAGGTGGATGAGGATGGGGTACGAGGTTTGTGGAAGTGACGGTTGGTGATGAGGGAGATGAAGGGGTGGTGGATGAAGATGAGGATGAGTGTGGGAGAAGAGGCTGGGGTGGAAGAGGGGGAGTGGATGTTGAGGTGGACAGAAGTGGACATGATGGGTGAACTGGTGGAGAGGGTGTTTGAGTGGGGTGTGGAAGCAAGGAAGTATAGGATGTAGGTGGAGGGGTGCAGAAGGTTAAGGGTGGAGGAGGTTGTTTTGTAGGTTTGGATGAAGAGGCGGGAGAGACCAAAGGTCTGGGGAAATTCGTTTGTTGACATGGGGGGGGGGGGTGCTAGAGGGAGGTGAGGTAGGTGGGAGAGAGGGGGTAGAAGAGGCAGGGGTAGGGGAAAGGGTGGTGGAGAAAGTTTTAACCGGAGCGGAGAGAAAATGGTTGTCAGACTGATAATGAGGTGAGAGAATAGGAAGGGAAGCGTGGGAAGAGAGGAGGAGGAAGGATGCGGAAGGGAAGGAGGGTGGTGTGAGTTTGGTTAGGGGGGGTTATCAGGATAGGGAAGGAAATGGGTGGAGGGTGGCGAGGTGAAATGGGCGTGATATGGGCAGTTAGAGGGTTCGGTGGGTAGAGAGGGTAGAGGTATGATGGGTGGTATTGGCAGAGGTAATTTGGGAATAGGGTCAGTTTGTGACCCTTGAGAGGTCATGGGGGTGGTGGGGGCGTGTGTTACATCCCGCAGATTCTACGGCCTAGCATGTCTATTACGGTGAGTGCGTCGCTCGCCGTGGTAAGAAACGATTACTTGATACAGGTTAGGCACATCAATGATAGTGAACGGACATACAAAACGGGGTTGAAGTTTGTTAGCTACGGGTAGTTTTGTTATCATTACCTGATCCCCGATGTTATAAGGGCTGGAATGCTATCGTTGTAAAGATCTTGTCCCTCTTGCATGTGGGATAATTTATTCTTCAGGTGTAAGAGGGGGTTGGTCGAGATAGCGGTGGTAGTGGGAGTTGCAAGAAGGTGGCGCGAGGGTAGTAAGAGGGGGGCCTCACCGAAAACGCGTTCATGGGGTGTGATACCGTCATCCCGAGGGCAGGTGTTGATTCCCCATTGAACTATCTTGGTGTTGGAAGGCCAATCATCAGAGTTGAGGGCTAGAATCCTGGTTCTAATCTGGTTTGCTAAGGTTCAGTGAATCCTCTCACAAACAAAATTACCCTGGGGCAAATATGGTGAGGAGTGGGATATTATATAACCGAAGATGTTGGACAACTCTGTCTATATTTGACTCGTGAACTCTGGGGCACAGTCTGAATGTAATACCTGAGGGAGTCCGATGTAAAGGAACACGTAGTTGATTAGAGCTTCGGCAACAAGTACTGCAGTGTGTTCTTTAGCGGGACATGCTATAACAAACTTCGAGTAGGTGTCAACGAATGTGTTTATAACCTTTGAGTATTCTTGGCAGGAATTGGGCCCATGTCATCGATGGCTAGTAATTGTCACGGGTGTTGTGGTAGAATGTTAGTGGAAGTTAATTATATATATAGGCTATAATCCAAACAAATCAATCCAAGTCAAATTACTCTTAGTCTAAATTGAAATTAATCTGAATCTAAGCTAAATTACATCCAAAGGTCACTCAAATGTGTTTATATTTAAATAATGATCAAAGGGTTAATTATACACTAGGATATTAACTCACTAATATCTCCATGTGACAATAAGACAGGGGAAAATGGCGGTCAAGATGACGGACGGCGGGAGGGTCAAGACTGGCACGAGAGCTCGTACAAGAAAAGAAAGAAATTATTATGATATGGTAATGGACATGAGTAGAAAATTAATGCTTAGCTGTCAGTCATGGCGTCGATGAGAGCGTCGTCGAAGTATATAATTATGTGGGTATTGCTGGATGTACTGTATACTGTGAATATAGGCACAATAGCACAATTAAATGAGACGGAATATATGTTGATAGGGTGGTGTCTGCAAAAGCTTTGAGGTCCCTCGGACATTACTGCCTTAGCAAACGCCAGGCGGGAAAACTATCGTACCGCGTCTAGGTTGCTTAATACGATAATTTAACATATACGATAAATTCATATATACTACATAAGACCGTGTCAATATTGCTTAATAGCATATTAGGCCATTTATAATCTTAACTTCCTTATAACTTGCAATCTTATTATTCACGATCCAACTTCCTACGCCGTACACCGCGGAAATGACCGTTAAACTACTTTACCTAACTAAACACGTCACAAAGACGTACGTTAGCACATAAATTGCCTATCTCTATTGTATTACACGATACACTCCCCACACAAGAAAAGCTGAACCCCACCTTAAATAAAAGTTGCCCAGAGGCTATCTTCTGACGCCAGATGTCAACGGCGCCAGCAGCAGCGCGTCTGGGATGCGTTCCGGTCCGAGGGTGATCACCATCAGTAGGTAGTGAATCATCACATTGAGAATCCTCGTCGGACCCAGCAATATCAGGTGGAGCCTCAGATTGTAAAGCAGAATCGAGCTCCAAAGCATACAAAACGTGCGATTGGACGAACAGTAGTACCAGTGGCTGTCTTCAATAGTGCCACCCACTCTACAGAGTCTTCCCCCTTGTACACCTCCAACACGCGGCCTAATTTCCAGTATAAATGAGGACTATCTTCCCGGATTAAAATCACTTCACCAACAGTAGGTGCCGATGGTCTACCAAAGGGCTTTATACTCCTTTCCCTCAATGCTAGCAGATTTTTGTTAATCCACCTTTTTCTAAAATCCTCGATTACTTTCGATATACACTGGTACCGCTTAGATACCGCTGCTTCAGAGTACAACGAAGGATTCTCTAGTTCTACAATTGACTGGAAATCGGACGGAAATGCAGTCAATGGTAGTGGTTCTTGCAGGTTGGTGTACACATACGTGAGCGGACGATCATTCACGACTGCTTCTATTTCAGTGAGGACTGTCATCAACTCATTCTTCTTCAATAGAGCACGTCCTACTACCTCTCTTAGTCCTGATTTAACTATGCCGACACACCGTTCCCACATTCCACCAAACCAAGGTGCCTTAACTGGGATGAACCTCCATTCACATTTCTTTTCTCCCATAAAAGCAATGATTGTAGGATCACAGCTCATATCCTTAAGGTATCTAGATGCCTGGATAAAAGTAGGAGTATTGTCGCTAAGTACTAGTTGAGGGAATGAACGACGTGCACAAAACCGCCTAAATGCCAGCATTAATTCCTCACTAGACATATTGTCACATTATTCCAAGTGTACTGCACGAGACATTGCACAGGTAAACAATAATATATAGACCATATCTTGCTCTCTCGTCTTCAATGCACCAGTGTAATCTAACCCTACAACTTGGAAGGGCTCGATATGTTTTACACGGCATTCAGGTAAAGGCGGAGCTGGTCCAATCATATAAGGTTTACCCTTTAGTCTCTGGCATATCACACACTTCCTTACTATGCGTCGAGCTACTTGTCGAATGCTGTGTATCCACCATGTGGGACGCAAATTTGATATGATGTGATAGACCCCGTAGTGTTTTACATCTTTATGTGCACATCTGACTAATAGGTCAGTAACGTGATGTCTTGCTGGCATAAGTATAGGACGATTTGTGCCGTCCGTTACACCCGACCACTTTAGGTGTCCCTCACACCTGATGAGGCCATTATCTAGGTGCAACCTCAGTTGACGCACTAAGTTAGGCATTATTAACTTATTAGAGCTTTGCAAAGATTCTAATTAATTGGAAAAGGTTTCTGCTTGAACCCACTTGATCAAAGTAACTTCAGCTGCTGTATATTCACGAGTATTAATGATGTGACCCTTATTGCAGAGTTGGCCCGTTACTTTAACCTTGATGTTGGATACAAATCTGAATACCCAAGCTACAACTCTGACTAATTTATTATAGTCACCGAATCTTGCCCACTCTATTAATGGATCTGGTGGCTCATTTGGTTGGGCGGTAACTGTCACTGTTTCCAGTGGCAGAAGTCCCTCACCATCAGCTTTCCATATCGTCCATTCACTCTCATGGAGCAGCCAATTTGGACCATTCCACCACAATTCGGACTTTATTAACTGGTTAGCCGTTATTCCCCTAGTTATGAAATCACTAAGGTTGTCTTTTGTTTTGACATAATATGTGACGTCTGTTAATAGGGCCCTAATTTCATCTACCCTATTTCGCACATAAACTGGCAGAGACTTCTTGCTATGTACCCCGTTGAGTGCTACTTGACTATCGCATCATACGTGAACGACATTAATATTTAATTCCTCCTCGTATGCTGTGTGTATATGATTCACCAGACGTCCTAATAGCAGCATGGCAGTCAATTCCATTTTAGGGATAGTTATCTTCTTGGGCCGGTGCTACATTCGCCCGGGCAGTAACTAAATGCGCCCCAAATGAAGTAACGACATAAATGGCTACCCCGTATGCCGTGGCACTAGCATCGCAAAACGTATGTAATGTAACATCGCCGAATGCCGTCACCTTACGAGGTAGCTGTTTAGTACATAGGATGTCATACTCTTTCAACAATAATGTCCCTTGATCATTTAAGTCCTCGGGCAAACTGTCATCCCATCCTACGTTGCGTCTCCAAACTTCCTGCATCAGAATCCTAGCTCTTATGGTAACGGGTAATGCTAGACCCAAAGGATAAAAAAATTGCGAAACTTTGCTCAACAGACTTTTCTTCGAGTGCGTCTCTGTCTGCTGAGTAAAAAACTTTGTTTGAAAGGTTAGAATGTCTTGTTTTGGTTGCCAGATCATCCCCAAATTTCTGGTCTTTTCCTGGTTATGAGATGCTGTACCGTCCATTTGAATCAGACTCTGAAGATTTTCACTGTTAGTAACCCACTCACGGAGAAATAAATTAGCTTCTGTGAACAATCTACGTGCTTGCCAGTAGGTATGTAATAATTCATCCTGACTATTGCTAGAACCCTGCAAATTGTCTATACAACCCGCAAGATAGTTTATTAGTGTCCTCAAGAGTATCTGGATGGAGTTATGGATGGAGTTATGAAAGAAATACTATCAAGAGCAGTGGATGTTGGTGTATCGCTGAAAAGGGAGGGAATTGAGTGGAAGCTACCTATACTGCTGTTTGCGGATGATACAGTTCTGATGAGTGATAATGAATGGGAGTTGCAGGGTCTGGTAAATGAGTTTGGAACAGTGTGCGAAAAACGGAATTTGAAGGTAAATACGGGGAAGAGCAAGGTTATGGTCTTCGAAAGGGGTGAAGTCACAGAGTGTGAGGTGAAGCTGAACGGTCAGGCTATGGAGATCGTCAACTCTTTTAAGTATCTGGGCAGTGTGTTGAGTAAAGATGGGACTATGGATGAAGAGGTGCGGGAGAGGGTACAACAGGGGAAGAGGGTTGTAGGAACGCTAAAAGCAGTAACAAGAAATAGGGTGGTCAGTATGGAAGTGAAGAAGTCCTTGCATGACAGTATGGTAATCCCGACACTGACTTACGGAAGTGAAGCATGGACGTTGGTTGAGAGACTCAGACCAAGAGTGAGAGCAGTGGAAATGAATTACTTAAGGAGTGCGTGAGGAGTTACATGGAGGGATAGACAGACTAATGAGGAAGTAAGAAGGAGGTGTGGTGTGGAGGTAGATGTGCTGGAAAGTGTGAAAAGGAACAACTTGAGATGGTTCGGCCATATGGAACGTATGGAAAGCGAGAGAATGACTAAGAGGGTGTACGAGAGCGAGGTGGAGGGACAGAGGGGGAGAGGTAGACCGAATATGAGGTGGAAGGATGGAGTGAGGAAGTACATGAACGAAGGCGGTGCTGGTTGGGGGGAGGGGCGTCGACTGACTGGGGACAGAGGTGCATGGGGGCGGTTCGTTCGTGGCCACCCCTTCGGGGATCACGGCGTCAGGCAATAGATAGATAGATAGAAGAGTATCTGACAGATGTTTTTTAATGGTGGCATTTAGCAAAAACTGCGAACATGTAGCACCAAAGAGTACGACCCGAAAACGGTAGATCACGACCGGACTTCCAGAGTCGCTAATGTCTTCGAACCAAAGAAAGCGAAATACATCTTGATTTTCCTCCTGCAATCTGACCATCAAGAAGGCTTTCTCAATATCACTGGTGAAAGCATATTGCCCCAGTCTAAATCGCAGTAAATGTTGAGACAAATCCGACACCATGGACGGACCAGTCATGAGACAGTCATTTAGACTAGGCTGTTGTCCTTGATGGGTCGAACAGTCATATACCAACCATATTGGTGTGGTGGCACTATCCTTTGTCACCCCATGATAGGCTAGGTAATGAACCCTACCCTTCCTAGTTGCTTCTTTCACATCGACTCGTTCTATGAAGCCTCGGTCTAAGTATTTCCGAAATACGTCATCATACGCCTGGCGCGTGGTCGGTTCATGTGTTAATTTACGCTGTAATGAGCGCAATCGACCCAATGCCAATCCATAATTTATTGGCAGGCATATCTCACTATCTTTCCAGGGTAGACTAACCTCGTACTGTTTTTCTGTGGCACAATAGCTCACAGACTCCTCAAACTTCTTTATCGCAATTTCCGAGTCATAATCAGTCTCCACAGGATTAATGCCTATGTGATCTAATTTCCACAGTCTTTCCAGGTCAAACTCGGCAGTCCTTTTAGGGTCACTAGGTTGGGATTCTTCACTTACCAACTTCTCTGCCCCGGTTACATTCACCCTTAATGAAGAGACCGTGTCGACCAGGATGTTTGACTGTGTGGTATGTACCTTTCCGCTCATGCAAAAGACAAATTTAGTGGGGATTAGAATTACACCACACATTCTTTTAAATCCAGGGTATACTACATCGTAATAGTGATCAACACCAAGTGGAATATGCACCTCACTTTGATCTCCCATGGGATCTGACAAGTTAACCCCTTTGCTAAGTAATGCGTGTTCCACCTTCTTCACTCCCACAGATACATATTCTGGTAGGGTGTCTACTACGATACATGTCATGAAGTACCTTTGTTTACGGTAAAAATAGGAAACCTCTGCTATTTTGTAGTCCTGTTTGTCAGTAACCCCCGTAAATCCCTGTAATCGAAGAGTCTCAGCCCCTACGATTCGGTGCTTAAGCCCCATTAATATGGACCTCTTTATAAAGGAACGTTGAGACCCCTGATCGAGAAGCACCCGACAAACTTTGTTACTGTCATTACCTTCCATGGGAATCTTGATAGTGGGCTATATAGTGGTGTCTTTCGTACTACCTAACGTCAAAGTTGTAGTACCCTATGGTTTGTCATCTTTCCTTTATCAACTGTAGGACACAACTTGTCGAAGTGATGTGGGGGTGGTGCATGGGTTAAGGTAAATATGGAAAAATAATCGCCAACCTGCATCTTGTAAAATGCAATGTCACTGAAATAATTATTAACAATGGTATAAAGGATTTTGCGGATCGTCTATACCGGGCCTGTGACGTCATAGTGACGTCACACCAGTATCCTTATCCTAGACTGGATGGTGGACTTACACTCCTGTGACGTCACAGACCCGGTATAGACGACCCAAAAAATCGTTTATACCATTGTTAATAATTATTTCAGTGCCAAAGTAAATGAGACGGTATATATGTTGATAGGGTGGTGTCTGCGATGGCTCTGAGGTCCCTCGGACCTTGCTGCCTTAGCAAACGCCAGGCGGGAAAACTATTGTACCGCATCTAGGTTGCTTAATACGATAATTTAATATATACGATAAATGCATATATACTACATAAGACCGTGTCAATATTGCTTAATAGCATATTAGGCCTTTTATAATCTTAACTTCCTTATAACTTGCAATCTTATTATTCACGCTTCAACTTCCTACGCCGTACAACGCGGAAATGACCGTTAAACTACTTTACCTAACTAAACACGTCACAGAGACGTACGTTAGCTCATGAATTGCCTATCTGTATCGTATTACACGATAGGTGTTATACAATTACTCGTGCAGAGGGTTCGGCTGCTCTCGTACGATCTTTGCCTAAGCAGCACGCATGGGAACCTTGCATAATGCGCTTGGCGAAGGAGGCTGCCTTTGGAGACCAATAGATGTTGTTGAATATCTGGAGCATCTTTGTTTGCCACTGCTGACCAGTCCAATTTTGCAAAGGGATATGGCTACACAATTGTTAGAAACAATTCAAGTCAGGTCACGTTTCTTTCCCAATCGAATCGAGAATGCCTAAAATAAGATATATATAATACATTGTGAGACTACATCGAATTTTAAAACTGATTAGATACATTTATGGAAACAAACTCTCATCTAGTGCATTTTTATTGTTAAGTAAGCCTAAGTTAAATTTGTCATGTTTATACCACGGTATGTGCTCGATTTCCTTATAACGTATTAGCTTCGTCAAAAACCATAGTGAATGTTCCTATTATTGTGTATACTAAAACACACACACACATTCCATATTATTATGTATTTGATCGTGATTATGTAGTGTTCCTTGGTAATAGATTTACTGGTTGAATAGATATTCTCAGGTGGTAAAATTATATCGAATGGCAAAGTTCGTTGGCAACCATGGTGGGGCGATATGGTGGGGCGATAAGGAACTAGTTTACAACCCAGAAGCGAAGAATGAGAAGGATTGACTTGGGTAGATGAGAGAGGGGGAGAGAGATAGTCATTGCAATTAATGTGAGTTAATCAAATTACCCATGCCAACGGTAGGCGAGGCTTGCATAGAACGTTTAGTGACATAGGCTATCTATGCGGGTATAATAGTTCATGCATCTGTGTACTTGTTCAGAAATGGGATATAACGATATTCATAGTGGAGTAGGCTGCATGATGATTATGACAGATCATGAAGCAATGCATGACGATATGTAAACTAACTGAGGGATTACCTCTACAGTAAGCACCATAGGAGTTACTAAGTACATTTGAGAATTGTTGGCAAGTCTTGCTTCCTAAATTATACTTCTTCCTAATTGTTTAATCTTTTTCCAGCTCGATCGTATTATTTACTTTGTATTACTATATCAAATCTATTAATTTTTGTGTTTATAGTTTTTTCTTTTGTTTCCCCTTTTCAATAATTCAGTGCTTAAATAACACGTTTTTCCTGGCCAGGATTCGAGCCCACTATCTCCAGATATTGTTGTGAGAGTTGGACACCCTATCCAGTCGACCATGGTCAAGTAGATATGGTCCCCAACCTCTCACAAATAGGTTCGAATCCTGGTCAGGATTGCTCACTCTCAACTTGCCCGATAATTATCATTAGAAATGCCATCCTTTAGCTCCATGTATCTCTGAACGTACACTTCCTCTCTCAAGCGCTGATTGGGTGAAAGACCTTTGTTCACTAGCTGCCATTGGCTATTAGGTGTGGGAATGTTATACAGAGAGGTAGTAATTGGTTACAGTATTTATCTCCACCACATGGCATTGGAGTTCTTGAAAAGGGGCTCCAGTCCTGACGCCATTCTTGACTTACAGTGTGCTGGCTTAATAATCCAGAAGGGTTGATAGCCTCTGAAGTCATATGTCAACTAACTAACTAACTTATCTCCACATTATGTTGTACGGGTTTACCTTTTAACAAAGTATTTTTTTAGGTACTATGACAGGTATCTAGTTTGTCTCTGTTTGTTTGTCCGTCTGATTCTTCGCAGGCATACTCAAAATTAATAGATGTATATGTAAGACAATGTGTGTGGATTTTCATTATGGACTCAACAAGAAGGTACTAACTTTTAGCTATAATCCGATATTTAACTAAATTGACTGCCTAGTTCCATTGCATCGCTTGGAGCCAAATTTGACGCTCGATCCAATTTGACCGCCGAATTGGTATCAACATAATATATACCAATCAATACAAGTCAACCTCATTTAAAACACTGAGACCAATCTGATCGATCATTTTACTATTTGACCCACTCGACTTCATACTGTGCAACCACATAAGCCTAAGCGAGTACACAGTGCATTTCGACCCTTTATTCCAATTTAATATTTGTGCATTTCGGACCAATTTGATCAAACAGCCATATTTAACTGGACTACACGCTTCAATTCAACCTTTCAGTTCAATTTGACTGCATTGTTACATTATATTATCTATATTATTAAATCAGTTCGTGTGTCTGTTTGTCTGTGTGTTCTTAATAGGCGACCGCAGTTTTGGACCTGGGGAGCTGAAACTTTGCATGTGGGTGTCAATTGACCTGGGTCAGGTCACAGAGGGGGCGAGGCCACGATCGGAGGTCGTTTCGAGGCCGAAGTTGAAAACAAATTGAACAAAATGGCCGTTTGGGGCAGAAGGAGGCCTCCGATCGAAAAGGTGTATGGAACGAAAGTTGTTCGCAGCCCCCCCAAAATAGGGGTACGGATGAGGTCAGATCCAAAATCGGAAGTCATTTAGCGGCCGAAATCGAGGTCGCCGTTTAATGAGGCACAGGGAGGTCGAGGCCGGTGATTATGGTAGTAGTAGTATTGTGATGATTGTGGGAGTAGTGATTGATGATGGTGATTATGGTAGTAGTAGTGGTGGCAGTAGTGATGGTGATTATGGTGGTACAGTATTATTACCCGGGCAACGCCGGGTACCCCTGCTAGTATGGATTAATTCAACAATTTGGACTAATTTTGCCACCTTGAGCCACATACAAGATTTTGAAAAAATTGGAATGGAAACTTTTATTCCTCATCTAAAGTACAGTAAAAGATCTAATTCACCTAAATGGTTTGACCATAATTGTGCTAGAGTAACTGAACAAAAAGCAATAGCCTACAATGCATACACAAGATCAAAAACACATGAAGCCTTTAATTACTTTAGAAACATCAGAAATCATGCCAAAACTGTATTAAACCTAACTAAATCAAACTTTCTCCACAAGCAGGCAAATAAACTTCTAAATAATCCAAATGATAACAAAACATTTTGGTCTACTCTTAACTCATTTAAATCCAACTTCACTACTGCTTCATCCATTCCACCATTAAAATCTCCGACTGGCAATCTTGTAAGTGACCCACGAGGTAAAGCTAACCTTCTTGCGGATATTTTCTCCAGCAACTCAACCTTAGATGAAATAAATCAAGATGTCCCTGAACTTAATTTTAATTCGCCTGAAATTCCCTCACTTAAGATCCACACCAGACATGTCAAAACTATTTTGCAGAATCTCTCAGTAGATAAGGCTCCTGGTCCAGATGAAATTCCTCCAATAGTACTTAAGAATTGCTCCTTGGTGCTCGCTCCTGTATTGGCAAAAAATTTCCGTCTGTGTACTCATACCTCATGCTTCCCAGTACCCTGGAAAGAAGAAAACATCCATCCAGTTCCTAAAAAAGGTGCCTCTTCAGATCCATCAAACTACAGACCAATAGCTATAACTTCCACTCTTGGTAAAGTCTTTGAAATTATATTAAATAATCACATAATTAAGCATCTTGAGAATAATAAATTAATCAGTGATAGGCAATATGGTTTTAGACGATGTCGATCAACTGCAGACATGCTTTGCCTTCTTAGGCATCAAATCAACCAAGCTACAGACCAACGTGGTGAAACACATACAATAGCACTGGATATATCAAAGGCATTTGATAGAGTCTGGCATCAATCCTTATTGTCGAAGATGTCACACTACGGCCTTGCATCATTAGTTCCACTAATTTCTTCTTATCTTCATACCAGAAAAATATGTGTAATGGTAGATGGCCTTTATTCTCAATTTCACTCAATAAATGCTGGTGTTCCCCAGGGATCAGTTTTGCCCCCAATTATGTTCCTCATTCATATCAATGATCTCATATCTAGCACTCATAATCCAATACATTCCTACGCAGATGACTCAACACTCCACAGTTGCTTCACATTTACCAATTCTTTCACCCAACCCGATCTTACAAATTCAAAAATAAACACTGCAATTTCTCTGAACCAGCACCTTTCTAGAATTAATGGATGGGGACAAAAGAATCTAGTTTCCTTTAATGCACAGAAAACCAAGTACATTCAATTTTCTAACCGACAGAATCTCACGGACTCCCTTATATTTTTTAATGATGTAAATATTCCCACTTCCCCTAGTATTGACATTCTCGGTGTAACATTAACTACTAACTTGAGCTGGACACATTATGTTAGAAGCATTGCTAAGAATTCCTCTAAAAAACTGGGACTCCTGTACAGAGTTCGAGAATTCTTCACTGACGAGCAGTTGGCCGTAATATATAAAAGTCATGTGCGTTCTCAGATGGATTACTGTTCACCTCTGTGGGGTGGAAGTGGAGTGGTTGCATTGAGGCAGTTGGACAAAATTCAAAATAAAGCTATTAGATTAATCAATAACCCTGCAATCACACAGGACCTTCCTACATTATCCATACGAAGAAGAAGAAACGTTGCATCCCTTGCATTATTCTACAGATATTTTCACAGCAATTGTTCGGAGGAACTTGCTTCAATTGTGCCGCCTCTCCACATCTTTCCCCGTAGAACTAGGGCAGCTGAGAGCGCCCATGAATTTACACTTTCTCCTCCACAATGCAGAACTTCTGCATATCAGAATTCATTTATCCCCAGAGCTACTACTCTTTGGAATTCACTTCCCTCGAATTGCTTTCCACAAACTTACAATCTACAAATGTTTAAATCCAGTTGTTACAAACATTTTATGAATGGAGGTTGCCTTTAGGCACATGGACCTTTTTGTTTTATCTGTGTTTTTCCTTCCTCCGTTCATTGTCTCTTAAAAAAAAAAAAAAAAAAAAAAAAAAAAAAAAATCAATTCGACCATTCAATGCCCAATTGAAGCCTACCATATAGCACAAAATAACCGCTTTGTCAAAATCGACCACCCGACCCAATTCAATACCACTGCAGTGTAAAAGGGAAGTTGATGATCTGAAAAAAAATAATGAAGCACAGTGAAAAAAATAGTCTCAAGCAAGAAATTTCAAAGATAACAAAGAAACACTTGGATGAATAACTAGATAAGCTCGGCCAATATTCTCATTGGAATAATATACATATTGATGGAGTTTGTTGTTGTTGCTGTTCCCCAGGCTGTCTGGCCGAACAGCCCCAAGGTCCCAAGCAAGGCCAAGGCCATAACCGAGCGCACCCACAAAACCCTCCCCGCTTACCCCTAATAAGGCCCAGGTGCTGAAGCCACTCCAAGGCGGGGAGCTGAGGTGGGCGCGGAAACGCCCGGGAAACCAAAGCACCACCCAAGGCCCCTCAGCAATTATGAAGGGGAAGTTGAGGGGCAAAGAAAAAATGTGATGCTTTGGCTCCCAATCTGCCAACCTCTAGGTTGGCAGTAAGGAGGTCAATCCACGGAAAAGACGCCGTCACTTGAGATCTAGAAAATATATAAGTAAAAGGAACAGTCAGAGTAAGCTATGAGTATGGCAGAGAACACTCAGCTCTCACTCTTATAGACCAGCCCATCACCAATTGATGGAGTTAAAGAAGACCCTGGAGAGACATGAGAAAATACATATATAATAGTAGAATGCTAGAACAAATTTGGTTATTAGTGAGTTCTACTAATAGGGAGGTATAAGCATTTTATATATAACTACAATCTAATACAAAGGCACATTATACAATAAGAACAGAACAACACTAACATTTATAACAAATTAGATATAGGTTCACACAAAATGGAAAGAATAATACACAAACACATTAAGATACACAATTCACAATTAGACATATAGAATTACTTTACTTCAGTTAGTGGTAAAAGACAGAAAATGCGTGCTTTAAACACAAATGGAACATGTGCATGATTTAATTATGCAATTATTTAATGATGCGGATTCTTTGATCAAATTAAAATTATGTTATATATAAGTTAAAGTACATAGGTTAAGTTGGTACAAATGGATATGGTGAATTAGGTTGTTTTAGTAATTAATTTATAAGAGGTGAATTTGGCAAAGTCAGTCTTTCTTATTGTCACAAAGTCACGTTTTCTCTGTTCGTTCGACTACAGTTTTATTCACTATATTTATGAGATGAATATTTAACTACGAGAAAATCACTAAACAAAAAGTGTGCTTGATCGGTTGTTGGGTGTCATTGAAATATATTTTCTGCTATTTAACATCCCTGATTAGGTTGATGCGGGAGTGCCCAATTATAAGTTTTGCGATATTTTAAATAGGGAAATAACAAGGATAGAATATGTGTTTTGTTTTCCTTAAAGGTAATACATTGTTTATCAAGAAGGGACTCCAACATTTAAGGGGCTTTCCCACTTGTACGAATTGGCACAATTTTCCATCGCCGATTGCTTGTTGTATGAATTTCGCAACGAATTGGAAGAATTTTGTCGATCATGACCGATACAATACGAATGTTGCCAAGCACTCAGCAACATCGTCGGCAACATATGCGATGGCTGGCCGATGTCATCGACAACAAAACATACGCCAACTGTCAAATTTGAATTTCAGGCAGCCATTACACAACGACTGCATGCGATGATTGAACTATTCCTCGACAAATGTTTCACGACATCGTTGCCGACATGCTGACGATCTTGCTGACAGTGAGCAACAGTAATATGAGACTTTTTAATTGCACTCAGGTAATTATGTCCCCACCCCCCACCTACTTGTTTGTTGATATATAGACAGCATTTACGAGTCTCACACACCAGTCTCACCTCAACCTTCGCACGTACTTGTCAAGTCTCAGCAATGTCTATGCAGGACCAACGTGATATAGAATTAATGCGGCTCCAATATGAAATAATAAATCAGTGTCTGCATATGTTAGCTGTTTTATATGAAGAGCAAGTCAAGGAGAACGAGATTGAAAAGAAAAGGAAGAAGCAAAAACAGCGATCTGTGTGGACGAGGCCATGGTTTCTTAGGCGAAAATGTTGTGGGTGTTATATGTACCTAATGAAAGAAATGGAAAGATCCACCAAGAGCTGTTCATAAGCATGATGATTTTATTAACCCCTCCAATCCCAGCACCGTATATATACGTCAGTAGATAAGTAACTCCCCAGTTCCAGTGACGTATATATCCGTCAGTAATGTACTTTCCTTGTAATTGCCTGTACAACCCTGTACCAGTTACCACAACCTTTTGAGCACTGCTCCCTTGTTGGCAACACTTCTCAGCTTATATGAGACTCACTGAAGGGTGACAAGAGCCAGTGTTGCCTCATCTTTGGAGGTGGACAGGTGGTCTCTCCTGCCATTTTTGCCACATTGCTTGGGACTGCTGGGGACTTTTAATACTGTATCCTACGGTACAGTATGGGGTAAGAGGATTGTGGTTGATTCCAAGGATAGAGAAGTAGCCTAGAATGTTCTCCCTCTGGATATCAATCGCCGGGAGCTAGACAAATATCCTGATGGTCAGTTCCAGAATATTGCGACAGGCAAGGTGGCGTATTATGTGTATATGGTAAAAGATAAATTAACTTGACATATCTGCACCTCCCAAAGCATACTTTGTGTTACTAAAACTAAGATCCGACTGACTAAAATGCTTGGAAAAACCTCATGGATCTTGAGTATTTTGTTTCTGTTACTCGGAATGGTCAGTCTCTCAGGTGAGGAAGATTTGCCTGTGATATTATGAATGAAGTTAAAATTGAATGCAGAGGATTGACCTCCAGTCTTGAGGAAGCTAACCCCATCGTTTTCAAGCACCAAATAGCACTATGCCAACGCCATTGCACATGTCAGAATCGTTTTCTGAAGCAGTGACGTGCACAGACATTGAAAATAGCAGGGGTTCATTTGAAAAAAAGGGCACTCCCCTAAATTGTTTAATTGAAATCTGCAATGGTATATAAGTTGTATGTAGGCTACAGAATATATATATATATATATATATATATATATATACTGTATATAAATTTGTTTTCTATGTGAGTGAGAGAGACAAAAAGGCAGAACTGCCTGTAGCGAATGCCTTCCCCATTGTTGAAAGAGTGACAGGGTCAAAATCAATGGACGTTCGAGCCAAAATGCCTAGACACACGGAGTTTGAAGCAATTTACGTCATAGGAGGAGGGAAAGACTGATTCTGGGAGAGAGTTCCAGAGCTCAGCTGTTGAATAGAAGAAAGACTGAGAGTAACGTTTCACTCTTGGGTTGGAGAGTTGCACAGAGTAGGGGTGGGATTGTGTTGCAAGACGTGTATCACATACCCTACGTAGAGGAGGTGGTATAC
The DNA here is from genome assembly GCA_032716605.1 of Paralithodes platypus. Taxonomy (NCBI): domain Eukaryota; kingdom Metazoa; phylum Arthropoda; class Malacostraca; order Decapoda; family Lithodidae; genus Paralithodes; species Paralithodes platypus. The sequence continues at coordinate 45,405,000 of CM064525.1, read as the reverse complement.
ACTGGAAGAGCTTTGAGGAGCACTGATTATTGTAGTAGCGATTGAATAGCGAGAGTGATGCAACATTGGGGCGAAGTGAGAGAGTTTGCAGAGAGTTGGTGAGTGGGCGGGAATTAATGATACGAAAGGCCTTCCTTTCTACTTTGTCTAGAAGTGTGGTGTGAGAGGATCCTCCCCACACATGTTAACAATGCTCAATACAAGAACGCACTGTGCCCCTGTACAGAGCAAGAAGCTGTGCAGGGTTATAGAACCCCTTGAGGTGCTTGAGCACACACAGCCTCTGGGAGGCTGCCTTAGTAAACCTGGTATTATGGTCCTTCCAAGTGAGAGTATATTGAGAGAAGATGAATGACTTAATTTTGTATTGTTGAAGAATAAGGGAGAGTCCTCTGGGAGTTCCGGACAGGAAGATAGATGCAGACATTGGGTTTTGGAAGTATTAAAGGCAACAAGGTTTTCTCTGCCCCAATTGGAAATAGTAGTTAGATCAGAAGATAAAAATTGTATGGCTTCATTACGTTTGTTTTTTAGAGATTGCTGGCTGGGGCGTTCTGGAAAACTAATTGAGTAGTGTAAGATAGAGTCGTCTGCGTATGAATGAATGGGACTGGAGGTACAGTTCAGAAGAATATTTATGAAAATTAGAAATATAATAGGAGATAGGACAGAACCTTGAGGAACACCGGAGTTGATAGGATTAGGAAATGAGCAATGGCTCGCCACAACCACAGCTATTGAATGGCTGGAAAGGTAATTAGAGACAAAGGCACAGATGGCGGGATAGAAACCGAAGGAGGGTAGTTTAGAAATTAAAGATTTGTGCCAGACTCTATCAAAGGCCTTCAATATGTCTAGTCACTGCAATATAAAAGGTCACACCGAAATCCCTAAGGGAGAATGATCAAGAGTTAGTAAGATATGAAAGAAGATCACCAGTAGAGCGACCCTTAAGGAAGCCATACTGGCGATCTGAGAGCAGATTATGAGAAGAGAAATGCTTTAAAAATTTGGAAGCAAGAATAATTTCAAATACTTTATAGAGATACGAGAGATGAGAGTAATTGAACGATAGTTGGAGGGTTGAGAGCGGTCACCCTTCTTTGGAGCAGGTTGAATATATATATATATATATATATAGTAGTGGCAATAGATTCTCCTCGGGGGAAGCGGAGTCTTATAAGGGCAAGCAACACCAAGGTGAACACGAACATCTTTATTCTGGTACCGGTTACGTTTCGACATTAACATATGACATCATCAGACCTAAAGCAATAAGAAATAAATTTATTAATAAATTATGTTGACATTTAAAGCAAATATATTTTTAATACTAATTTAGAAAAACATAAAAAGTTATAAATCGCGAAAAAAACAGATAGAAACAAACACACACAACAGCAACAGCTAAACCATAAGTGAACTACGTCTAGATATTGTAGGCTAAAATGTACCCAATACCTTAGAAACATAATAGGTTGGAGGAGAATTCGTGGGTGCCCAAGGTGGGCTTAAGATGGTGAGTGAGGAAGGACTCTGCTATTAAACGGGTGGTGTCACCAGAACAACTTAAAATTACTGAAAAATCTTTTTTGTTAATGGAATTGGCCTAAAGGTTCACAATGGTCTCGAATGGCTGAAAACATTACATGAAACACAACATGAAAACATTAAGTTCACTTCCGACACTGAAACAAATGGTAAACTCCCATTCCTAGACATAAATATTAACAGAACACGTGACTCATTTAATACTTCAATATACAGGAAACCAACCTTCACGGGTTTAACGACAAAATTTAATTCATCTATCCCGATACAGTACAAACAAAATTTAATCTTAACTTTAGTTACCCGTGCTTACCATACTTGTTCCTCATATTTGTCTTTTCACAATGAACTCGAATATCTCAAACACATTTTACATTCAAATGGTTTCCCTATTTCATTCATTGAAAACTGTTTTGGTAAACAACTAAATAAACTTTTCCAAGTCCCGAGCCCCGTACCGACTGCTAAAAAGGCAGTAATATTTTTCACTATGCCATTTTTAGGACCATCAAGTTACTCGACACGCCATAAAGTCACAAAATTGATTCGTTGCTTCTATCCCCAAGTGTCCCTCAGAATAACATTCAAACCTACCAATACTTTGTCACATCATTTCAAATTCAAAGACGTATCCCGGATGTTCTGCAATCCTCTATTGTTTATCAATATAAATGTAGCTGCTGTAATGCAACTTATATAGGCCAATCAAAACGGCACTTAAACACGAGGGTTGCGGAGCACCTGGGTCGATCTTATAGAACTGGACTTCCCATTTCTAAACCATCCTTTTCAGCCATTCGAGACCATTGTGAACCTTTAGGCCATTCCAATAACAAAAAAGATTTTTCAGTAATTTTAAGTTGTTCTGGTGACACCACCCGTTTAATAGCAGAGTCCTTCCTCACTCACCATCTTAAGCCCACCTTGGGCACCCACGAATTCTCCTCCAACCTATTATGTTTCTAAGGTATTGGGTACATTTTAGCCTACAATATCTAGACGTAGTTCACTTATGGTTTAGCTGTTGCTGTTGTTTGTGTTTGTTTCTATCTGATTATTCGCGATTTCTAACTTTTTATGTTTTTCTAAATTAGTATTAAAAATATATTTGCTTTAAATGTCAACATAATTTATTAATACATTTATTTCTTACTGCTTTAGGTCTGATGATGACATATGTTAATGTCGAAACGTAACCGGTACCAGAATAAAGATGTTCGTGTTCACCTTGGTGTTGCTTGCCCCTATGTATATATATATATATATATATATATATATATATATATATATATATATATATATATATATATATATATATATATAAATGTTATATACGGTATATATAGTCCCTTTGTTTTCTTAACTAATTTATTTCATACTTACGTATTTGCATGAATTACTCATGGGACTCGTTAGCCTTGGTCGGCAACCCATCTAGGGGAGACAACCTTATATAAATCCGGTTGGATGGGATCCGTCAGCCTTGGTCGGCAACCTGTCTAGGGGAGTAAACCTGATACAAATCTGTACTGCTTACCTAAGTGTAAGGCAGGTTAGTGGATGGACTAGCCACTCACCACTGTAGAAAAATAGTGCTAACAAGATGCACAGAGGGCCTCGGAGTTGGACGGATCCTAAATTGAGTGGTCAATCCTGTAAGTCCTTCAGTAAACTGGCTCGGATTGTTCCTCTTACGTGGAATAGGTCCGCTTGGGGGCATTCTGTGTATGGCCACCCTCATTAAGGGGAGTAAGGCGTCCGGCAATAGATAGATAGATAGATAGATGAATTACTCAATATATAAATCCACTCTACTTATATTCCTATTATATGACAGTTAATATATATACTGTATATATATATATATATATATATAATAATTATATATATATATATATATATATATATATATATATATATATATATATATATATATATACAGTATATATATATATATATATATATATATATATATATATATATATATATATATATATACTGTATATATACAGGTATATATATATATATATATATATATATATATATTTATAAATGTTATATACGGTATATATAGTCCCTTTGTTTTCTTAACTAATTTATTTCATACTTACGTATTTGCATGAATTACTCATGGGACTCGTTAGCCTTGGTCGGCAACCCATCTAGGGGAGACAACCTTATATAAATCCGGTTGGATGGGATCCATCAGCCTTGGTCGGCAACCTGTCTAGGGGAGTAAACCTGATACAAATCTGTACTGCTTACCTAAGTGTAAGGCAGGTTAGTGGATGGACTAGCCACTCACCACTGTAGAAAAATAGTGCTAACAAGATGCACAGAGGGTCTCGGAGTTGGACGGATCCTAAATTGAGTGGTCAATCCTGTAAGTCCTTCAGTAAACTGGCTCGGATTGTTCCTCTTACGTGGAATAGGTCCGCTTGGTTGCATTCTGTGTATGGCCACCCTCATTAAGGGGAGTAAGGCGTCCGGCAATAGATAGATAGATAGATAGATGAATTACTTAATATATAAATCCACTCTACTTATATTCCTATTATATGACAGTTAATATATATACTGTATATATATATATATATATATATATATATATATATATCAGCTATACTCTTGTCCTTGGGGAAGCGGAGTCGTATGAGGAATAGCAAAGCCAACGTAAGGAACAACATCTTTATTTGATAACGTTTCGGCTTCTCTTCATGAGCCATCGTCAGATCAAAAATATTAAATGAACGTACACCGACAGTGTCACGCGATTACTAGCAGAGTCCCTTCTCACCCAGAACCTCAAATCATCCCTCAGTGCGCACGAGACATCTACTCCACTATTATGTTTCTAAATTAACTGGTATGTTATGTATCTATCTATCTATCTATTGCCTGACGCCGTGATCCCCGAAGGGGTGGCCACGAACGAACCGCCCCCATGCACCTCTGTCCCCAGTCAGTCGACGCCCCTCCCCCCAACCAGCACCACCTTCGTTCATGTACTTCCTCACTCCATCCTTCCACCTCATATTCGGTCTACCTCTCCCCCTCTGTCCCTCCACCTCGCTCTCATACACCCTCTTAGTCATTCTCTCGCTTTCCATACGTTCCATATGGCCGAACCATCTCAAGTTGTTCCTTTTCACACTTTCCAGCACATCTACCTCCACACCACACCTCCTTCTTACTTCCTCATTAGTCTGTCTATCCCTCCATGTAACTCCGCACGCACTCCTTAAGTAATTCATTTCCACTGCTCTCACTCTTGGTCTGAGTCTCTCAACCAACGTCCATGCTTCGCTTCCGTAAGTCAGTGTCGGGATTACCACACTGTCATGCAAGGACTTCTTCACTTCCATACTGACCACCCTATTTCTTGTTACTGCTTTTAGCGTTCCTACAACCCTCTTCCCCTGTTGTACCCTCTCCCGCACCTCTTCATCCATAGTCCCATCTTTACTCAACACACTGCCCAGATACTTAAAAGAGTTGACGATCTCCATAGCCTGACCGTTCAGCTTCACCTCATGTTATGTATACTTCACTTTACTTCACTTCACTTCACTTCACTTCATGTTATGTATACTTATATCTTTTAGCATATATTTTTAGTGGTAGGCAAAATTAGTTAAATTCCACGTTCCTTGCACACACGTTTACATATTCAACTGAAATTTATCGCAAATTATTTTCTATACTTATTTACTTTTACTTAATACAAATTACATCAAAATCTCAAATATCCCCATGTTTAACCTTGCTTATACACTATAAACTTAGTTAATTCACTTTACACTAACACCACGATAGTCAAAAGTTTCACACCTTTCATTTTAGGTCCCCATTCTATGGTAAAATTATATGTACATAATTTATAGATAATACAATTTTACACAACAAATGAACTACATGTACGTTCATTTATTTGTTTAGATCTGATGATGGCTCATGAAGAGAAGCCGAAACGTTATCAAATAAAGATGTTCCTTACGTTGGCCTTACTATTCCTTATATATAAAAAAAATATATATATATGTATATATATATACATATATATATATATATCCCCAGTTGAAAGAGTGACAAGGCCAAAATCAAGGAACGTTTGAGCCAAAATGCCTGGACACACGGTGTTTGAAGCAATTTAAGTCATAGGATGAGGGGTAGATGGATGCAGGGACAAAGTTCCAGAGCTCTGCTGTTGAATGGAAGAAGGTTTGAGAGTATCGTTTCACTCTTAGATTGGAGAGTTGCACAGAATAGGAATGGGATTTTGTTGCAAGACGGGTGCTACGTACTCTACGTAGAGGAGGAGGTATACCCTGAGAGAGCTCTGAGGAACATTGATTATTGTAATAACGGTAGAATAGCGAGAGAGGTGCAACATTGTGGCGAAGAGAGAGAGATTGCATAGAGTTGGTGAGTGGGCGGGAGTTAATGATACGAAAAGCTTTCCTTTCTACTTTGTCTAGGAGTGCAGTGTGAGATGATCCTCCCACACATGCGAACAATACTCGATACATGGACGCACTGTGCCGTTGTACAGAGCAAGAAGCTGTGCAGGGGTAAAGAACCCATGGAGGCAGTTGAGCACACCCAGCTTCTGGGAAGCTGTTTTAGCAAGGGTGGTAATATGGTCTTTCCAATTGAGATCAGGAGAGAAAGAGATTCCTAGAATACTGAGAGAAGATGAAGGATTGATTTGTGTATTGTTGAAACATAAGGGATAGTCCTGTGGGAGTTCTTTACGGGTAGATAAATGGAGAAATTGGGTTTTGGAAGCATTGAAAGTAACAACCGCAGCTATGGAACGGCCGGAATGGAAATTGGAGATTTGTGCCAGACTCTATCGAAGGCCTTCGATATGTCTAGCGCAGGGGTCGGCAACCTGCGGCTCAGGAGCCGCATGCGGCTCTTTCACGACACTTGTATGGCTCCAGAAGCTTCAGAATTAAAAATTCTTCCTTCAAAATGAAGCCATCATATTACATATTCAAGGCAACATTAGATTTTGTTTTATTCAATTTCGAAAAGATGTATACAGTAGGTATCAATCGTTATGATTCTAGAAATGTGACACATGTCTGTCCTATTCTTGTGAATACCAGTATATTGAACAATATCACTATAATTTGTTTAGTTAAAAAATAAGGTATATTCTCTTATTTCTGACGTACTGTAGATTTCGGTTGATGAGACCATTTTGTTTGTATTGCGGCTCCGACAATACAAATATTTTATGAAAACTATAAAAAATGGCTCTTCTAGCTTTAAGGGTTGCTGACCACTGGTCTAGCGCAACAGAAAAAGTCTCACCGACGTCCCGAAAGGAGGATGACCAAGAGTTAGTAAGATATGAAAGAAGATCACCTATAGAGCGACCATTAACCCACTGAGCCCCAGCTAGTTTAGAATAAATGTACCACCAGGGATCAGCAGGTTTTGAAAAAAACAAAAAAAAACAGAAACATTAGGGAATGGGTTAGGAATGAAGGAAAACCCACAGGTCATTAAGGGGTCATACGGTGCGCCCGAAAGTCGGATTTACAAGAGGGGAAAATTGAAGGGAAAAACACCCAAAAACAGGTTTTTGCGTGCTGACGCGCACGCGGTTGAACTTTGAGAGTTTTCAACCACCATCGGCATGGTTGCGTGGGATACTTACACAGTTCCCATACAAATCTGAGCCCTCTAGGTGCCATAGGACCGGAGTAATTAACAGGGACGACACGTCGTCGCTGGGGTTTAGCGTTACATACATTGCCGACGACAACGTATCGTCACTGGGGTTCAGTGGGTTAAGGAACCCATACTGGCGATCTGTGATTAGATTATGAGAAGAGAAATGCTTAAAGGTTGGGGCTCATGGGTTGAGATAAACATGGAATGATAATCGCAAAGCTGTACATAATTATCTTTCAAAATGCAATGGCACTGAAATAATTATTAAAATGGTATAAAGGATTTTGTGGATCGTCTATATCGTGCCTGTGATGTCACAAGAGTGTGAGTCTACCATCCAGTCTAGGATAAGGATACTGGTGTGACGTCACTATGACGTCACAGGCCCGGTATAGACAATCCACAACATCCTTTATACCATTGCTAATAATTATTTCAGTGCCATTGCATTTTGCAAGACAATTATGTACAGCTTGGCGATTATTGTTCCATTGTTTATCTCAACCCATGAGCCCCCACCTTTAAGAAATTTGGAAGTAAGAATAGTTGGAGGGTTGAGACCGGTCACCCTTCTTTGGGATAGGTTGAATGAGAGCAAACTTCCAGCAAGATGAATAGACGTTAGAGGGGAGACAGAGACGGAACAGGGTAGAAAGTTCATGTTTAGAAGATATTAGGATAATAGGCATAAGTAGGAGAGATGGGGGAGGAGAGGGAGGAATAGCACCGGAATCATCCAAGGTGGAGTTTTGAACGAAAGTTTGAGCAAAAGTTCAGCTTTGTCAGAGGAAGAAGTGATGGTTGTGCCATCAGAGTGGAGAAGGGTAGGGAAAGACGAAGACGATAAATTGTTGGAGAGGTTTTTTGCTAGATGCCAGAAAGCTTGAGAAGAGCTAGAGTTGGATAGTTCCGTGCATTTATTATTGATGAAAGAGTATTTGGCGAGTCGAAGGACGGATTTGGCTTGATTCAGGTCAGAAACATAGGAAGAATGAGATTCTTTAGTTTGAAGGCGTTAGTACCGTTTGAATGCTTCCTCCTTATTGCGGACAGCAGAAGAACAAGCGTGAGGTAAACCAAGATTTTTTTCCATTATTCTGAGAGAAAGAAAATGGAATCTATGCCTCCATGCCCGATAGGATTACCTTGGTAATGCGTTCAGCACTCTCTGAGGGTCCTCGACCACGGAAGCAAAAATCATTCCATGTGAAATCAAAGAAGTACTGCTGAAGAGCCTCCCAGTCGGCAGCGCCAAAGTGCCACAAGCGCCGCCGGCTGGGAGGATTGGGTGGCCGTACTGGAGAGATAAGACAGGTAACAGAAATAAGTTTATGGTCGTAGATAATGGTATGTGGAAGTCTGATAAGGGGCATCATTCACTGAATTGATACACGACCCCGTTGTCGGCAGAAGCATACAATTACCACTAGTACTTTGAATTGATTTATATTGAAACAGATTATGTAAAGTTACTAAAATGGTATTAAATAAATAAGAAGTCAATTTTATTAAGTATGCAGTATCCTTTCTGTTATACTCTTTAAGGACTGATGAATACTATATTAATTTAATAAAATGTTATCCCTCGAATGACAGAGGATGGTGGTGGCGATATTTATACTACATCAACTATAACTCTATTATATGGTGGCATGCATGTAGCCCTGTCTATACAGGCAACACCTACGGCTCCGTATTTATATCGTACATGCTACTGGTGATATGTCAAGTTAACTAAAGTTTAATTAAAATCTTGCTTCACATAATACGTCCAAGTTCATATTGCGGTGTCTGGTGTCATAATCTGCAACCGTGCTTCCAGCCTCCTGACAGTTGATCCTACCATCTCTTATCCACCGCCGGCGAGACCTTCAAGTTCGGCCCGTGAATTTCCAGCGACTTCTTGAGGGCGGCCATCAGTCTTGCTGTCCAATCCATTCGACTACAACCATGGCAGAGTTTCTTCAAGTGGAGGAGGTCATCCATTTGATTATTGTGTTTCTGTAGAAGGCGCTGTGGTAACGTGATTGCTACGTGCCAGCCTGTCCATGCGGAGCTCCGGAGAACTGATCGTACTGGCTCCCCAGCTGGGTGTCCAACGAACTTGACCGGCTTAACTACGGTCGGTGACTCGGTGATCTTCAGATTTATTTTGAAGTGCGACAGAAAGTGGTGAATTATCATCGCTGATTGGTAACGCAAATCGAGGAGGTAACGTGTTCATCTTGTTTGAGGCTTTCAGTGATTACACATAAATTAATCCAATTGATTAATTGAATTCAAGTATTACAGTAAAAGAAAAATCATTATTGGGTTATTTCCTTTTCTTTTGGTTAAATTTTGCAAAATATTTGTGCTGATATTATAGGATGTGTCGCTGCAGTTGTCTTGGGTGAATTGTTGTGCAATAAGATATATAGGATTCTAAAGTGTGTGACGTTTTTTTTCTTTCTGGGTATTATTTTGATTACATATTTGTACTTTCTTTTATATTACATTTTTAAATTTTGAAGATTCTCTATGTCCATTACACGATTATTTAAGAAATCTCCTATTCCTAATGACGAAGTATCTGCAGGTTCTAATGATGTACAGAGTGCAAATCCTAGCTCATCTGATAATGGTGAAGGGGATATTTTTTTACACAACTTGTCGACCTACGGTGCGGAGAAACCAGATGTCGTAGGAGAACCAGTTTACAATAGTGTCGATGTTACGGGTGATGACCGTCCATTAATTCCTACCCCATTAGGAGGGTTATATGAGAATATTTAACAAAGGGCGTTGAGGAGTGGCACAGTTATAGATACCACTCAAGAATATTTGACTCCTGTTACTACCACCGATCCTCAGTTTCCTATAAATCATAAACAGACCTTTCATTTAACCCCTTCTGGACCAGTGATGGCTTTTGTTACGCTGGCCAGCTTGCCAGAATGTGCTCGTACTCGCTAGCGCTCGCCAGGGCAGTGAAATGGGCTATAATAATCGTAGAACGATGTTCTTTCTTTCTTAGTATTCATGATGTCCCAGACAGATCAGTGGTGGTCTTTATTCTTGTCTGTGACACTTGGAAGTATTTTATATCAGTGATAGAGTATAAGATATGTAGTGTGAATTGTAAGGAGAGAGAGAACGAAGGAGGCAGCAAGGTTGTATTATGTGCGTGTGTATGTACGTGTGCCTTCCTCGCTCGGGCGGAGGTTCCCACGCTCTTGATTGGCCGGCGAGCCTGGCGCGTCATATGACGCCTGCTCTTCATGACGTAGTGGTCTGTGATTGGGTGCCGCTGTCTTTGTTGGTGCTGGGGGGCTCCTGCCCGCGTGTCTCCTTCAGAGCTTGGCATGGTGTGCTTGGTCCTAGACGTCCCTTGCAATCTGTCCCCAATCTAACCCCCTGTACTACTGTTTCTCTCTCTGAACTTCTTCTTTTCCAATACTTCTTATCTTTATTCAATTCCTTATCCCTTCTGGTTCTGCATACGACTTCCATAGTCGGCCAGTCGTATTACCAGCACCAGTTCTCACATATATGTTTTGCACTAGCTTATTACTCATAGTCACATGGAGTCATATTATCATTGGGTGCTTCTAATTATTGAGTTGTTCTTTGTTACTATTTAATGCTAGACAATGGAAGGTATCTTTGGTCATTGTCTGAGTTATGTATATGGCGAGTCAAAGCCTGTACGACTTCGACGGAGATAGGTAGCCTGTAACCCTTGTGCATATTTTTCCTTTGCGAGTGTAGCAGTATACAAGCGAAGGGCTTTTGCCTACTCTTGCTTGTATGCTCGCTACCTCTTTGTGTTGACCTTTGTGGAGCGCCAGGGCAAGACCAGATACTTGAGATCTGGACTTACCAAGAGAGCCTCCTAGTCACTTAACGTAACATAAGGGAAATCTGTTCAAGGGGAGACAGTAGGCTACGAGCATGCTTGCGCTCTGCCTAGCCTCCTGGTACCTTTTTGGCCGCTGCTAGACTTTATTAGTAATAAAGACAGCATTGTGTTTATTAACTTTAACTGCATATGCTTTAGGAATTATTCACATATTATTTTAGCCTAGCTTGATGCATGGTGCACAACCCAGTATGGCTGTTACTTTGGCTAAGGAAGTACTGTTTTGAGTGGCTATTATTAGTGCTGTCACAGAGTTGTTGCACTCCCTTGTTTTATATATATGTATCCTACTTATTGGTGTATTTAAGGCTTTGGTGTCCTGCCCCTGCATTATTTCTGTTCTATATTGACGAGCATTTTAGAGCATCAGACGTTTTCAGAAGATTCCATCTCTGCTTGCTGTAGGACTAGACTTCCAGTGTTTTCATAGAGCATTGAAGAGTTTAGTGTTCAGTACAGACTCACACTAAAGTTAACGTAAGCATATACTCCTTTATTAAATCTTGTTATAGTTTATTTAAGCATTGTTATTACTTAAGAGCATTTTATTAACGTAAAGTACTCCTGTTGTGAGTAGGCTTTGCCGTCACCGGAAAGCCTTTGTAGAAGTGCACTAAAACCCAGTTAATTGATACCCCGTTATCCAGTAGATTAACTCTAGAGGGTTTTAAGTGTTTTGTTCACCGGCGTAATAGTTCGAGGGTTTGGAATTAACGTACCGTTGTTGCAGATATAGCCTATCATCTAGTCCATTATTAAGTGCCCTTGTTTATTTCGTAGTGTTGGTCGTAACAAATGGCGACCTTAGACCAGTTGCATCCCTTGCATTATTCTACAGATATTTTCACAGCAATTGTTCCGAGGAACTTGCTTCAATTGTGCCGCCTCTCCACATCTTTCCCCGTAGAACTAGGGCAGCTGAGAGCGCCCATGAATTTACACTTTCTCCTCCACAATGCAGAACTTCTGCTTATCAGAATTCATTTATCCCCAGAGCTACTACTCTTTGGAATTCACTTCCCTCGAATTGCTTTCCACAAACTTACAATCAACAAATGTTTAAATCCAGTTGTTACAAACATTTTATGAATGGAGGATGCCTTTAGGCACATGGACCTTTTTGTTTTATCTGTGTTTTTCCTTCCTCCGTTCATTGTCTCTTAAAAAAAAAAAAAAAAAACAAGTATAGTGAACTGAGTATTGCTTTTTTTTTTTTGAGAAATCTTATTGCCATTTGGGGTTGAATTTATTTCTCGCAGTGTTGGCAGTGGACATTGTTTTGAGGATATATGGAACTTGTCGGAGTTTATTGGTGACCTAGTATTGCACTCAAGAACATCTTCGAATATTTTTGTGAATAAAGCTACGCGAGAGTTTGGCTACTTTTGTCTTGACTTGATATTGTTGTTGTTGACTCCATCATGTCACTGGACGGATCTGAGCATAGTGAGGGCACAGTGCGAGAGACAGGCGAAGAGGTGGAGAAGGTGGAGTTGTCTAACGGCGTTCGGGTGGTTAACGATGAGGAGGATGCTCGGAGATTTTTGGAGGAGCCTGTGACGGCGGACCGGGTGTCGGGACTGGACCGGTACAGACTGCAGTGTGTAGCCACGGTCTTAGGGTTTTCCGGTACTAGCGGTTTGTCAAGAGGTGAGTTGATTACCTGTGTGCTCGGTGGGGTGCATGGGGCTTCGGGTGGAGCGGGAGCTGGGGCACCTTCGGCCAAGCCCCCATTCCACTCGACTCCTATCATGGCGCCCCCTCGGGCTCCGGAGCCGGGTACGTTCCCGCAGGCCGATGGCCGCTGGCGGTTGGGTATGCCTCTAGGTGATTCACGGGGTGGGTCCCCAATAGTAGCACTCCCTCCTCAGGGTTTGTCTTCCGAGATGTTGTTTCAGCTCAAGCTCGCCAAACTTAAGCAGCAAGAGCGACAGGCTGAGCTCGAGCAGCGGAAGTATGAGGCTGAGCTCGAGCAGCGAAAGCATGAGGCTGAGCTCAGGCAGCAGCAGCAGCAGCGAGAGGCTGAGCTTAAGTTTGAGTCTGAAAGGTATTGTGCCGATGTTGATCTAGAGAAAACTTGTGTAGAGGTGACAAGGAACAGTGTCGTCCAGAGGGGTCGAGCCCATGACCAGTCCCTGTCGCATCTACTAAAGTTGGTTCCAGTGTTTGATGAGTTAGGAGTTACCGAATTCTTTCTCCGGTTTGAGAAAAAGTGCCAGGAGCACCAATGGCCCGAGGAGAAGTGGGCAGCCCTTGTTTCGTCACGATTGACGGGGAAAGCACTCAAGGCGTACGATGCTTTGCCCCTAGAGTCTTGCATTGACTACGAGGTGTTGAAAGAGGCTGTCCTGAGGGTGTATGAATTGCAGCCAGAGACCTATAGGCTGAAATTTAGGGCTGTTCCTAAGAGAAAGGAGAGTACTTTCCAGGAACACGCTAGAGAGCTGTCAGATGCATTTGAGAATTGGTTAAGGTCGGAGAAGGCAACTACTTTTGATGCAGTGAAGCAATTAGTGTTGTTAGAACAATTTTTTAAATGTACTGGCAGTGACTTGACTCTTAACCTGAAAGAATAGCAACCAACCTAAAGCTCTGCAGGAGGCGGCTCAGATGGCTGACCTCAGGTTGTCATTGATTCGTGGGTGCGGGTCTGCACAGAGAGCTGAGGCAGGTAACCAGGGGCGTACCACTCCACCCCTCCCGAATTAAGGACACAACTAATTACCCATTTAAGAGTACTGGTGCCAATTTTGATCCCAAATCGAAACCCTTCCCGTTAAAGGAAGGCCGGGGCCCTTCCTCACCTCAGAGGAAGTCTAAGAGTGAAGTGGAGTGTTTCAAGTGTCATGAGAAGGGGCATATTGCGCGCTCATGTCCGAACACACCGGCTACAGCAGTGGTGTCACTAGTGAGCAACATCGGTGTGTCTTTGAGGTCTTCTACGTTTGCCCGGGGTAATATGTCGGTTGCGAAGTCACAGTCGGTGCAGAAGCAGCAGGAGGGCTCGTCACCCATCCTAGATGCTTTTTGTGGTCATAGGGGGCACGGCTCTGTGAGGTGGGCTGGTGTGGAGCATAGGCTTGAGTTGCTGCGTGATACGGGCGCTTCCCAGACACTTATTAAGAACTTCACTGGCAAGCCTATTAACGCGGCTCGGGTTGTGGTGGTTCAAGGTATCAATGCTACGCGGTCTTACCCGCTGGTCAGAGTGGAGCTTGAGGTGGATGGTGTGACACGGGAGTTGGATGTGGGTGGTGTGGCGAAATTGCCAGTTGAGGGGGTCGACCTCCTTCTCGGTAACGACTTTGCGGTGCCTACTTCCGAGGTTCCACCCTTAGTCCTTGCCGAGAGGGCGGCCGACACGAGTAGGGAGGGGCAAGAGGGGTTCGAGAGATCTCAGTCCGCTCAGGTGTCACAGCCTAGTACCCAGGCTTCAGACCAGCGGAGGAAGGGTCGGAAGGAGAAAGTCGGGGCTGGTGGTCGGGTTGAGAGTTTGGACCCAGCGATACTCCTTGGTGACTCGGTATTTGAACCAATGTTGATCTCCGGAGTGGCCCCAGAACTTGTACCCCCTAGTGACATGGTAGGGCGTGATGGCACTCCGCGACAGAGTAGTTCTCAGGGGCAACTAGAAAATCTTAGTCTTGAGAGTTGTGGGAACGGGGCTATTGAACTCGATGAGGACGGGAAAGCATGTCATGTGAACCTGTTAAAGGAGTTTGTGAGGTGCCCACCTGAGCAGCCTACTGTCCCTGTGTTGGTCTGCAGCGGCCAAGGTGGAGATGGAGAGGGGGGCAGTGGGGCACAGGTGGAGGAAAGTTGGGAATGTCATGTCTCGGCGGAGCAGTGGGTGGGGGACACGAGTCAGGTGGCTGTGGAAGTGCTTGAGCACCTGCCTGAGCAGCAGCGTGCAGCGATCCAGCCCCTGCTCGGTTCATACCCCACTGTTTGTGCCGAGCACCCAGGCCTCACAACTCATGCGGTGCACGATGTTCCGCTGGCAGGTCACTTGGGTGTGAGTAAACCGTTGGCCTCGTTGTTTCAGTGGTTAAAGGTGGGCGACGAGGCTTTGGCATGGTTGTCAGGTCAGGGTCGACCCAGGGCTGCTAAGGGTGGTCAGTATCAGAACATGAAGCAAATTGGTGAGGGTAACTATGGACTAGATACGCCCGATCGTCGCATAGCCTCCCAATGCTGCTTTAGTAAAATGCAACAGCCCTACCATAGACCGACTGTATCTGGCCGTGGCGCTGAAGGCGGTGATGCTGCGCCGGCAGGTGTAGTCGCAAGGAATGCGGGGGTGCGCATGTACGGTATCGGCGGGGAGGCCTTAGCCCTTATGAACTATGGGAGTGACTGCACAGGTGGTACAGATTGTCCCTCTCATGACCTGGCTGTTCTAGGGACAGAGGTGGAGAAGGAGGGAGACTATAGTGTAGAAACTGCGGTCTCGGCTGGGTTGTGGGAGGGCACTAAGCATGTTGTTCTTCGAGATAACTTGCAGCCTCTTGTTCCTAAGCGTCAAGAAAAGTTGTTTACTAGGCTGTGGCAGTACATCTGCATGTTTGTTAATTCTCCAGGCCTGATGTACGGGGTAGAATCCGACATGGAGGCTGGAGACAGTGCAAGGCTCAAATTGGCTCCCTATCGTATAAATCCTGCTCGACAGCCTGTCATAAAAGCAGAGCTGGACTACATGTTGCGGAAGGGTCTGAGGGATAAGGGATATCGTGAGTGGTCGTTGCCAGTAACTTTGCAACCTGAGTTAAGTGGCAAGATACGTGTTTGTGTTGATTGCAAGAGTGTTGGTGCATTATCCCTGACAGACGCCTATACCTTATCTAGAGTTGACGACCCCGTAGACCGCATCGGGGCTGCCTCGTTTATCACTAAGGTAGAAATAGTGAAAGGCTATTGGCAGGTCCCGTTGCCGGAAAGAGCGAAGAGAAGTGCCAGTCTTGTGATGGACTGGGCAGTTTATCAGTGTCAGGTGTTATTTTGCTGCCGGAACACAAGTTGGATGTGTGGCATGTTAAGGGCACTGATAATGTTCTGGCTGATTGATTGTCACGGGAGGGTATGTCTTAAGGAGCACCCTCGCCATTCAGTCAGTGTTTGTTTGAGAGTGGAGAAAAATTAGGCTTGCCCCTGTAGTGCAAAACCGCCAAAAACACTATTAAAAATAATACAAAAACCTCACATAAAAACTCTTTCTTTTGATAGTATATAAGTGCAGTATGTTACAGCAAGAATCTAAGACATCCTGAGTTTTTGTCTTAGTAGGCTAGGCTTGTTGAAGCTTGCTCGTTGAGCGTAATATTGTTAAGTGATACTATTATTTTGGGGAAGTGTTGTGTAGATTTTTCTTTTTTTATATAATGAAGTGTTTTCTGTTTGTGATAGTGCCTTGTTTTCACAACTTGGGGGAGTAGCTGGGTGAGGCGGGGTTGATGGGCATTCTGTCTGGTCAGATGTGGCGTTTACCTGAGGTTAAAACGTCCCACATCTTGGGCGGGGTGTTACGCTGGCCAGCTTGCCAGAATGTGCTCGTACTCGCTAGCGCTCGCCAGGGCAGTGCAATGGGCTATAATAATCGTAGAACGATGTTCTTTCTTTCTTAGTATTCATGATGTCCCAGACAGATCAGTGGGGTGGTCTTTATTCTTGTCTGTGACACTTGGAAGTATTTTATATCAGTGATAGAGTAAAAGATTATGTAGTGTGAATTGTAAGGAGAGAGAGAACGAAGGAGGCAGCGAGGTTGTATTATGTGCGTGTGTATGTACGTGTGCCTTCCTCGCTCGGGCGGAGGTTCCCACGCTCTTGATTGGCCGGCGGGCCTGGCGCGTCATATGACGCCTGCTCTTCATGATGTAGTGGTCTGTGATTGGGTGCCGCTGTCTTTGTTGGTGCTGGGGGGCTCCTGCCCGCGTGTCTCCTTCAGAGCTTGGCATGGTGTGCTTGGTCCTAGACGTCCCTTGCAATCTGTCCCCAAGCTAACCCCCTGTACTACTGTTTCTCTCTCTGAACTTCTTCTTTTCCAATACTTCTTATCTTTATTCAATTACTTATCCCTTCTGGTTCTGCATACGACTTCCATAGTTGGCCAGTCGTATTACCAGCACCAGTTCTCACATATATGTTTTGCACTAGCTTTAGGGATAATTAGTCATAGTCACAGGGAGTCATATTATCATTGGGTGCTTCTAATTATTGAGCTGTTCTTTGTTACTATTTAATGCTAGACAGTGGAAGGTATCTTTGGTCATTGTCTGAGTTATGTATATGGCGAGTCAAAGCCTGTACGACTTCGACGGAGATAGGTAGCCTGTAACCCTTGTGCATATTTTTCCTTTGCGAGTGTAGCAGTATACAAGCGAAGTGCTTTTGCCTACTCTTGCTCGTATGCTCGCTACCTCTTTGTGTTGACCTTTGTGGAGCGCCAGGGCAAGACCAGATACTTGAGATCTGGACTTACCAAGAGAGCCTCCTAGTCACTTAACGTAACATAAGGGAAATCTGTTCAAGGGGAGACAGTAGGCTACGAGCATGCTTGCGCTCTGCCTAGCCTCCTGGTACCTTTTTGGCCGCTGCTAGACTTTATTAGTAATAAAGACAGCATTGTGTTTATTAACTTTAACTGCGTATGCTTTAGGAATTATTCACGTATTATTTTAGCCTAGGTTGCTGCATGGTGCACAACCCAGTATGGCTGTTACTTTGGCTAAGGAAGTACTGTTTTGAGTGGCAATTATTAGTGCTGTCACAGAGTTGTTGCACTCCCTTGTTTTATATATAATTATGTATCCTACTTATTGGTGTATTTAAGATACACGCTTTGGTGTCCTGCCCCTGCATTATTTCTGTTCTATATTGACGAGCATCTTAGAGCATCAGACGTTTTCAGAAGATTCCATTTCTGTTTGCTGTAGGACTAGACTTCCAGTGTTTTCATAGAGCATTGAAGAGTTTAGTGTTGAGTACAGACTCACACTAAAGTTAACGTAAGCATATACTCCTTTATTAAATCTTGTTATAGTTTATTTAAGCATTGTTATTACTTAAGAGTATTTTATTAACGTAAAGTACTCCTGTTGTGAGTAGGCTTTGCCGTCACCGGAAAGCCTTTGTAGAAGTGCACTAAAATCCAGTTAATTGATACCCCGTTATCCAGTAGATTAACTCTGGAGGGTTTTAAGTGTTTTGTTCACCGGCGTAATAGTTCGAGGGTTTGGAATTAACGTACCGTTGTTGCAGATATAGCCTATCATCTAGTCCATTATTAAGTGCCCTTGTTTATTTCGTAGTGTCGGTCATAACACTTTTTAATTTTGTTACAGCTATATTTAGACGATTTTGTGCAGTTTAAGAAGGATCTGTGGTAGTAAAAAGGGTTAAGTTAGATAGTCTGTAGCCTGTTTATTGCTGGAGGCCCTTTTTAAACTGAATAAAATCATCTAATAGTAGCCAGAATAAAGTTAAATGGACGGCACCGGTAATGAACGGGTTAAATGTGGTTTATGGTCAAGCAACGAAGCCGTTCACTGGTTTGGAGGAACACAGAAATATCTTTTTGGTCTTGGATGATGTAGAAACAGATATCGCGGCGAAGGGTATCACTCAGGTAAACGCCAAAATTTACATTTTCCGTTCCAAGATTGACAAGGGAAATACCCCGTGGGGTTATCTATTAGCGTGTGATGATCTTATCAATGCTACAACTTACGATGAGATCAAGGTGGATTTTTTTGAGAAATTCGGTTCATCAAGCAGAAGCGCATTTTCGAAATTTCACGACTTTGCGGATGTTCTATTAAAACAGAGAAAGGGATAGTCTGTGAACACATTATTAGCTCAATGTTCACAATTCTCGAACTGCAAGTCGCTTGATCTAGTTCATCACAGCTGTTCAATATCTCTAGAGCGCCTGAGTAAGCTTCTAGGCTATGTGATGTTACTTAGCACTTTGCCAGACTCCGTGAAACCGATCGCTAGGAGGATTGAATTTCCACCTACTATGTCTCTCAATAAATTCACAAAAGAATTGTGTAAAGCTTGCGATACGAGCGGTGTTGCTACTGATATAATTCAGTTTTCGTGTGCTCAAGTTAAGAAATCCCCGTCCCTACCACATTCCCCAGCTCAATCACTGCCAAAGTCGCAAAATCAATCTTAGTCTTCCCAGTCTATTAACCCTCTCCTTCCTATGACGCGATTTTGAGCCTATTAGGGATATTTTAAAGCCTCTGTTACCGTCAGGGGTATTTAGAAACCTTTAGTTTAGTTAATTCAACCTCTGCAGTTGTCTTTGAGTTAGCTGTGGGCAGAAAACTAATTTTGGAGAGGTAATTATAAGAGTGAGAAAACTCTATTTCTTATTGCTAATCTGGCAACCTCTGCGTCATATGTGCGTGAAAGGGTTAAGTCTTCCCTACCTAGTGTACCTCCCAGAACCCCCAAACCCCCACAGGTAGGTCAGGTTCGGCAGAGTTACAGCGCTCGCACATGGAATTATAGTAATGTTCCTAGAAATCAGTCACCCAGTGACCCAGGTTCCCTGGCCAAAACCCTCCGAGATTTCTGCCAGGTGGTGGGGGCCCAAGGTCAGCGGCGCCAGTGGTGATGTGCCGGCCTGCTTCCAGTAGTGATGCTAGTAGTCCATACAAGGATACTATGTGTTTCTATTGCGGTAACCGGGGCCACATTGTCACATGTTGCAACATCAGAGCCAAAGAATACTATGAATACGCGGCGGGCGAACAAGCTTTCTGTCATAGATGTAGGTTGAATAATCATCGGACAGGCGAATGCACAGCCGTGAAGAGAGATGTCGATGATTGGAGGGCCTCTCACCCTAAGTCAAGGGAAGCTTCAGGCCACTGTCTAACCAATCAGATGTAGTTGATAATAGAACGCAAACTCCAAAACTTCCAACATTGAGGATAAGTGTGCTCATGCAATTATTTTTAATTCATCGCTGAATAAAGCCGCTATTAGTGTTTTAATTGATACGGGTTCGCCAGTGAACCTCATGTCTAGCTCAGCATTTGATGAATTGAATCATAATGATTCTTTAACACTTGAATTCCCAGACATTAATTTACAGTGTTTCAAGGGATAATAATTCAGTTTCGGGGGTTACATACTTGCCGATGGTGTTGCACGACGACTTCGATTTAATGACGGAGAAGGTGTACGTTGTGAATGGTTTGAATATTACATCAGCTCATTTATTGGGTTTCAGAACAATGAAGGAAAAGATATTTTTAGTTATTCCTGAAATGAGCGGTGTATGTGTTAACGGAACTTTCATTGAAGCATCGTCAAATTCTGTCCTGCGGGATCCGGCTGTGGTCTGCCAAGTTAAATTGCATGATTATTTGGAGTGATCTGATATTCTCATAATTCACAGTAATACTATCATAGAACCACATTCAGTGAGAGTTGTTGAAATTTATGCGAACAAGCTTAGGAATACAGTAAATGCGATTATATTGTTGCCCTACACAGCGGCTATTAAAGGTATTTCTATGGCGCAACCCCTTCATGAAGTAGTTAATACTAATGTTTTTCAGACTCTCGTTCAACACTACCAACGGTCTTGTGAAACTTTATTCTGATACAAAATTATGTAATGCTGCTTACGTTCCTTGCAAATTGGAAGAAATTAATATTATTCTCATTCCGTTGCTTCAGTGTGCACAGATTCATCCCCTGTTTTAGATGATAGAATGCGAAGAATTTTTGCGGATTTGCAAGTCACTAATTTTCCAGAAGCCGAAGAAAACCAAGGGGGAGTTTAGAGTAGTTGTTGATTTTAGAACATTTAATACTATCACGGAAACCGGTCATTTTCATATGCCGGCGATACCGGAAATTCTTGCGAGTTTGGGTACTAACAATCAAGTATTTTCAACTCTCCATCTTTCTAGCGGTTTTCATCAGATTGGTTTATCACCGGAATCGAGGCAATATACGGTATTTAATTCTTCCTCCAGTACATATGAATATAAGAGATTGCCACAAGAGCTTAAAAACACACCAGCGATTTTTCAGAGAATAATGAATAATGTTTTGGCGGGAATGATCGGCCATAATGTTTTTGTGTATATAGATGACATTATAATTGTTTCTAAGACTATAGAAGAACATAGTATTGCACTGAGAAATATACTTTCTAAATTGAATGAAGTAAATAAGTAAATGTGAATTTTTAAAGAAGAGGCTATAATGTTTGGGTCATGAATTAATTCCAGACTGTGTAAATACGACCGCGCAGTTAACAACTTCTATCACTAATTTTCCGACGCCCACTACCGTTAAACAGTTACGGCAGTTTTTGGGACCGTCAGGATATTGTAGGGCTTTTATACAGGATTATGCGTCCATTGCGAAACCATTATATATTTTACTTAAGAAAGACGCTGAGTTTGTGTGGGGAGTTGAACAAGAGGTATACTGTATTTTACTAAGCTGAAAGCCAGCTTGACATCGAGACCAACCCTTGCTTTCCCTGATTTTGAGAAACCTTTCTTTATTAATTCTGATGTATCATATACAGATTTTGGGGCTGTTCTTATGCAGTATGACGATAGGGATCTTGTACGACCGTTAGGATTCGCTAGTTATTCTTTAAAGCCAGCAGAATAAAATTATTGTGTCACAGACTTAGAAGGTACAGCACTAATTTGGGCGTCGAATACTTCTCGTGAGGTGATATATGGATATGAGGTAACTGTTTGGACGGATCATAAGCCTCTCATTAAATTGTTCGATGACAAACTTCTCACGGGTAGGCGTGCCAGGTGGAAGTTGGCTTTAGTATCGTAAAATCCTACGTTATTATATGTTGAGGGCAAACATAACACTGCTGCTGATGCTTTATCGAGAAATCCTGTTTGTTTGATTTCTGGGAATGTGCTATTATGTAGTAGGAGTATTGCGTTAGACCAACGTAAAGATATCTTAAGGTGTAAAATTATTCTTGCCATAGAATCAGATGGTTTTAGTGATACCCGACATAGCTATATTTAATTATTTTGATTTTGATTTACATGACGGTTGTTTATACAGGAAATGTGATCTAAATGACAGGGTAGTTTTACAACTCGTCATTCCGGATTCACAGGTTAATACATTATTACCTATTCTACATGGTCATGATACAGTTGGGCATCCTGGGAAGCTTCGTTCGTTGAAACAAGCACAGAGGAGTTATTATTGGCGGACTGTGAAAAAGGGTTATATATATAATATATATATATATATATATATATAAATATTGACTGTTTTACCACATATCCAACTATTAAACATAAACTGAGCTGGGAAGCAAACATCGAGGAATATCCAATTCCTGCATATCCTTTCGACGTGGTTGCCATAAATTTGTTGAAACTTCCGTTGACTTATCCGGGTAATCAGTACGTTATGCTTACTATTTGTAAATTTTCACGATATGTCGTGTTGTCGGTGTTGCAGGAGGCGAAATAAGTTACTGGTACATTTTTGACGTGTAAATTTGGTTGCCCTAATACAATTATAACTGATAATGGTACAGAGTTTTGTAATTCTAATATGACAAAACTATGCGATGAATATAATATTGATAATGTGACGGTTTGTCCACATTTACCCTAGTCCAATGGCCTGGCGGAACGTGCTAATCAATCCCTTATCCGTGCGCTTCGTGGCTTGTTACTAGATTGTGATACGAGCACTTGGGATTCCGTTCTTCATTTTGATGAATCTACGCTAAATTGTTCGATCAATTTTTCGATTGCGAATTCGCCGTAATTTATTGTTTTTGGTAGAGATATGAGACTTCCTCATAATTCGTTGGTTCAGTCTAATTCTCCTGTTTACAACTGCAATGATTACAGTTTGTATCACTTGAATAATTTTCGTTCTATTTATAAGAACCTGCACAGTTCTTCATCGAAATCAAAGGAAGATATGATAAACTTTGCGAAAAAAAACGTAAGAGGGATGTTGATATCAATGTATGTGTTCTTGTTTACTCGGGAGAATTTTACGCTAAGGATAAATTGCAGCCTGTTTTTGAGTAATTTCAGTCGACAAGAATAACACTGTTATATAACACTTGGAAAAGGGCGTTGAAAAAAGGGCTCATGTAGATCATGTGAAACGTGTAGTGCGCAATTTACCAGGCTACGGAAATATTTTTTGTGGAAAACAAATCGTTGAGTCCGAGGAATGTAAGAGGACGTAAACGGCTTAAAAATGCACATGTTGCTCATAAATATAATTTGAGGTCGAGTAAAGTTGCTTTTGTTAGAGAGGACATTAATTTTGTAGGTAAATGGTGGGCGGACAGTTTGGGTGTGATTTGTATTCGTTTTATTTGTAATTCTTTGATGACCTTGTCTTGGTCTGAAGTAATACCTTTCCCTGTTAAAGTTCATGATTCCTTGCTCACAATTGATTTTCCTTCAGAGAAATTGTTGGTTTCGAATGGGAAATATACAGATGAATGTCATTCACTACTGAGTTCCTCCACTACTAATGCAATTTGTCATACGGTTTTCGGAATGTTTACCATTTGCCCAGCGACAGTTGTTCCGTTACTGCCAATTAATTCTAACAAGAGTGTTAAAGTTGTTCTGGAAGGAGGTAAATAGAGTAATGAAAGGAGGACAAAAGAGGGAAGAGTCAGTGAAAGATGCAAATGGAGAATTACTAGTGGAACCAGTTGAAGTGAGGAAAAGATATGCCGAGTATTTTGAATCTTTGTTAAATGCAAGAGATGGAAGAGAAGCAGTGATTGGAGCAGTGGTGGATGGAGATAAGTTTCCCAGGCCACCCATATGGCAGGGAATGAATGAAAGGATTGAGGAAAATTTGGTGAAAGGAGCAGTGAAACAAATGAGAGCGGGAAAATCAGAAGGTTAGGATGGCATTGCTGTGGAGTGTATAAAGAAGGGTGGAGATGTGATAATAGATTGGTTGGTGAGACTTTTCAATGTGTGCTTTGCTGTGTCAATGGTACCAATAGACTGGAAGAGTGCATGTATTGTGCCGTTGTACAAGGGAAAGGGAGATCGGCAGGAGTGTTCAAGTTATAGAGGTATTAGTTTATTGTCAGTGATTGGAAAGCTGTATGGCAGGGTGTTGATAGAGAGGATAATAAAGTGTACGGAAGTTGCAATAGGAGAAGAACAGTGCGGTTTTAGGAGGGGAGGAGGGTGCGTGGATCAGATGTTTGCAGTAAGATAGTTATGCGAGAAATATTTAGAGAAGCTTAAGGAGATATTTTGGTCTTTTATGGATTTGGAAACAGCGTATGATCGTGTGGATCTTGAAGCAATGTGGAAGGTGTTAAGGATTTATGAAATTGGAGGAAATTTGTTAGAAGCAGTTAAGAGTTTTTATGAAGGGAGCAGAGCATGTGTTAGAGTAGGAAATGGTGAGTTGAGTGAATGGTTTGAGGTAAAGGTAGGTTTGCGACAGGGCTGTGTAATGTCACCATAGCTGTTTAATATGTTTATGGATGGTGTGGTGAGGGAGGTGAAAAGGAGAACTATGGGAAGAGGAATGGGTTTAGTAGGAAAGAATGGTAGAGATTGGGAGTTGAATCAGGTGCTGTTCACTGATGACACAGCATTGGTGGCGGATTCTGAGGAGAAACTGCAGCGGGTAGTCAAAGAGTTTGGTGTGGTTTGTGGAAGGAGGAAACTGAAGGTGAACGTCAATAAAAGTAAAGTAATGGTGTGTAATAGGGGTGATCATAGGGTGAATATAAATGTGAGGCTGGATGGGTAAATATTGGAACAAGTAGAGTGTTTTAAATATCTGGGAGGAACGATAAGCAGGAGTGGAGGTATGGAAATGGAGGTAAAACAGAGAGTGTGTGAAGAAAGGAAGGTTTTCGGAGCAATGGGAAGTATGTGGAAGACGAGAAATCTCGGAATGAAAGTAAAAAGTGCAATGTATCAAGGAATTGTTGTGCCAACAGTGATGTATGGGGCTGAGACATGGGCTCTGAAGAAAAAGGAGAGAAGAAAGCTGGATGTGATGGAGATGAACTGCTTGAGGAGTATGTGTGGCGTTACTCGTAGAGATATACGTAGGAGAGTGGGGCAGCAGGACCATTTGTCAGCCAGAGTGGACAGAAGGGTACTGAGCTGGTATGGTCATGTTGAACGAATGGGAGATGAAAGGCTTACAAAGAGAATATGTGAGCCAGATACAAGGGGAGATAAAAGGGCAGGAAGACCCCCATTGAGATGGAGAGACTGTGTAAGACAAGCTTTGGATGATAGAGGAATGACTATAGATCAGGCAAAGGAAGTGGTAATAAACAGGAATGAATAGAGAATGCTTGTGAATAGTTGAGTGAACACGTGGTCATTTGGGGGAAGGGGACTAGATAATAGTCCATCAGGCGCCTGGCCCGTGGAGACGATAAATATGAAGGGTGCGCCAGGAAGTGTGGTGGGCGGGCTTGTGGCTTCGGCTCCGCTGCATGTCTGCCTGCCGAGATCGGAACGTCTCCGGGAGGTCGGGGGCCAGGGGAGTGCTGGAGTGACCTTGGTAACCCTGGTCTTTGGGTCTTCTGGGTGACCTAGATGTGTGTGAATTTGTGTTTTATCTGTGTTTGTTCGTTGGTTTGTGTTTTCCCTGTTCTTGCTCTGTCTTAAGTTGGCCACCCCCACTAAAAAAAAAAAAAAATATAAAAAAAAAGAATAAAATAGAAAATAAAAACATAAAAATAGGAAAAAATGGGGATTGGGCCTGAGCATATAGGCTATATAGATAGATAGATTGAGTGTTAAAGCCATTAATCCGGGAACGGCAAGAACACTCTTAAGAGGTTTTGGTGGGCAAAGGCGAGAACACTCTTAACCTTGGGAATGCGAAAATGCCCTAGGGGCAAGGGTACTTATTTGTGAATTTCTAGCCTTGGATTCTGACATAGTTTGTTATATTTATGATATAAAGTATTATTTGTTTGCAATGTGCTTTTATTTTACATATATGATGAATATATGAACCTTGAAGAGTGATAAAATAAGTGGGAAAAGCATTTGGGTGGTGAAAATAGTAAATATTCCCCACCCGGTCGTATTCTCAGGCGTGAGCTAACGAGGCACACACCCTCTCCTCTCGCTGTCTCTGACTCAACTGAAGCAACTGGGACATGTCTCGGTGTTATATAACGATCTTTTATGCAACCCACTTGTGCTACATTACCACAGGAGATAAAAATAACCGATAAATGATGAAAATCAGAGGAAAAATAGGTGATAATTGAGGAGGGGGGAATAAGGAGGGGAAGGGGGGGATGAGAAACATATGGGTGAGTGGTAAGAAGTACTAAGAGGGGAATTATCTCACCTAATGACATATCCTTTCTTTTGAGAGCCCCTGGGGTATTTATGAAGTTTTTTTTTAATGTTCTTGCTTTCGTGAGGCCTATCCCGTTCCCTATGGTGACCCTTCTGTGAGGCCTATCGCCCTTGATGGGTTAAGAGGTAAGGCCTAAACAAAAAATTAAAAGGCCCCAGTAGCACTTAAAACAAGTGAAATGGTGATTAAGTGAGATAATTCACCTACATACCTCCTATCACTTCTCCACATGTATCAAAATCCTTTTCTTTCCACCCCCCCACCCCTTCAATTATCACCTATTTTTCCTCTTATTACCATATTTATTGGTGTATTTATGGTGCCAATATCTCCAAGCTGATCCTATAGTGTGTGGTGTTGCATGTGTCTATGCGTGGGAAAGACAGAGAGAGAGAGAGACAACCCTTCACACCCTCAGTGTCTCTCCAGGCACCGAGAGGGGAGGATATACGTCGCGGCTGCCTCACATTTCATGAATGACCGCTCGGCAATATTTCACGTTTTTGACCATCCAAACACTATTTTCACTTCTTTCATTGTTGTTACATGTTACTATCTTCATATTAAACGTAAAATAGGCGCATATGAATAAGTAATAACGATATTTATCGTAAAATTACAATTTTAGGTGGGAATGGGGCCTAATATCGTCGCCTGGCGGTTGGGTGTCCATTACACACAGCTCACTTTTAAGGGGTTAATGGTAATTCCAATGTCCTGGATTTTGTAATTTCACTCTTGTTCAACATCACCCATTTTTCCATGTTCACGTATACAATACTTATACAATACAATATACAATACTTTCTATATTTTGTCAATGCTAGTGATCTACTTATTACTTGCCCGGTCAGAGCACCCTTTCATAAATCATGTATTGGCCAACTTTATGTAAGGGACTCTTGTTTGTTGGTATCTCCTCACCTTACTCTTTACCCTTCTTTCACTCACATGCTTTTAATCACGGATCGGGATATTCTATTTGCGAGCATTCCTTCAGATGTGAATATTTCTAGTAATTTTTCATTTCCCAAAATTGTTTAGCGTAAGATTGAAACTTTGGAGCTGATTAATACATTGATGGACTCTCTTTCATTAATTAATTTCGTTCGCCCTGAGTTAGTATATTCTCTTTCTATTTTCACCAGTATTATTTTGTTTGTTTTGATTGTCATTTTCAAAATATTTAATAATAATATTGAGGGTCGGTTGACTAGAGTTGAGATTACTCAACAAATTGGCAAATCATTATTTTAATTGTTTGAGGGCAGTGGACATTGTAAACAGACCTGTGGCATTTGGATTTGATTAATTACCATGTTCATTTACTTTGTGATTTTTTTTTCTTTATCTTTTCCAAGATATTTTGTTGTGTTATTTAGTTTTTACTATATTTTTTGTGTTTAATTAATTTGCTCAATTAATTTATTTTGGTTGTTTTTCATGTACTGATTGAATTGATTTTATCTTAGCTTACACAAACACAAATTATTATTACATGTTGAAAACCATTTTTTCTTACTTAATATAGATCTTCGACGCAGTGCTTATAAATATTGAAAAACAGTTATATTCTACTTATACATCTTTGTCACGGTCTATATAAATGTTGAAATATAGTCCTTTGACTCATGAAATATGAGTTCTCATTATTATTTTTTGTGGGTGTTAACCCACTGAGCCCCAGCTAGTTATAAATAAATGTACCATCAGCAGGTTTTTCTTTTTTTTTCTTTCCAGAAACAATAGCGAATGGGTTAGGAATGAAGGACCGCCCCCAAAAAATCGATCAAAAAGGTCAAAAAGGGGTCCTACGGAGCCCCAGAAAGTCGATTTTACAAGAGTAAAAACTTGAAAGCAAAAACACACTAAAACCATGTGTTTGCACGCTCACGCGCACGCGGTTGGACTTTGAGCGTTTTTAACCATCGGCATGGTTGCATGGGATACTTACACAGTTCCAATACAAATCTGAGCCCTCTAGGTGCCATAGACCCGGAGTAATTAAACCCCGACGACACCTGTGCGTCGTGGTACTGTGGGGAACATACATTACCGACGACACGTTGTCGTCGCTGGTACTCAGAGGGTTAATCTTACATATGGATATATGGTACAAAGGAGTACAAAGGAAATCAAGCAACAACAGTTATAGTGACCCTTCTAGGCTGCTTGTCCTCCAAAACACTGAGGATCAAGTGTCCAAACAGTGGTTTAGAGTGGGTAAGGGAACATTGGAAAGGGAACTAATGTCCGTGGCAGGATTAGGAAGTTAGTAGGGGACAGATGGGTTAGTAACTGAGGGGAGGATAAAATAAAGTTATTCATTTACAAACGCAGTCAGTCACACGTTTGATGCGAGATATTTGTCTAGGCGGAGTTTAAATGAATCAACGGTGCTGCAGTCTATAACGTCTCGGGGAAGCCCATTCCACAAGTTGACAACTCGATTGAAGAAGAAATTCTTAGATTCGTGTGAGTTAAAAGATTTACCAATAATTCTGCAACCGTTTCCCCGCGTGTAATCAGATTGGTCGATAGTGAAGTACTTACTACAGTTCATATTGTCGATGCCTTTGATGATTTTGAACACTTGAATTAAGTCTCCTCTTAATCTGCACTGGATTAAAGGAAATAGATTTAATTCTCTAAGACGCTCTTCGTATGGTTTGTTCTTTAGGCTAGGTATCATTTTGGTAACTCTACGTTGAACTCGTTCTAGCTTGATTATATCTTTTTGGTAATAAGGGCACCAGGATTGAACGCAGTATTCCAGAAGAGGGCGGACTAAGGAATTGTAAAGGGTTAGGATAACTTCTTTCGATTTGTGCTCAAATGACCTGCCTATAAAGCCAATTATTTTGTTTGCCTTCTTAACAACTTCTGAACATTGTTGACTCGGTTTTAGGTTACTCGATATTGTTACTCCCAGATCGGTTTCTCTGTTTACATTCTTAAGCTGAGTGCCATTCATCGAATAGTTTGCTTTCTCATTTAGGTATCCGATATGTAGTACTTTACATTTATCCGCATTGAAACTCATTTGACAAATTTGGGCCCAACATGACAATTTATCTAGATTGTGTTGCATATCGTCAACTTGTTCTTTTGAGAGTACGCTATTTGCAATTTTTGTATCGTCAGCAAATTTTGAGATTGTACAGGTGAGACCCTCATCTATGTCATTGATGTAAATTAGAAAGAGAATTGGTCCTAGTACCGATCCCTTGGGTACCCCGCTACTTACATTGGTCCATTTAGATGCCTTACAGTTTATGACTACCCTTTGCTTTCTGTCGCTGAGCCAATTTTCTATCCATTTCAACACACCGTCTTGTATTCCATGCGCTTTTAGTTTTAGCAGTAAACGTTTGTGGGGAACTTTGTCAAAGGCCTTTTGAAAATCAAGGTATATAATATCTACAGCTTAACTCTCATCGTAGAGGTTGAGGATATCGTGGAAGAAGTCTAAGAGGTTTGTTAAACAGGAACGTTTTTTACGAAAGCCGTGTTGAGTATCTTTAAGTATGTTATTTTCCTCTAAGTGATTTACGAGTCTGTCTCTTATGACCGTTTCTAGCATTTTACATACAACTGAGGTTAAGCTAATTGGACGAGAGTTACTGGGTAGGGATTTGCTGCCTTTTTTGAATATCGGTGTTACGTTGGCTAGCTTCCACTGATCAGGCATAGTTCCAGACTGCAAGGATTTATTGAATAGTAATGTCAGTGGTTTGGAGAGCTCATCGTTAGCTTCCTTTAGAACTCTAGGCGAGATTGTATCCAGGCATTTTATTTACCTTGAGTTTATCTAAACAATTCAATACTTCTCTCTCTGTAACGGTGACATTGCTTAGAACATCTGAATTATAAATCTGAATGGGCGATGGTGTAGGGATATCACCGAGGTCTTCTGTTGTAAAAACTGATGCAAAGAAGGTATTGAGGGCATTACTCATTTGTACTTCGTCTTTGGTGTATTCTCCATTTTCATCGACTAACGGTCCAACAGTTGAAGTAACTACTTTTTTCTTTCTGATATAACTATAGAATTCTTTCGGGTTTGTTTTACTTTGATTCGCAATATGTAACTCTAGGGTCTTTTTCTATCTATCTATCTATTGCCTGACGCCGTGATCCCCGAAGGTGTGGCCACGAACGAACCGCCCCCATGCACCTCTGTCCCCAGTCAGTCGACGCCCCTCCCCCCGACCAGCACCGCCTTCGTTCATATAATTCCTCACTCCATCCTTCCACCTCTCTTTCGGTCTACCTCTCCCTCTCTGTCCCTCCACCTCGCTCTCGTACACCCTCTTAGTCATTCTCTCGCTTTCCATACGTTCCATATGGCCGAACCATCTCAAGTTGTTCCTTTTCACACTTTCCAGCACATCTACCTCCACACCACACCTCCTTCTTACTTCCTCATTAGTCTGTCTATCCCCCAATGTAACTCCACATGCACTTCTTAGGTAATTAATTCCACTGCTCTCACTCTTGGTCTGAATCTCTCAACCAATGTCCATGCTTCGCTTCCGTAAGTCAGTGTCGGGATTGCCACACTGTCATGCAAGGACTTCTTCACTTCCATACTGACCACCCTATTTCTTGTTACTGCTTTCAGTGTTCCTACAACCCTCTTCCCCTGTTGTACCCTCTCCCGCACTTCTTCATCCATAGTCCCATCTTTACTCAACACACTGCCCAGATACTTAAAAGAGTTGACGATCTCCATAGCCTGACCGTTCAGCTTCACCTCACACTCTGTGACTTCACCCCTTTCGAAGACCATAACCTTGCTCTTCCCCACATTTACCTTAAAATTCCGTTTTTCGCACACTGTTCCAAACTCATTTACCAGATCCTGCAACTCCCATTCATTATCAATTATCAGAACTGTATCATTCGCAAACAGCAGTATAGGTAGCTTCCACTCAATTCCCTCCCTTTTCAGCGATACACCAACATCCACTGCTCTTGATAGTATATCTTTCATGACTCCATCCATATATACAGTAAACAACCACGGGGACATCACACACCCCTGTTTCAAACCAACATTCAGGTCAAAGAACTCGCTCTGCTCCCTCTCCACACGTACTGCCGCCTTTGCACCCTCATACATGCTCTTCACTGCTTTCAGCAACTTGCCATCTACTCTGTATATTCTAAGTACTTTCCACAAACCTTCTCTATCCACTCTGTCATAGGCCTTCTCCAAGTCCATACAGGCAACATACTCCTTTTGTTTCTTCTCCACATATTTTTCCACAACACAGTTCAGGGTAAAAATCTGATCTACACATCCTCTTCCCTTCCTAAAACCTCCCTGCTCGTCGCCTATCCATATCTCCGTTCTCACTCTCACTCTCTCAATCACTACCCTACTATATACCTTCCCTACTACGCTTAGAAGACATATTCCTCGGTGGTTACCACACACTCCTCTTTCCACTTTGCCCTTATATAGGGGGACTATTATGCCAGTCTTCCAGTCATCGGGTGCACTCCCCTTCTCCCATGCTAGTTTGCACATTTTCCATACCCATTCGATCACTATCTCACCACCATACCTCAACATTTCCCCACACACTCCATCTGTTCCTGGTGCTTTCCCCAACTTCACTCTTTTCATTGCTTCCCACACTTCTGACCTCCTGATCCCCACCTCCTCCTCCACTACTTCTCTTCTTCTCCCTCCCATACCATATCCAGCTATGTTTGCTGGCTCTTCATTCCTTACATTTAGCAACTCATTGAAGTACTCCCTCCATCTTTCGACTCTCTCTTGCTTCTCGGCTAGCATTCTCCCATGCTTATCTTTCACACCCTTACTGTTTCCCTAGCTACCTTCCCTAACTTTCTTGACTTCTTTCCAGAACAGTTTCTTACTCTCCCTCCATTTTACACTCAGATTCCTTCCAAATTCCTCATCTACTCTTCTCTTACTTTCCTTCACTACTCTCTTCACCACCCTCTTACTCTCCACGTACCTCGCTCGTTTCTGTCTCTCGAAATCTTCATTCCCTCTACTACCCAACCACTCTCTATATGCTTTCTTCTTTTCTTCCACAGCTATTCTTACCTCTTCTGTCCACCATGCTGTACCTTTCACTCCCCTCCCTCTTCTCCTCACTCCACACACCTCCTCACATGCTGCACAGATCTCATCCTTAAACACCTTGCTCATCTCTTCCACTTCCTCCATAACTTCCAGGTCGAACCCACCTAGTCGTCTTTCCACTGCTCTCCTGTACTCCTCCCTGACTTCCTCCTCCTGCAACCTCTCCACCCTCCTCACCATTCCACACTCCTCTCGCCTCCCTCCATCTCTCCTCACCCACTTCTTTTGTATCCTAACCTTAGCTCCACTACATAATGATCAGACAGACCCCCTCCAATACCCCTATACACCATAGCATCCATCACAAATTTCTTCATTCGTTCATCCACACATACATAATCAATCAATGACTTTCGTTCCACCACTGTCTCATCCTCCATCGTCCACACCCGTTTCCACGTGTACCTGTGGATCATTCTGTGTCGGAAGAAGGTGTTGGCTATCCACAGCCTCCTCCCCACACATACGGCCACAAGTGCACTACCATTCCCATTCACCTCTGATGGTTCCCGTCACCCTCCCACCACTCCCTCAACTTTCCTATTACCCACCTTACCATTCATATCCCCAATCAGAAATATTCTTTCGTTCTTGTCAAACTTCTCCAGGCACGCCTCCACATTCATCCAGAACTCCTCTTTCTTTCTTTCCAGTTTATCCTCTGGGCTTACTAGAACTAGAGCGCTTGTCAGTATTGCATACTCTAATTATAGTAAATCCTGTACCAAGGCAATGTAAAGATGTTGGGTGGTCACCAGTGTGGTTCAACAAGAATACTAGCAAATCCAAGGTACCTTTGAGAAATGCGTCGAGTAGTTCCACTCTACTGATGATGAGGTAGGCTGAGATGGTCTTACCACTTTCGTCGTTCTCCTCGGTGGGGCATTTCAGGGCTAGAGGGGCGGCTGTGCCTGGAGGAGGGTCTGGGCCGGCTGCGGTAGCCCTTCTGGGAATCCGCGTCACGGCGGTGGTGCTCCTTTGAGCAAGAAGGGCGCGTGGTGTGTTGATCTTTATGCACGGTTTGTTTATTACGACGTAGTGAGGGATTATCTTTGTTAGGCATATCATCAGTAGGTGCCGTCCTCACAGGTAGGTTCTTTCCTGGGATCGGGGGAAGTGCCTGAGTGATGCAGGTGACCCGAGCGAAGCGAGTTGAGGAGTCGCTTGTGCCCTCTTGTCTTGGTGTCGCGGTGGCAGTGGTTGTTGGTATGTGCAGGGCCTCATCTCTGTGGTTTGTTTCCTTAGCGTTTTTCTTCCCTATCTCAAATAATAATAACGTATTGCATAAAACTGTACCAATATTTTTAAAAGGTTGGTCTATAATTACCTCTCAGTAAAATCCCCAACACTTTAGGGAGCGTTATCGGTGTCGGACATGCGACTTATAAAACATATCACAGAGTACATGAAATGTCAATGAAAGCTAGTAACACATAATACAGTTGCAATCTGAATATCTGATGCCATAATTCAAGACAAATACACTATATTAATTGCAAAAACACACACATTCCGTCGATTACAACATGATGAGACAATTTTAGTAAAATAAGTGAACATAACTTGAATCGTAATTAAGGGAAAGAAATCATTAGGCCTACCTATAGTACCAAGGTCTAAGTTGAGTGGTCAAACAGGGAGCATATATTTATAAACACATACTGTATAATAATGATATACATGTATAGTCCCGGATATATGTTCTTAACCATCCTAGGATTGTCATTATGTAATTACAATGTTATGATATATATACGAAAAAATAAAACTTACTTTTCCATAAATTTACAAACTGATAATTGCATAAAATATTGATTATACATAAACTGGTTTATTAAAAATGTAATACCTGCGTAATTTATTCCCAGGATGGTTAAAATCATGTGTCCATGAGGTACATACATACTATAGTTGTACACTCAAGGACAAATTTAGTGTTTGCCGCTCCAAAATCTCTACCTTAGTGCTCTCTTTTGTTTTATAAGATAACATTATTCCCTAACACATCTGAACAAAGCTTATATATCCAAGCTTTGTTCAGGTGTGCGAGGAGTACATTTGTCTTATTATAATAGACAAAATTAAAGTAGACATTTTGGAGCGGCGACACTAATTTTGTTTGTTAGTGTATACAGCCTACACAGTTATATACCCAAATATTGGCTACAGTTTACAGAGTTCCAACAATCTTAATTAGATCTATTAGAAGCTCAACAGTTAATGTATAAACTACATTTACAGAACGGTATATATAATGTAAAAATAGGATGAATCAAGAAATATATAAGTGATAATGTTTCCTACAGCAATCTGAAAAGACATGTAATTGACCACTTGAGAGTTTCGTTCTATAAGGAAGTTGGAGTTGTAGACATCGATAGTAAACATAAATACAATAATAATGTAAGTTTCGGATGGCTAAAGAGTATGTTGAATTGGATTTGATGTATCTATAAATGTACTATAACTGTATTTTAGCTGGTATAATTATGTTAAATATCGATGTCTACAACTCCAACTTCCTTATAGAACGAAACTCGCAAGTGGTCAATTGCATTATTTAATAATTATATTTTCTAAGACGACGAACTTCATAGGGCTACTGTACATATGCATACATAAAATGCATACATGCCTAGACATATACGTACATACAGCCTGACAGACATACAGACAAAAAGGTGCACACTTAATTCTTACCAAGTTACTCCATCAATATATCCGTTTTCTTAAAACAAATTGTAAACAGCGGACCAAATAACTGCGGAAAAATGGCAGCACTGGTGTCAGTTGCTTCAGTTGAGTCAGAGACAGCGAGAGGTGAGGGTGTGTGCCTCGCTAGCTCACGCCTGAGAATACGACCGGGTGGGGAATATTTAATATTTTCACCACCCAAATGCTTTTCCCACTTATTTTATCACTCTTCAAGGTTCATATATTCATCATATATGTAAAATAAAAGTACATTGCAAACAAATAATGCTTTATATCATAAATATAACAAACTATGTCAGAATCCAAGGCTAGAAATTCACAAATAAGTACCCTTGCCCCTAGGGCATTTTCGCATTCCCAAGGTTAAGAGTGATACCTTTATACCTTTAGATACCTTTAGATGTGTTCGCCGCTCTTCTAGCGGCACCAAGGAGCGCGACGCCCCTCGTTATGGGTGGTGATTTGGTGCAGTAGACTGTTTGAAGCGACAGCTCGCTCCCTTGCGAGGATGGGCTCGTCTGGCACTTTTTGCAGTTCGACATCTAGGGCTCTCTTGAAGTTGTCTAACGAGATGTCCCTCATGTCTCTTACTCGCCGTGGGAGTTTGTTGAAGAGACGTGGGCCTCTGTGTGATAACCAGCCCTCTCGCAGAGAGCCCATAGCACCCCTGTTATTCATCCGGGGGATTTCCCATTTCCCACCCTCTCCTATCACTGAATTTCATGACTATCGGAGTATGTAGGTTTGGTACTAAACCCTCTGCGATTTTCCACGTGTATATTGTTACGTCCTGGGATATATAAACACTGGGCTCTTTCTATTGGACTAGGTATGCGGCAACAAGCAACAACGGAAAACGCTAGATCCAACCCTTATCTATAAACCCAGGCAACAAACCACCCTAAACCGTCAAGAGTCCTGCCTGGACAACGAGGTATCCTATGACTCGGTTACAGGGTGCACGCACTATAGACAGCTGACAGTCAAGCAGGCTATATAAAAGATCACACAATTAAGTTGACTTAAAGCTTCAAAGAAAAGATAGATAACGGAATCAAATTGCAGAAACAATTTAACACCTTACGAGCGGCCTATGCGGTTTATTTATGTGTACCGCCCAGCGGGGTGTTTTTAGCCAAAATAGGGCTGTTTACGTGATCATTTTCATGCCTAAATAAGACCCAGAACGTAAAACAAGTATCTATCCCTGAAAGGGCATAAACAGAGCTTTCGAATGACACCATAACGATCCTTGTATGATGGATAGTTTTCTTGCAATAACCGTGCAACGCGAGTGCAAAAAGCAGGTAATTCGGTACTTTCGGTACATAATTGAGTATGTAGCGAGTGAGAGAGGGAGGAGGGAGCTGAGATTTGTGTCAGTAGGTTCGCCGCGGTGGTCTGGAGCAGTCATACGCTCGCTAGTCTCCTGCCACCACTTGTCTCTCTCTCTCAGCCACATT
Organism: Paralithodes platypus; assembly: GCA_032716605.1. Classification (NCBI taxonomy): domain Eukaryota; kingdom Metazoa; phylum Arthropoda; class Malacostraca; order Decapoda; family Lithodidae; genus Paralithodes; species Paralithodes platypus. The sequence continues at coordinate 45,368,189 of CM064525.1, read as the reverse complement.
ACGTGCTGAAATTGCCACTCGAGTTATGTCGAGCGCCGCCACATAGTCCAGCTTTATTTAACTCGACTTAAGTGGTGAGCCGCTTTTTAAGGGTTAATAACAAACTAGAAGAAAGTACATTTAACGTTACGTTAATTAATACAACTAATCACCCCTGCGTGAAAGAAGGTGAAAGCAAACAGTCCTCAAAACATCGTACAGGTAGACAAGATGCGGGTCTCTAAACTGCATGCGGCTACTGTAGGATCTGATGCTTAGCAAAGAAAGTACGTTACAGATTTAGAGAACTCTTAACTCATAAGCAGGAATAAATACTAGTGATAGGCCATACAGTGTATAATGGCATAGGTATAATTAAATAAAGGCAGCAACTCGCAACATAACCACATACAGGTGTGCTTCTCACTCTTCGTCAGGCAAGCCTGCTCGGACAGAATCTCTAAGCCACACACCCTGACTCACAATGCTCACAAAAACGGTAAACTGTGGCACAATAACAAGCATACAGAGATGATAAACCCCTAGCTGTTAATCTGCCAGGTGGCAGAGGTCTAGCCGGAAGGATATAGGCTTCGGATACCCGGGCTGAGCCACCTGCTCTAGCCTAGGGACGTTCCCAGGTCTGTGCGCCAAATTACTCTAATTGAAATTAGAGACTCAGATCTTGAGACTTGAGAGACTCAGATCGCAAGTATCCTGGCGACCCTAAAACAAAAGCAAGACGTGCTAGCGCAGTGCTGAGTGGACTAGGCAAGGGCCCTCACACAACACAACACTAGACACACAGGGACACAGACAAGAAAATGCCCCCAGACTCCCACGGGTATCCTAGTAAAGTCGTGCGGGTCCACAGGACTCGCACCAGCAGACTTTACTTAAAGGATCTCAAAAAGCCTCCCCTCCGGTCTAGCCCCTGCTAACCTGACACAAGAACACACTAGCAAGCATGAAACCACCAAATATGAGACAACAAAAAAGCTTCCTAGGTCTCATTAACAATTACATCTCTGCATAAGGCCCAAAATCCTATCTAGTTATCTGAGAGCTCATCGTTAATACAATAATAGATATAAGGTCTATCAAGGGGATGAGATAATTAAATAGATTGGTGAAGTAGTGGAAGGAAGGTATACAAAGTAAGAGAGAAAGTTTCTAAGTGGGGTTGAGAGGAACAGGGGAGTAGGGTACGGACTGGAGGAGCGGGATGGTGTAATTGCTGAAGGAATGGTAGATGGATTAAGGATTATGTTTAGTAATGTGGATGTGTTTACTCAGGACAAGAAAAGAGAACTGATATGTAGGTTGCAGGATGAAGAGGAAAAACCTGATGTCATAGCCCTACAGGAAGTAAGACCAAATTTTTTTAGAATTGAAAGGGAACTGGTGGAATATAGTTTGGAGGGTTTGGAGTTATATGAGAGAAATGCTATTAGAGCAGAGGTTGGAAGAGGACTGTTTATTTATGTAAGAAAAGAGCTCAAGGTTAATGAGGTGGATATGAGACAGCAGTATTGTGAGTATTTGTGTATTGAAGTAAAATGTGTAAGAGGATCAATTCTAATTGCCTCTATATATAGAAGCCCAAATAATAGCAGGGGAGAGGATGATAACCTACTGAAAGCAATGGAGGAGATAGATAATAGAGAGAACAAATATAAAATTTTGATTGGAGATTTCAATTTGCCAAGGATCAACTGGGCAAATTGTACTACTCCAGCGGGACAGGGTAGCCTGGAAAATAAGTTTATAGAGAAAGTGAGAGATTGTTTTGTAACGCAACATATTGTAGAGATGACAAGATATAGAGATGGGACGCAGGGGAGTGTACTGGATTTGATTTTTAGCAATGAAGAGGATATAGTGGAACATGTTAATGTGGATAGCCCTATAGGTCGTAGTGACCATGCCTGTATAAGCTTTAGTTGTAACATTAAATCGGAGAGGGATAATAAAAGCAATACAAAAATATACATGTATGATAGAGCAGATTATGAGCTGCAGAGACGGTGTTTGGACATTGACTGGGGGGAATATTTGAACGGTGAAGACGCTGAAGGAATGTGGAGGAAAATTAGAGTCAAACTGGAGAATGCTGTATCCAAAAGTGTACCAGTAAGGGAATATAAGGATAACAAAAAATTGAGGAAAAGAACTAACCCAGAATTGACAATGAAAAGAAAGCTTTGGATATTGATTAGAAGAAAGAAACGATTGTGGGAAAGATTAAAATTGTTAAAAAAGAACAGGGGGTCTAGTATAGAGGCTAAGGAAGTGGATCTGGAACATAGACAAATAAACAATAAAATAAGGTGGGAAACAAGGAGGGGGGTGAAGGAGAGGGAGAGAGAGATAGCTAGAAATGTGAAGGATAATCCAAAAATATTCTGGAAGTACATTCAGGAAAAGTTAACAAGAAGAGTAGGGATCCCAGAGCTGGTGGGGGGGTTTAATGATGGGAGTAGAGCAGAGACTGATATGGAGAAAGCAGAGGTGCTGGGGAAATACTTTGGGGGGGTACTAACAGTGGAGTCGGAGGATGCAGTGCCTACTATTCCCATCAAACAGGCACCGGCACTAGAACTAGTAGAGTTTTCCCATGCTAGAATAAGAAGGGCTATAGAAAAAATGAACAGAAGTAAGTCACCGGGACCGGATGGGATACACCCAAGAATCATAAAGGAAGGAGGGGAGATGTTAGTAGAGCCATTGAAAATGTTATTTGAGGTATCGTTTAATACAGGACAAATCCCGATGGACTGGAGAGAGGCGAACATAACAGCTATATTTAAGAAGGGAAAGAGAAATGACCCAGGGAATTATAGACCAGTCAGTTTGACAAGTGTTGTGTGTAAACTAATGGAAACGGTAATTAGAGAAGGAATAATGGATCATATGAAGTCAAACCAACTTTTCAGTGGGAGACAGTTCGGATTCTTGCCGGGGAGGTCGACGGTACTACAGCTAATTAAGGTGGTAGATGATTGGATACAAATTCTAGAAGATAGTGATGTAATAGACGTGGTATATTGCGATTTTATGAAGGCCTTCGATAAGGTCCCACATAAAAGGTTAATAGAGAAAGTTAGAAGCTATAATATAGGGGATAAATGTGTGAAATGGATAGAAGCCTTCCTGAAAGATCGGAGACAGAGGGTATTGGTGAACGGAATAGGCTCGGGGTGGAGGGAAATTACAAGTGGGGTACCTCAGGGATCTGTGTTGGGACCACTGCTGTTCGTTATATTTATCAACGACTTGCCTGAAGTTATAACTAATGGAAGTGAGGTATACCTGTATGCGGATGACACTAAACTGTATAGAAGAGTGAGGAGTAAGGAAGATATGGGTTTGCTTCAAGGAGATGTGGAGGGCATGAAGGGATGGTCTGAGCATTGGTTAATGCCTTTTCATCCAAAAAAATGCAAGTACATGCGGATTGGGACCAGCAAGATAGATAAGGTAGGATACAGTATGTATGAAGCGATGGAGGAAGTGAGTGCAGAAAAGGATATAGGAGTAGTGATAGACAATAAGTTAAATTTCTCAGAACATTTAGCGGAAAACATAAACAAAGCCAATAGAATTGTAGGGCTGATAAGGAGGATATTTGTGTCACTTGACGAAGAAATCTTCAGGAATCTATATACAGCGCTGGTTAGGCCGCACCTGGAATATACAAACCAGGTGTGGGCTCCTTATAGGTAAAGGATATAGAAGCAGTGGAGAAAGTGCAGAGGAGAGCTAGCAAGCTGGTACCAACGTTGAAGAACGCGGGCTATGAGCAGAGGTTGAGGACACTGGGGCTTCCGACACTTGCATATAGGAGAAAGAGAGGGGATATGATAGAGACTTTTAAGATAGTGTCAGGAAAGTACGATGAGGATGTGTGTGAAGGTATCTTCTTGATTTGGGAGGGAACAAGAACGAGAGGACACTCTAAGAAAATTTACAAAGAAAGAAATAGGCTAGAGAAGGCAAAGAACTCTTTTTGTGATAGAGTGGTAAATGAGTGGAACGCACTGCCTCAGTATGTAGTCGATTCCGAATCAATAAGGGAGTTTGAAAGTAATCTTGATAAAGCATGGGGAAGACAAGATTTGAAGTTTGATTATAAAACAAAAATACAGAATAGTAAAAATGTTGCGTCTGCTACCGCCGCCGCCTACACCGTGAACGACTGCAGCAGTGCAAGTACTGGTACTGAGTTGGATGCACAGGCATAGTTTGCCTTTTTCCAGAGGATCTACTGTAAGAAACTGTAAGAGAGGGATAGATATCAAGGGGGTCCGAAGGGTACGACAGTGAGGTGAGCTCGGAGTCTTGAATCTGTCTGGACCCCACCCTAGGCATACAAAATACATCCCAAGCTTGGCAACACTCAACACTGTTGCCTGGTCAAAATCCTCTACCCCGTGCGTGAGTCGAAACTAAGCCTATCGTTGCAATCAAATGCATATGGCAACGCTTCAGGCTCGTCCCAAGCTGGCAAGCGAAGCAACGTCCCAACCCGGTCTCTCTCTCCCGCTCGTCTCCTCCCGCCCTCACTAGACTTACATCTTATATATTATAATGAAATAATCAACTATCGAGAATAAAATATACTAAGATGCGTTGGTTAAGAATAAGGGCAGCTTCAAGCTGTGAAACAACATAAGAATATCCCAGACATTAGTTACGTTGTCGTAGGATATATACTAAGGAAAAGCCTGCCGACCGGCTGCCACCAGCCGGTTTCTAAACGGCTGGGCAGCCGACGTGCGCGCATGCCCGCACGTGGCTACTATGCAGAAGCGTGACACCTCCCCAAGGATATAAGACCCTTGACTAAGTTCTTCATATCTAACAGAAAGCTTCTCATAGTACCACACACTGTTGCGACACAAGGCACTATATATAAAAAAATAAAGACTGTTGCGCTCCACCGAGCAAGTTCAACTAACTTAGCGACAATAAGCGAAAACATTCAACTTAGATACTGCTACAACATCTTATACAAAATTCTACACGTTATAAAAAATAAAGAGTTTTTATAAGGTTTTTGCTTTTTTAATTTGTTTTTTTCGGCTAAACTACAGTGACAGCCTATTTTCCTCCACACTCAACCCTCAATCCTGTGGCAGTCTAACCAACATCATCCACCCTTGATAGACAATCCGCTATCACGTTATCAGAACCGGCAATATGGCGTATGTCCAGATTATACTCCTGAAGCATGAGTGACCACCTGGTCAGCCTCATATTCCGGTTATGAAACTGATTCAAGAATTTCAGAGGGTGATGATCGGTATAAACCACTACGACTGGTCCGAAAGCAGGAACATATACATCGAAGTGCCTGAGCGCCAGCACTATCGCCAGGAGTTCTTTTTCAATTACAGAGTAATTCCTTTGTGCACTATTGAATTTTTTACTGTAAAAACTCACTGGATGTTCGATACCTTCATCATCTGTCTGTAACAAGACAGCCCCAGCCCCTACGCCACTGGCATCAGTCGCCAGCTGAAAAGGTCTGCTGAAATCCGGGGCCCTGAGTATGGGGTGGGTACATAACAGGTGTTTCACCAAGGAAAACGCCTCTGCACACTCAGGAGACCACCGCAACTTCTTGTCCTTAGATAATAAGTCAGTTAAAGGTGCAAGTACAGTCGAATAGCCTTTGAAGAAGCGACGATAATAGCCTATCATACCTAGGAACCGCATGATTTGTTTCTTAGTCGTAGGCTGGGGAAACTGATCGATGGCTTTGATCTTTGTCTATGGAGGGCACACCTGACCCATCCCCACCTCGAACCCCAGGTACAAAACTGTGGCTTTGACAAAATCGCACTTACCCAGGTTTACCACCAAACCTGCTTCATTCAGTTTATTAAAAAGCTGTCCGATGTGAGCACAGTGACTGTTAAGATCATCGTCGTATATTATGACATCATCTAGGTACACCGTACAGTTGGGAATGTCGGCTACAATGTCGTTCATTAATTTCTGAAACGTTGCAGGGGCATTTTTCACCGTATGGCATAACATGGCAACGATATGTGGCACCGTCCACCACAAACCCACACACCTCTCGCGCTCGCTCAGACAAGGGCACTTGCCAATAACCCTTAACAAGGTCTATCTTAGTGAGGAACTTGGCTTTTCGTATCTTATCCACACTGTCGTCCACGCGAGGGAGAGGGTAGGCATTTGTGGGGGTTAAACCATTCAACCTGCGGAAATCTATACAAAACCGCACCTTGCCATCTGGTTTGGGCTGCAGTGTGACTGGGGAAGTCCACCTTACTGCACCCTCAGAAATCAGCCCACGTTTCAGCATATAATCCAGCTCTTCCCTAAGTGCTGGTAATTTAATAGGGGGAACACGGTATGGCACTGATTTAAAGTCCCCAACATCGACATCGTGCACCGCTTGAGTAGTGAGGCCAGGATGCTTCGCGAAAACAGCTGGGTTTGAATCAAACAAGTGCTGCACAGCTACACGCTGTTGCTCAGGCAGGTGCAATATCAACTCGTGAGCCACTTGTCTAGAATTCCCCGCCCACTGATCCGCGGAAACATGACAATCCCAATTATCCTCCCCCGCAGCTTGACTGTCCCTTCCTCCTTCTCCACCTCGATCGCTGCAGATCAACACCGGGACAGTGAGAGGCTCGGAGGGGCGCCTCACATACTCTTTCATCAGATTTACATGGCAAAGTTGGTTCTTTTTCTTACAATCAGGAGTAGCTACTAAATAGTCGAGATCAGAAACCTTCCTTACAACCCGATACGGACCAGAATACTTGGCAGACAAGGGGTGTCCCACCAGAGGCAGTAGTATCAGTACCTCCTGATCTACTTCAAACTCCCTCAGCTTCACCTTCTGGTCGTATCTGTCCTTCATCTGAGCTTGTGAACTCTTAAGGTTCCGACCTGCTACCTCCAGGCTCTTTAGCATTCTCTCACGGCTTTCAACAACATACTTTAGAAGCGAACATGGCTTTGTGACTCCCTCCCAGATCTCCTTGACTATGTGGAGGGGCCCCCTGACCCTGTGTCCAAAAACCAACTCGTTCGGGCTAAATCCCAAGCTCTCCCCAGGTACTTCTCTCGCAGCAAATAAAACGTATGGGAGACCTAGATCCCAGTCCTTCCCATTTTCCATGCAATAACACCGCAACATACTCTTGAGAGTCGAGTGCCACCTTTCCAAAACTCCCCGACTCTCGGGATGGTAGGCAGATGACACCACAGACACTATCCCATGTTGCTGCATGGTCTGCTTAAACAGAGCAGAAGTAAAATTGGATCCCTGATCAGACTGGATCTCCTGAGGGTAGCCATAACGAGAGAAATAGACAAGTAGGTTTTTGACAACAGTCTTAGCATGGGGTAAGCATCTGGATACCGTGTTGCTACATCCATTACAGTTAGCAAAAATTTATTGCCGGCACTAGTGGGGGGCAATGGGCCAACCATATCGATAACTACTTTGCTGAAGGGCGGCCCAATGACAGGGATGGGTTGTAACGGGGCTCTCGGAATGACCTGATTGGGTTTCCCATCAACTTGACAAGTGTGACACTGTGACACCCATGACACGACACTCGCCTTTAAACCAGGCCACCAGAAAAGCTTGCTCAGAGCTGCCTCCGTCTTATGTGCCCCCAGGTGCCCTGCCAAAGGCACATCATGAGCTAATCTCAATAAGCTCTCACAGCACACCCTCGGTACTACTAACTGGTCCACTAATCCTGACCCGCCATCCCACTTTTTCTTGGGATCCTGATGTCTCCGATACAAGATCCCCTCGGACAAGAAAAAATCACCAGGCTGCGCATCCCCATCGCTCTCCAGTTCGATAGCACCATTACCACACACCCTGACTTCAGGATCTTCCAGCTGCAAGGAACATATATCAGCAGGTGCGAGATTATCCAAGTTCATCTTAAATAATTTATTTCCACCTCCAATGTCCCGCTGAGCCATCCTTTCCTCACGCTGCGCATAACGATGCTGCCGCAGAGTCTCTTCCTGCCTGCACCTGCACTAGCGGTGACAGGCCCCGGGGCCTCTCCAGACTCTAACATAGGTGACAATAATGAGTCACCAAGAAACACTGCCGGCTCAAAACTCTCCAATTGACCAACACTTCCCGTTTTCTTGTGACCTTTCCTCCGCGGTATGATAGACTGAGGTAGTGGCTGCAAGGCTCCGGATGTCTGAGAACGCGTCACAACACACGCCATGGTTTGTACGCTACACATCTCAACCCACTCCTGTTCCTCCCTACTAACGTCAGCCGCCTTCTCGGCAACGACCAAGGGTGAAACCTTAGAAGCAGGCACCGCAAAGTCGTTGCCGAGGAGGAGGTCGATGCCCCCAACAGGCAAGTTCTCTACAATTCCTACATCCAGCTCCTTCGCCACACCACCCACCTCCAGCTCCATCCGCACCAGCGGGTAGGACTTCGTAGCATTGATCCCCTGAACTACCACCACCCGAGCAGCGTTAATCGGTCTACCAGTAACGTTCTTTAACAAGGTCTGAGAAGCCCCCGTATCACGCAATAGCTTAACTCCTCGCCTTTCGCCAGCCCACCTCACAAAACCATGCCCTCTATGACCCCCAAAGACGTCGCGGACAGGGTTCGAGGACTTCCGGACTCTTGAACACAGGCTGTGTCCCACCCTCTGACGAACTACCCTTGGCAAACTCAGAAGATATAGGCGACACCCCTATGCTGCGGGCCAATGACACAACCTTGTTGGTGGCTTGTTCGGACAAGCATTTGCAAAGTGACCCTCCTTGTGACATGCAAAGCACTCTTTACTCTTTGGTTTCCCTTGGGAGTGGGAGGTACCATTAGACTTCTTATACGGGACGGTATTTGGTTTATGTTCAGTTTTATTGTCAGTGCTAGATGGTTTTGTGTATTTATGTGTATCAAAATTCTTGGGAGGGGGAGGGGTACGATCCTTTGCACCCGACTCACTCCTAGCTGCTGCTGCTCCGCACCCTCGAATTAATGACAGTCGGAGGTCAGCCATTTCTGCTGCCTCCTGGAGAGTTCTAGGATTGTTTTCCTTTATATTTAATGTTAAGTCCCCGCCTGTGCACTTAAAGAACTGCTCCAAGAGAACCAGCTCACTCAACTCCTCAAAAGTTGCTGCCCTCTCAGAACGCAGCCAATGTCGTAGTGCATCAGACAAGTCCCGGGCGTGTTCTAGGAAGGTACTATCCTTGCCCCTAGTAACACCCCGAAACTTCAAGCGGTAAGTTTCTGGTTGTAACTCATAGGCCCGTAGCACAGCCTTCTTTAGCTCATCATAAACTACACAGGACTCTAAAGGTAGTGCATCATACGCTTTTAGCCCCTTTCCTAGGAGTCTTGATGAAACTAATGCTGCCCACTTTTCCTGAGGCCACTGGTGTTCCTGACACTTCTTCTCAAATCGCATAAAAAACTCAGCCACACCTAATTCATCGAACACAGGAACTAGTTTAAGCAGGTGCGACAATGATTGGTCCCGATGTCTGTTACCTCCCCCAATATTTCGCCCTGTTACCTCCACTCGAGATCTCTCCAGCTCCCTGTCAGTCCGATACCTAGTAGACTCTGCCTGCAGTTCAGCCTCTCGTATAGCTGTTCTCTCTGCAGCCTCAGCCTGCACACTAGCCTGTCTCTCGGCAGCCTCAACCTGAGCTCTAGCCTGTCTTTCGGCGGCCTCAACCTTGGCCATCTCAAGCCGAAACAACAAATCTGGAGTCAACCCTTGAGGAGGGGAAGGTGCATTTAATGGAGAGGGTCCCTGTGATTGAATTCCACGCTGCCATTGACCATCAACTTGGGGGTATGTACTAAATTCAGGCACCCTGACGTTTGACATGGGGGTAGAGTGGAGGGGGGGCTGGGAACCGGGGCCCCCAGTCGCCTCTCCACCCAGGTCTCTCCCTTCTAAACCCAATATCAAAGTCCTCAGCTGATCTTTCCTCATGCCACTTAAACCCTGGTGACCCTGAAGACCTGCCACACACTTTAAGCCATACTTATTCAGCTTCAACACCCTGACAGCGGTAAGGGGCACCTCTAAAAATCTTCTAGCACCTTCCTCGCTATCGACTAGCCACTCCACAGGTCTTTCTCCCTCCGAGCCCGTATCGTGACCTGACCCATCACTGTGTTCTCATGTATTAGACATGTTTGTGTACTGCAGTAATTATCACGGTTATAGAATGTGCCTTATCTCCTATGCAAGTATGTATATACTAATGTTATTTAAAGTCTTTAATGTGTTATATTGGTTGCTCCAAAAAAAAACTCTATGTCTACTGTATTCCTCTAATCATAAGGAATCTCAAAACAAATGACCACTATATTCCTCTGTTCAGTAAATCCTATGCAAGGTCGCCATTTGTTACGTCCTGGGATATATAAACACTGGGCTCTTTCTATTGGACTAGGTATGCGGCAACAAGCAACAACGGAAAACGCTAGATCCAACCCTTATCTATAAACCCAGGCAACAAACCACCCTAAACCGTCAAGAGTCCTGCCTGGACAACGAGGTATCCTATGACTCGGTTACAGGGTGCACGCACTATAGACAGCTGATAGTCAAGCAGGCTATATAAAAGATCACACAATTAAGTTGACTTAAAGCTTCAAAGAAAAGATAGATAACGGAATTAAATTGCAGAAACAATTTAATAACAAACTAGAAGAAAGTACATTTAACGTTACGTTAATTAATACAACTAATCACCCCTGCGTGAAAGAAGGTGAAAGCAAACAGTCCTCAAAACATCGTACAGGTAGACAAGATGCGGGTCTCTAAACTGCATGCGGCTACTGTAGGATCTGATGCTTAGCAAAGAAAGTACGTTACGGATTTAGAGAACTCTTAACTCATAAGCAGGAATAAATACTAGTGATAGGCCATACAGTGTATAATGGCATAGGTATAATTAAATAAAGGCAGCAACTCGCAACATAACCACATACAGGTGTGCTTCTCACTCTTAGTCAGGCAAGCCTGCTCGGACAGAATCTCTAAGCCACACACCCTGACTCACAATGCTCACAAAAACGGTAAACTGTGGCACAATAACAAGCATACAGAGATGATAAACCCCTAGCTGTTAATATGCCAGGTGGCAGAGGTCTAGCCGGAAGGATATAGGCTTCGGATACCCGGGCTGAGCCACCTGCTCTAGCCTAGGGACGTTCCCAGGTTTGTGCGCCAAATTACTCTAATTGAAAGGGTCTCTTGAGAGACTCAGATCGCAAGTATCTGACTCTCTCCTGGCGACCCTAAAACAAAAGCAAGACGTGCTAGCGCAGTGCTGAGTGGACTAGGTAAGGGCCCTCACACAACACAACACTAGACACACAGGGACACAGACAAGAGAATGCCCCCAGACTCCCACGGGTATCCTAGTAAAGTCGTGCGGGTCCACAGGACTCGCACCAGCAGACTTTAATTAAAGGATTGCAAAAAGCCTCCCCTCCGGTCTAGCCCCTGCTAACCTGACACAAGAACACACTAGCAAGCATGAAACCACCAAATATGAGACAACAAAAAAGCTTCCTAGGTCTCATTAACAATTACATCTCCGCATAAGGCCCAAAATCCTATCTAGTTATCTGAGAGCTCGTCGTTAATACAATAATAGATATAAGGTCTATCAAGGGGATGGGATAATTAAATAGATTGGTGAAGTAGTGGAAGGAAGGTATACAAAGTAAGAGAGAAAGTTTCTAAGTGGAGTTGAGAGGGATAGATATCAAGGGGGTCCGAAGGGTACGACAGTGAGGTGAGCTCTGAGTCTTGAATCTGTCTGGACCCCACCCTAGGCATACAAAATACATCCCAGGCTTGGCAACACTCAACACTGTTGCCTGGTCAAAATCCTCTACCCCGTGCGTGAGTCGAAACTAAGCCTAACGTTGCAATCAAATGCATATGGCAACGCTTCAGGCTCGTCCCAAGCTGGCAAGCGAAGCAACGTCCCAAGCCGGTCTCTCTCTCCCGCTCGTCTCCTCCCGCCCTCACTAGACTTACATCTTATATATTATAATGAAATAATCAACTATCGAGAATAAAATATACTAAGCTGCGTTGGTTAAGAATAAGGGCAGCTTCAAGCTGTGAAACAACATAAGAATATCCCAGACATTAGTTACGTTGTCGTAGGATATATACTAAGGAAAAGCCTGCCGACCGGCTACCACCAACCGGTTTCTAAACGGCTGGGCATCCGATGCGCGCGCATGCCCGCACGTGGCTACTATGCAGAAGCGTCACAATATTATTAGGTAACGTTCTCTTCTACGTTTCAGTGAGTACAGATTCAGTGCTCTTAAACACTCCCAATAGTGTAGATGTTTTATCGAACTTATATGCGAAGTGAAATTTCTTTGTACACTCTCTACGTCATTTATTTCACCCGCTTTGTATGGGGATGTTAATACGCTACAGTATTCAAGCCGCGGTAGCACTAGAGATTTGAAGATCGTTATCTCGCCTTTGCCCACCAAAACCTCTTAAGAGTGTTCTTGCCGTTCCCGGGTTAATGGTTTTAACACTCAATCTACCTATCTATCTAGGCTATATGCTCAGGCCCAATCCCCATTTTTTTCCTATTTTTATGTTTTTATTTTATATTTTATTCTATTTTGTTTTGTTTTTATTTTTTTTTCAAAAATTCACACACATCTAGGTCACCCAGAAGACCCAAAGACCAGGGTTACCTAGGTTGCTCCAGCACTCCCCTGGCCCCGGACCTCCCGGAGACGTTCCGATCTCGGCAGGCAGACATGCAGCGGAGCCGAAGCCACAAGCCCGCCCACCACACTTCCTGGCGCACCCTTCATATTTATCGTCTCCACAGGCCAGGCTCCTGATGGACTATTATCTAGTCCCCTTCCCCCAAATGACCACGTGTTCACTCAACTATTCACAAGCATTCTCCATTCATTCCTGTTTATTACCACTTCCTTTGCCTGATCTATAGTCATTCCTCTATCATCCAAAGCTTGTCTTACACAGTCTCTCCATCTCAATGGGGGTCTTCCTGCCCTTTTATCTCCCCTTTTATCTGGCTCACATATTCTCTTTGTAAGTCTTTCATCTCCCATTCGTTCAACATGACCATACCAGCTCAGCACCCTTCTGTCCACTCTGCCTGACAAATGTTCCTGCTGCCCCACTCTCCTACCTATATCTCTATGAGAAACGCCACACAAACTCCTCAAGCAGTTCATCTCCATCACATCCAGCTTTCTTCTCTCCTTTTTCTTCAGAGCCCATGTCTCAGCCCCATACATCACTGTTGGCACACCAATTCCTTGATACATTGCACTTTTTACTTTCATTCCGAGATTTCTCGTCTTCCACATACTTCCCATTGCTCCGAAAACCTTCCTTTCTTCACACACTCTCTGTTTTACCTCCATTTCCATACCTCCACTCCTGCTTATCGTTCCTCCCAGATATTTAAAACACTCTACTTGTTCCAATATTTACCCATCCAGCCTCACATTTATATTCACCCTATGATCACCCCTATTACACACCATTACTTTACTTTTATTGACGTTCACCTTCAGTTTCCTCCTTCCACAAACCACACCAAACTCTTTGACTACCCGCTGCAGTTGCTCCTCAGAATCCGCCACCAATGCTGTGTCATCAGTGAACAGCACCTGATTCAACTCCCAATCTCTACCATTCTTTCCTACTAAACCCATTCCTCTTCCCATAGTTCTCCTTTTCACCTCCCTCACCACACCATCCATAAACATATTAAACAGCTATGGTGACATTACACAGCCCTGTCGCAAACCTACCTTTACCTCAAACCATTCACTCAACTCACCATTTCCTACTCTAACACATGCTCTGCTCGCTTCATAAAAACTCTTAACTGCTTCTAACAAATTTCCTCCAATTTCATAAATCCTTAACACCTTCCACATTGCTTCAAGATCCACACGATCATACGCTGTTTCCAAATCCATAAAAGCCCAAAATATCTCCTTATGCTTCTCTAAATATTTCTCGCATAACTGTCTTACTGCAAACATCTGATCCACGCACCCTCTTCCCCTCCTAAAACCGCACTGTTCTTCTCCTATTGCAACTTCCGTACACTTTATTATCCTCTCTATCAACACCCTGCCATACAGCTTTCCAACCACTGACAATAAACTAATACCTCTATAACTTGAACACTCCTGCCGATCTCCCTTTCCCTTGTACAACGGCACAATACATGCACTCTTCCAGTCTATTGGTACCATTGACACAGCAAAGCACACATTGAAAAGTCTCACCAACCAATCTATTATCACATCTCCACCCTTCTTTATACACTCCACACCAATACCATCCAAACCTTCTGATTTTCCTGCTCTCATTTGTTTCACTGCTCCTTTCTCCTAATTTTCCTCAATCCTTTCATTCATTCCCTGCCACCTGGGTGGCCTGAGTAACCTATTTCCATCCACCACTGCTCCAATCACTGCTTCTCTTCCATCTCTTGCATTTAACAAAGATTCAAAATACTTGGCATTATTATTATCTTTTCCTCACTTCAACTGGTTCCACTAGTAATTCTCCATTTGCATCTTTCACTGACTCTTCCCTCTTTTGTCCTCCTTTCCTTACTCTATTTACCTCCTTCCAGAACAACTTTAACACACTTGTTAGAATTAATTGGCAGTAACGGAACGACTGTCGCTGGGCAAATGGTAAACATTCCGAAAACCGTATGACAAATTGCATTAGTAGTGGAGGAACTCAGTAGTGAATGATATTCATCTGTATATTTCCCATTCGAAACCAACAATTTCTCTGAAGGAAAATCAATTGTGAGCAAGGAATCATGAACTTTAACAGGAAAAGGTATTACTTCAGACCAAGACAAGGTCATCAAAAAATTACATATAAAACGAATACAAAATCACACTCAAACTGTCCGCCCACCATTTACCTACAAAATTAATGTCCTCTCCAACAAAAGCAACTTTACTCGACCTCAAATTATATTTATGAGCAACATGTGCATTTTTAAGCCGGTTACGTCCTCTTACATTCCTCGGACTCAACGATTTGTTTTCCACAAAAAATATTTCCGTAGCCTGGTAAATTGCGCACTACACGTTTCACATGATTTACATGAGCCCTTTTCCAAGTGTTATATAACAGTGTTATTCTTGTCGACTGAAATTACTCAAAAACAGGCTGCAATTTATCCTTAGCGTAAAATTCTCCCAAGTAAACAAGATCACATACATTGATATCGACATCCCTCTTACGTTTTTTTCGCAAAGTTTATCATATCTTCCTTTGATTTCGATAAAGAACTGTGCAGGTTCTTATAAATAGAACGAAAATTATTCAAGTGATACAAAATGTAATCATTGCAGTTGTAAACAGGAGAATTAGACTGAACCAACGAATTATGAGGAAGTCTCATATCTCTACCAAAAACAATAAATTACGGCGAATTCGCAATCGAAAAATTGATCGAACAATTTAGCGTAGATTCATCAAAATGAAGAACGGAATCCCAAGTGCTCGTATCACAATCTAGTAACAAGCCACGAAGCGCACGTATAAGGGATTGATTAGCACGTTCCGCCAGGCCATTGGACTAGGGTAATTGTGGACAAACCGTCACATTATCAATATTATATTCATCGCATAGTTTTGTCATATTAGAATTACAAAACTCTGTACCATTATCAGTTATAATTGTATTAGGGCAACCAAATTTACACACAACGTCCGTCAAAAATGTACCAGTAACTGATTTCGCCTCCTGCAACACCGACAACACGACATATCGTGAAAATTGACAAATAGTAAGCATAACGTACTGATTACCCGGATAAGTCAACGGAAGTTTCAACAAATTTATGGCAACCACGTCGAAAGGATATGCAGGAATTGGATATTCCTCGATGTTTGCTTCCCAGCTCAGTCTATGTTTAATAGTTGGATATGTGGTAAAACAGTCAATATTTATATATATATATATATATTATATATATAATCCTTTTTCACAGTCCGCCAATAATAACTCCTCTGTGCTTGTTTCAACGAACGAAGCTTCCCAGGATGCCCAACTGTATCATGACCATGTAGAATAGGTAATAATGTATTAACCTGTGAATCCGGAATGACGAGTTGTAAAACTACCCTGTCATTTAGATCACATTTCCTGTATAAACAACCGTCATGTAAATCAAAATCAAAATAATTAAATATAGCTATGTCGGGTATCACTAAAACCACCTGATTCTATAGCAAGAATAATTTTACACCTTAAGATACTACACAATAGCACATTCCCAGAAATCAAATAAACAGGATTTCTCGATAAAGCATCAGCAGTAGTGTTATGTTTGTCCTCAACATATAATAATGTAGGATTTTACGATACTAAAGCCAACTTCAACCTGGCACGCCTACCCGTGAGAAGTTTGTCATCGAACAATTTAATGAGAGGCTTATGATCCGTCCAAACAGTTACCTCATATCCATATATGCTCGTTCAAATGACGTCATGCGCACCAGATCCGAAGAGTTGATGGAGAAATATCGCAAGATGATCCAGCACTACAAAAACAAGTCAAGGAATATCATCATCTCAGGCATTCTCCCCAAGATCGACGCACCTGACAAATTCTACGACAAGGGCTTCAGCACAAATAGCCGACTAAAATATTTGTGTCTGAAGGAAGAAGTTGAATTCATCAACCTCTGGGATAATTTCTATAACCAGCCTACTCTGTTCCACAAGGATGGCATCTAAACCCTGTGGGTTCAGCACGCATGGGTCGTCTCCTACACGAAGCAGTCCGCAGCCATGGATAAAAAAACGCCATCCGAGAAGAAGCAGCAGTGACATTAATCATCTAACGCCAAGCAAAAAACAGAGGCAACCGAGGACCACCAGCGATAGGGACCGAAGACAGTGAGGACCGAGGACAGCCATGAACATAAATGTAGATCCGACAAGAACCAAAAATATTATTAAAGAGCGTTCCGTGAGTTCTAAAATAACAAATTTAAAGGTTTCCTATGCAAACGCTCGTAGCATACGCAATACATTTTCAGATTTAGAGGAGCTAATGTTTACAGAAAATTATGATGTGATTGGCATAACAGAATCATGGCTCAATACAGAAGATAGAGACTTTTTTAGCAGAATATTAATTTCCCGGTTATGTAATGTTTGAGAAAAGCCGAATAAATAGAAATGGAGGTGGCGTTTTACTTTATATCAAAGAAAGTCTTAACCCTACCCTCTTGTCAAAACCTCAAATTGTGAACGTCGACACATCTTTTGTGCTAATAAAGATTTAATAAAGGTACAAAAGTAATACTTGCGTTAATATACACACCTCCAGCTCAATCAGTGCAAACTGACCAAGAAATTTACGAACAAATTGCAGATGTAAGTAACTCACAAGATACCGTCATTTTGGCGACTTTAATTTGCCTGTGACCAAGTGGGGCGATACTCTTACTTCACACTCCGGCCATGACTTGTATACGAACTTGCAAGAGAGTTCGCTTTATCAATTTGTTCGAACGCCGACCCGTGGTAATAACGTTCTTGACATTGTATTTGCAACAAAAGAAGAATTAATAGAGAATTAGAATGTTGGTGATGAATTCAGTAACAGCGACCATCGTACGATAACTTTCACTTTAAAGTTTACTAGTAACGAACCAAATAGTAGCATCGAAAAAGTCCCTAATTTCAAGAAAGCAAACTTTCATAAACTTAGAGCTATGTTTAAAGAAACTGACTGGAGCTTTTTAATTAACAATAACGACATAAATACATCTTGGAAGTTATTCGAAGCCACTTACCTAAAAGCAGTGCAAGACTGCATACCATCGAAAATACGGCATCCAGGCCATAATAATAAGCCCAAATGGTGGAATAAAGATATTTCAAACTGTCTGCTTGGTAAAAAATTTGCTAATGATAGATTAAAATCCTCACAAAATGACGAAGAACGGGTGAAATTTGTAGAGCTACGACGCAAAGCCAAAAAGTTAATTAAGCACAGTAAAACGAGAGAAGGTGCGTGTTTGTTTGTAAGTAGCAAATGGAAGGAATGTGTAAGAGAGTATGGGTCTGTGGGTTCAAGGATTGTGTGGGTGAGAATGAAACTAGGAATACAAACGTGTGTATGCTCTGTAACGTTACAGGCGGGGTTCGAACCCATAACATTAACAAACATCCCACAAAAGAAACCACAAAACAGAGATCTATTATTCAGACTCAATAAAAAAGTGGTGTGAACGACTTATCCTAAAGTCAAAAGTGGTATGTTAAACTTCCACAAACTAGTAACTCATATGAGTTACCGAACCCTTTGTAAGGTAAAAGTGGAGAGTTAAGAAAATATCAAATGATATCAATTAGCCATTGGCATTAAGAAACCCCAAAGATATTCCTTCCTTAATCCTCGTCAATCATTATTTATGAAAGACCATAGAGTATTGCACTATGAATACAAATACTATCAATATAAGTGAAAGAATAATATTAGGTGTAGGTGGTAATTGTCAAACATTATGTAAAATTATATAATTTATTTACATGAACTTATCTATATAATTAATTGAATACAATCTATCAAAACATAGAACATAACAACACATGTTTAACTGAATATATAAATTGATCTATTAAGAGAGTAAGATTGGACAAGGCAAATTAACTACTTATCGTATTCCCATGGTAACTCTTTTACAAGTGATGAATCAGGACAGGCAGGAGGTGGTGATGGTCTCAGAACTGAATTTACCAACTCAGTCTGCTCTATTTATACCCTTGGAAATGGTAAACATATCATACTGGCCTTATTCTGAAATATCCTATTTTACTCTCATAATCTTTTAACTTACTAAATCATCAAAGAGTATGATAACATAAGCATAAAATGAATCCATATCAAAATAATATTACCCAACTGAATTAATATCAAAGAAATATAATTATGATCCTACGTCTGGCATGAACGTGAACATAGAGGGAGTGGGGGGGAATTGAGAGTGGGGGGGATCTTGAGAGAGAGAGTGAAGGAGAGAGAAGGGGGAGGGGGGAAGAAGAAGGGAGAGAGAGAACAGGTTTGGTGAATTTCTAGATCGTTCTACACATCACCAGGTGAGGGTACACTCCAAGCCTGAAATATTGTACCCACCTTATTAACCCTCCCGCATCCAGCAACTTAATTAGCTAACTTACGGTAAGACATTCTCTAATTTGCCATGAAATATGAGGCTGGGCGAGTTTTCGAAGCCTTGTGTTTTTCTGTATTTTCATCCACCAGAATGCGGTTTATTGTGATGTATCATATGTCAATGGAAAGAGGAATATTTATAGTACATGATAAAACAAAACAAAATTTAAATAAATCGAAATATGAAAGTGTAAATGAGTCCGGAATACAATTATTTCCCATGCAATTGTCTTCACACCATCCTAGCTCTAAATTGTGAGTGATGACCATATATGTTTTTTTGCTCAAATAATAGTATTTTTTCTCCTCTTTCCAAATCTGAAAACAGAAATTGTTTATCTTCAATAGTTCTCAAGCAGTGACCGAAAAAAAATATATATATATTTTGATTGATATGGTTTATAACATTTTCGATTTATTTCGTTGCTACGAAGTGTATGGTTTTAAATTTAGGCTGTATGAATACGGCAAATAATGCTGATGAGTATAAAACAAACTAGAAGTTCCTAGGACAAATACTTTTTGCGCTATGAATATTTGAAATGAAGAGCCAAAATGCGAATATTTATGCTTCACCCATGTCTGTTCCGGCGATGCTAGCCGGGTTCCGAGCTGTTCCCCACCTCGTGGTTGCGTTATTTGCTCGGATACGTATATAACTGTATATATCACCAGAATCGAAAAATTGTGCTCTTTCCAATGGTGAAAACAAAAATAATATAGCGTAATTGGTTCGCGAGCTATGCGCAATTGTTTCCATGCAGTGACCGAAAAAAAATATATATGGTTTATAACATTTTCGATTTATTTCGTTGCTACGAAGTGTATGGTTTTAAATTTAAGCTGTATGAATACGGCAAATAATGCTGATGAGTATAAAACAAACTAGAAGTTCCTAGGACAAATACTTTTTGCGCTATGAATATTTGAAATGAAGAGCCAAAATGCGAATATTTACGCTTCACCCGTCTCTTTTCCGCCAATCCTAGCCGGGTTCCGAGCTGTTCCCCACCTCGGCATTGGTTTATTTGCTCGGATACGTATATAACTGTTTATATCACCGTCATCGGAAAATTATGCTCTTTCTAATGGTGAAAACAAAAATAATATAACGTTATTGGTTCGCGAGCTATGCGCAATTGTTTCCATGCATTGTTATTGTTATGTAAATATATGAGAATGTTTATACAGTTGTATATCTTTGCCACAATGTACAACATTTATATAAATATATAAATATATATATATATATATATATATATATATATATATATATATATATATATATATATATATATATATACAGTATATATATATATATATATATATATATATATATATATATATATATATATATATACCTCTATATATAAAATAAACGAAATAAAAATATAAATAAAATGAAATAAATCAAATCAAATAAATAAATATATAAATAAAATAAAAATGTAATAATAATATAAATACTCGATTATGGGCCTTGGGCTTGCTCGGGACCTTGGGGCTGATCTGCTAGACACCCTGGGGAACAGGAATAAAAAAGAAAAAAAACAAAAATATATATATCTATCTATCTATTGCCTGACGCCGTGATCCCCGAAGGGGTGGCCACGAACGAACCGCCCCCATGCACCTCTGTCCCCAGTCAGTCGACGCCCCTCCCCCCAACCAGCACCGCCTTCGTTCATGTAGTTCCTCACTCCATCCTTCCACCTCATATTCGGTCTACCTCTCCCCCTCTGTCCCTCCACCTCGCTCTCGTACACCCTCTTAGTCATTCTCTCGCTTTCCATACGTTCCATATGGCCGAACCATCTCAAGTTGTTCCTTTTCACACTTTCCAGCACATCTACCTCCACACCACACCTCCTTCTTACTTCCTCATTAGTCTGTCTATCCCTCCATGTAACTCCGCACGCACTCCTTAAGTAATTCATTTCCACTGCTCTCACTCTTGGTCTGAGTCTCTCAACCAACGTCCATGCTTCGCTTCCGTAAGTCAGTGTCGGGATTACCACACTGTCATGCAAGGACTTCTTCGCTTCCATACTGACCACCCTATTTCTTGTTACTGCTTTTAGCGTTCCTACAACCCTCTTCCCCTGTTGTACCCTCTCCCGCACCTCTTCATCCATAGTCCCATCTTTACTCAACACACTGCCCAGATACTTAAAAGAGTTGACGATCTCCATAGCCTGACCGTTCAGCTTCACCTCACACTCTGTGACTTCACCCCTTTCGAAGACCATAACCTTGCTCTTCCCCGTATTTACCTTCAAATTCCGTTTTTCGCACACTGTTCCAAACTCATTTACCAGACCCTGCAACTCCCATTCATTATCACTCATCAGAACTGTATCATCCGCAAACAGCAGTATAGGTAGCTTCCACTCAATTCCCTCCCTTTTCAGCAATACACCAACATCCACTGCTCTTGATAGTATTTCTTTCATAACTCCATCCATATATACAGTAAACAACCACGGGGACATCACACACCCCTGTTTCAAACCAACATTCAGGTCAAAGAACTCGCTCTGCTCACTCTCCACACGTACTGCCGCCTTTGCACCCTCATACATGCTCTTCACTGCTTTCAGCAACTTGCCCTCTACTCCATATATTCTAAGTACTTTCCACAAACCTTCTCTATCCACTCTGTCATAGGCCTTCTCCAAGTCCATAAAGGCAACATACACCTTTTGTTTCTTCTCCAGATACTTCTCCACAACACAATTCAGGGTAAAAATCTGATCTACACATCCTCTTCCCTTCCTAAAACCTCCCTGCTCGTCGCCTATCCATTTCTCCTTTCTCACTCTCACTCTCTCAATCACTACCCTACTGTATACCTTCCCTACTACGCTTAGAAGACATATTCCTTGGTGGTTACCACACACTCCTCTTTCCCCTTTGCCCTTATATAGGGGGACTATTATGCCAGTCTTCCAGTCATCGGGTGCACTCCCCTTCTCCCATGCTAGTTTGCACATTTTCCATACCCATTCTATCACTATCTCACCACCATACCTCAACATTTCCCCACACACTCCATCTGTTCCTGGTGCTTTCCCCAACTTCACTCTTTTCATGGCTTCCCACACTTCTGACCTCCTGATCCCCACCTCCTCCTCCACTACTTCTCTTCTTCTCCCTCCCATACCATATCCAGCTATGTTTGCTGGCTCTTCATTCCTTTCATTTAGCAACTCACTGAAGTACTCCCTCCATCTTTCGACTCTCTCTTGCTTCTCGGCTAGCATTCTCCCATTCTTATCTTTCACACCCTTACTGTTTCCCTTGCTACCTTCCCTAACTTTCTTGACTTCTTTCCAGAACAGTTTCTTACTCTCCCTCCATTTTACACTCAGATTCCTTCCAAATTCCTCATCTACTCTTCTCTTACTTTCCTTCACTACTCTCTTCACCACCCTCTTACTCTCCACGTACCTCGCTCGTTTCTGTCTCTCGGAATCTTCATTCCCTCTACTACCCAACCACTCTCTATATGCTTTCTTCTTTTCTTCCACAGCTATTCTTACCTCTTCTGTCCACCATGCTGTACCTTTCACTCCCCTCCCTCTTCTCCTCACTCCACACACCTCCTCACATGCTGCACAGATCTCATCCTTAAACACCTTGCTCATCTCCTCCACTTCCTCCATAACTT
>CM064525.1:44975267-45340267 GCA_032716605.1 Paralithodes platypus | reverse complement strand
CTAAGGAATTGTAAAGGGTTAGGATAGCTTCTTTGGATTTATGCTCAAATGACCTGCCTATAAAGCCAATTATTTTGTTTGCCTTCTTAACAACTTCTGAACCTTGTTGACTCGGTTTTAGGTTACTCGATATTGTTACTCCCAGATCAGTTTCTCTGTTTACATTCTTAAGCTGAGTGCCATTCATCGAATAGTTTGCTTTCTCATTTAGGTATCCGACATGTAGTACTTTACATTTATCCGCATTGAAACTCATTTGACAAATTTGGGCCCAACATGACAATTTATCTAGATTGTGTTGCATATCGTCAACTTGTTCTTTTGAGAGTACGCTATTTGCAATTTTTGTATCGTCAGCAAATTTTGAGATTGTGCAGGTGAGACCCTCATCTATGTCGTTGATGTAAATTAGAAAGAGAATTGGTCCTAGTACCGATCCCTGGGGTACCCCGCTACTTACATTGGTCCATTTAGATGCCTTACCGTTTATGACTACCCTTTGCTTTCTGTTGCTGAGCCAATCTTCTATCCATTTCAACATACCGTCTTGTATTCCATGCGCTTTTAGTTTTAGCAGTAAACGTTTGTGGGGAACTTTGTCAAAGGCCTTTTGAAAATCAAGGTATATAATATCTACAGCTTTACTCTCATCGTAGAGGTTGAGGATATCGTGGAAGAAGTCTAAGAGGTTTGTTAAACAGGAACGTTTTTTACGAAAGCCGTGTTGAGTATCTTTAAGTATGTTATTTTCCTCTAAGTGATTTACGAGTCTGTCTCGTATGACCGTTTCTAGCATTTTACATACAACTGAGGTTAAGCTAATTGGACGATAGTTACTGGGTAGGGATTTGCTGCCTTTTTTGAATATCGGTGTTACGTTGGCTAGCTTCCACTGATCAGGCATAGTTCCAGACTGCAAGGATTTATTGAATAGTAATGTCAGTGGTTTGGAGAGCTCATTCTTTGCTTCCTTTAGAACTCTAGGCGAGATTGTATCAGGTCCTGGCGTTTTATTTACCTTGAGTTTATCTAAACAATTCAATACTTCTCTCTCTGTAACGGTGATATTGCTTAGAACATCTGAATTATCAATCTGAATCGGCGATGGTGTAGGGATATCACTGAGGTCTTCTGTTGTAAAAACTGATGCAAAGAAGGTATTGAGGGCATTACTCATTTGTACTTCGTCTTTTGTGTATTCTCCTTTTTCATCGACTAACGGTCCAACAGTTGAAGTAACTACTTTTTTCTTTCTGATATAACTATAGAATTATTTCGGGTTTGTTTTACTTTGATTCGCAATATGTAACTCTAAGGTCTTTTACTTTGCTTAATTAACTTTTTGGCTTTGCGTCGTAGCTCTACAAATTTCACCCGTTCTTCGTCATTTTGTGAGGATTTTAATCTATCATTAGCAAATTTTTTAGCAAGCAGGCAGTTTGAAATATCTTTATTCCACCATTTGGGCTTATTATTATGGCCTGGACGCCGTATTTTCGATGGTATGCAGTCTTGCACTGCTTTTAGGTAAGTGGTTTCGAATAACTTCCAAGATGTATTTATGTCGTTATTGTTAATTAAAAAGCTCCAGTCAGTTTCTTTAAACATAGCTCTAAGTTTATGGAAGTTTGCTTTCTTGAAATTAGGGACTTTTTCGATGCTACTATTTGGTTCGTTACTAGTAAACTTTAAAGTGAAAGTTATCGTACGATGGTCGCTGTTACTGAATTCATCACCAACATTCAAATTCTCTATCAATTCTTCTTTTGTTGCAAGTACAATGTCAAGAACGTTATTACCACGGGTCGGCATTCGAACAAATTGATAAAGCGAACTCTCTTGCAAGTTCGTATACAAGTCATGTCCGGAGTGTGAAGTAAGAGTATCGCCCAACTTGGTCACAGGTAAATTAAAGTCGCCAAAAATTACGGTATCTTGTGAGTTACTTACATCTGCAATTTGTTCGTAAATTTCTCGTTCAGTTTGCACTGATTGAGCTGGAGGTCTGTATATTAACGCAAGTATTATTTTTGTACCTTTATTATTCTTTATTAGCACAAAAGATGTGTCGACGTTCACAATTTGAGGTTTTGACACGAGGGTCGGGTTAAGACTTTCTTTGATATAAAATAAAACGCCACCTCCATTTTTATTTATTCGGCTGTTCTCAAACATTACATAACCGGGAAGTGAATACTCTGCTAAAAAGTCTCTATCTTGTGTATTGAGCCAAGATTCTGTTATGCCAATCACATCATAATTTTCTGTAAACACTAGTTCCTCTAAATCTGAAAATTTATTGCATATGCTACGAGCGTTTGCATAGAAAACCTTTAAAGTTGCGGTTTTAGAACTCGCAGATCGTTCTTTCATCGAATTTTTGGTTCTGGTCGGATCTACATTTACATTCATGGCTGTCCTCGGTCCTCGGTCGTTATCCCTGATGGTTTTGAATTTGGGTCGTGTTGGTGGAGCTTTATCCAAATTCGCGGTTCTTGACGGATTAGTATTTAATTCCTTTGTAGATTGCCGTCCTCGCTGTCTTCGGTCTTCCTTCCTGGTTGTCCTGTGCTGAGTCGATTTCTTCTCCGAAAATCCTTCACCGCATCGTTGAGAAGACGCCCAAAACGCGCTGCTCCCACCTGGTTCAGATGAACTCCATCGTCCGAAAACAAATAGTCATCGTAGTAGAAATTGTCCCAGGTGTCGACGAATCCCACGTTCTCCTTCCTGCAGAGGTTTGCTAGACAACGATTTGTGCTGGTGGCTATGTTGTAAAATCGGCTCTCTACACCGAGCCGGGGGACGATTCCTGAGACGATGATCCTTGATGACTTCTCTTTAAACGACTTGATCAGCTGCTGGTACTTTAAAAGCAAATCTTCCGACCGGGTTCGCTGTACATCGTTGGATCCAACGTGGATGACGTACATTGTATTAGCAGGGGCCAGCTTTGATACTTCGTCAACTGCTGCAACTACGTCATCCACACCACCACCAGGGATACAAAAACGCTTCCTGGTCTTAGGTGCCCTGGCGCAAAACTCTGTGAGCTGACCACGTATCATCGAGTCTCCCACGAGCCGGACTTCTTCTATTTCCTCTTCGTCATCTGAGTCTGCGAGTATCTGGAAACGGTTTTGACACTCGGTAATCGGTATGTGTTTCCTGGTCTTGGGGCAAACGTTGTTCCTCACGACACGGAAGTTGTCTTGAGGGGGAAGAGAGTCGCTATTTGTATCTTGAGTATCGGAAACATCAGCTGAAATGGCTACTGTAGGCGTTGAATTGTTGGCAGTTGACGTTGGGGCGTTGGTGGCTGCTGGAGTTGCGGTGACAATTGAAGTTTGTGGCACTCCAACGTTGAGTGTTACAAACTCTTGGAGTGATTCCAGCTTCATGGTGAGGACGTTGATCTTGTTGTAGGCTTCATCTAATTTCACTGTAAAATTCTCTCGTTGCTGGCAGAGCCGGCAGACTTGAAGATCGATAGTAGCAAACATGGACTCACCAAACCTACCGGCGCAGTTCGCACAAGCGCGAGGCATGGTGACAGTCACTTTCTTCAGATCACTTCACTCACTTAAAAAACAATTCACTCACTTTACAACACTTCACTCACTTTAAAAACACTTCAAACACTTCAACCGAAAACAAATATGCTGAAATACGCAGAAATAGGTTATCAGGAGTGATAGCCTAACCGAAAACAAAAAAGGTCTTACCATAAGTTACATATTTAAGTTACCGAATGCAGGAGGGTTAAGTAAGTTTGATAACCTTAACACCTCCCTCACAAAGAGATTTATAAGGGAAGCGAAATAAATCAAAATATAATTAAATTTCCCAACACCAAACTATAACCACACTACCTAATTTACATAACTACTGCTAACGGCAGAAAACGTATTAACAGTGCACCACAAATGAAAGGTGGATTGATCTAGTTCCGGGACAACATATCTGCTATTACATTGTTCTTCCCCTTTATGTGGTGAACGTCCAGTTTATACTGTTGCAAAGCCAAGCACCATCTCATTAACTGTTGATTAGAGTTTTTCATTGTACACAAGAATTTCAAGGGGTTGTGATCAGTATACACTTGTATGGGGAAATGTGAGCCACTGATATACACATTAAACTTGTCTACTGCAAAAATCAAGGCAAAACACTCTTTCTCTATGGTGCTATAATTTCTCTGATAAAGTTTGAATTTACCGGATGCATAGCAGACAGGATGCAACACTTCATCATCATCCAACTGCATCAAAACTGCCCCTACACCAACATCACTTGTATCGTATAAATACGATAGAATATGACTCTTTTGTGATCTCGTATGTCTCTGTGACGTCACGATCGCTCCTACAGCATGACGTAGGACGAGTAGATCGTATATTATAAGATTGTAAATAAGTTAAGTTATAAAAGACCTAATATGCTATTAAGCAATATTGCCATGGTCTTATGTAGTATATATGAATTTATCGTATATATTAATATAATTTATCGTATAGAGCAACCTAGGTGCGGTACGATAATTTGGGCTCCTGGCGGTTTGCCAAGGCAGCAAGGTGTGCTTTCGTGGAACGCCAGAGCCTTCACGAACACCAACCAGTTAACATCTAAATTTCCTCCCTCAGTTGATCCTGCTTTTGTGCCTCTAATCACAATACGCATACAGCAATACACTCAGCTACACCATCACGACGCTCTCATCGACACCATGACTGACTGATAGATAAGCATAATAATCATGTCCATTCCCATGTAATCATTTATTCTTTCTTTAACTTGACTCGAGTCTCGGGACCAAAGTCTCGTTCCCCATTGTCCACCGCCATATTGGGTAAAACGTTCTCCCTTGCCTCATTGCCATGTGGAACTATTGGTGAGTTAATTCCTGGCTAATATTAACCCTTATAACCTTACCCTATATGTACATTTATTATGTGAGACCTTTGGATATAAATTAGCTTGTTTCAGATTGAATTCAATTTAGATATACAGTAGAGTAGTTTTCATTTAGATTGATTTTATTTTGATTCATTATAGCTTAGTAATATTTAACTTCCATTGATAGTTTACCACAGCTTGCATCAACTTGAACTATGAAAGGCTTGTCAAACTGAGGAGATTTTAGAATGGGTGCGTTAATTAGCAGAGAACAGATCCTACTAAAGGATTCCTGGCACTTTTCAGTCCACACAAGTTTTTTCTTGGGCCTAATTAAGTCGGTTAGGGAGCTGGAAATGTCAGCAAAGTTTGGCACAAATCGACGATAGTAACCGGCCATACCCAAAAAGCACATCACCGCCTTGCGATCATGGGGGGCAGGCAGTGTAGAGATGGCCTCAACCTTAGCGGTTACTGGGCTGACTTCTCCCTCTCCAACCACGTGACCCAGAAATATCAGCTTGGCATGACCGAACTCACTCTTGGCCAAGTTGACAGTGAGCCCTGCCATTTATAAGTTGGAGAAGAGGGCTTGTAGTTGTTGTAGATGTTCTTGCCAAGACTCGCTGTAGACAGCGACAGTGAGTGGGCATCTCCCTGCCTACTGGTGGACAAACTGGATGGCACATACAGAATGTGTACTGACTACCGCCGTGTAAACCAGCTCACCCGTCAGGATTGCTACCCTCTGCCAAGGATTGATGATCTGCTGGACCGGCTGGGAGGAACACACTACATCTCGAAGATAGACTTGCTAAAAGGATACTACCAGATCAAGTTGTCTGAGAGGGCTAAGCGAATCTCTGCCTTTGTCACCTCAGACGGTTTATTTCATTATACAGTTATGCCGTTTGGTATGGTGAATGCACCCGCCACCTTTCAGCGATTGATCCACCGGGTGACGGATGGCCTACAGGGAGTGCAGTCTTACCTCGATGACATTGTGGTCTACAGCGAGTCTTGGCAAGAACATCTACAACAACTACAAGCCCTCTTCTCTAACTTATCAATGGCAGGGCTCACTGCCAACTTGGCCAAGAGTGAGTTCGGTCATTCCAAGCTGATATTTCTGGGTCACGTGGTTGGAGAGGGAGAAGTCAGCCCAGTAACTGCTAAGGTTGAGGCCATCTCTACACTGCCTGGCCCCCATGACCGCAAGGCGGTGATGCGCTTTTTGGGTATGGCCGGTTACTATCGTCGATTTGTGCCAAACTTTGCTGACATTTCCAGCTCCCTAACCGACTTAATTAGTCCCAATAAAAAAATTGTGTGGACTGAAAAGTGCCAGGAATCCTTTAGTAGGATCTGTTCTCTGCTAATTAACGCACCCATTCTAAAATCTCCTCAGTTTGACAAGCCTTTCATAGTTCAAGTTGATGCAAGCGATGTTGGTGTAGGGGCAGTTTCGATGCAGTTGGATGATGATGAAGTGTTGCATCCTGTTTGCTATGCATCCGGTAAATTCAAACCTTATCAGAGACATTATAGCACCATAGAGAAAGAGTGTTTTGCCTTGATTTTTGCAGTAGACAAGTTTAATGTGTATATCAGTGGCTCACATTTCCCCATACAAGTGTATACTGATCACAACCCCTTGAAATTATTGTGTACAATGAAAAACTCTAATCAACAGTTAATGAGATGGTGCTTGGCTTTGCAACCGTATAAACTGGACATTCACCACATAAAGGGGAAGAACAATGTAATAGCAGATATGTTGTCCCGGAACTAGATCAATCAACCTTTCATTTGTGGTGCCCTGTTAATATGTTTTCTGCCGTTAGCAGTAGTTATGTAAATTAGGTAGTGTGGTTAAAGTTTGATTTATTTCGCTTCCCTTATAAATCTCTTTGTGAGGGAGGTGTTAAGGTTATCTAACTTACTTAATAAGGTGGGTACAATATTTCAGGCTTGGAGTGTACCCTCACCTGGTGATGTGTAGAACGATCTAGAAATTCACCAAACCTGTTCTCTCTCTCCCTTCTTCTTCCCCCCTCCCCCTTCTCTCTCCTTCACTCTCTCTCTCAAGATCTCCCCCACTCTCAATTCCCCCCCACTCCCTCTATGTTCACGTTCATGCCAGACGTAGGATCATAATTATATTTCTTGATATTAATTCAGTTGGGTAATATTATTTTGATATGGCTTCACTTTATGATTTTGTTATCATACTCTTTGATGATTTAGTAAGTTCAAAGATTATGAGAGTAAAATAGGATATTTCAGAATAAGGCCAGTATGATATGTTTACCATTTCCAAGGGTATAAATAGAGCAGACTGAGTTGGTAAATTAAGTTCGCATTCGCATTCGCATTCATTCACTTGGTAGCTGTGAAGATGACTGGACGCGGCAAGATTCCTTCATTCAGGTTTCATTGAACACCATGAACACCATGAACACCAAAAACACCGGGACTGTGAAGTGGTACAATCATCAACGTGGTTTTGGCTACATAATTCGTGATGACAGTGAACAGGACATTTTTGTCCATTTTTCGGGAATTAAACACCAACATAACACTAAAAGATCCCTGGAAGATGGCGAAAAGGTGGAGTTCATCGTCAGAAGTGGAAGAAAAGGCCAAGAAGCACACGAAGTCACAGGACCAACTGGCAGCAGGACACAGGGATCTACCATCAAAACACCCAAGAAACAATACAGCAGAAATGTAGAACATGACATTAATGCAAAAATGTATGCATGCGTTCAAGCTGCAGTGGCAATTGCTGGCTCAAATAAACATCAATTGAGTCGGATAATTCCACTGATACTTCACCACAATGACCTGCCTACAATCAAGATCCCTCTTGAAGCTCTGAAACCTCCCACTCAACATGGAAGAAAGAAAAAAAACCCAAGGAAGGAGAACAAGCCAACTATTCAAGAAGAAGACGAGACAGAAGTGGACCTCCAGGACTATGCAGAAGAAGATGAAAATGAAGTAGAAGAAGATGAATACGAAGAAGAGGAGGAAGAAGAACACACTCCAACTCCTGTTCCATCTCCGAAAAACACCAGATCACGAATGAAGAATACAGAGAAAAAACAAGAATACCCAAAGGACCTACCAAACACTGATCACCTGGACTTCAAGAACCTCAAAAGCATCCTTACAAAAGAAGATGAAAAACGAATAACTCGAGACGTCTATGAGTGCATCAGAAGTATGGAAACAGAAACAACAGGCTACTTCTTCACGGCTTTTCGCAATGTAGCAAGAACAAAGAAACCCAACGATAACTGGAGATGGGTGGAGATGAAGGAAAAATATGACATCAATAAATACTGCCAAATTAATAACCTCCCCCCTATAGAATATAACACACAATGATAGCCAACACTATATTTCAACTGAAATGTTAAATAGACTCAAAATAAACTTTTAAATACAGAATAGACTCAAATAATAACTCTTAACTTCATTAAAATAATATAATATAGTAATACCTTTGGTGTATTACAATTGCCCTAACCTTAATAAAGCAAGGTGGTATGCCCACTAACTTTTAATCTACTACTTTCTTTCATAATTTCCTACTTTACCTTCCTGACCAAACCTCTACTTTTCCTCCCCCTTCCCCCGCTATGGGAAAAAAAAAATACAATAAAACAAAATAAGTTCTGAGACCATCACCACCTCCTGCCTGTCCTGATTCATCACTTGTAAAAGAGTTACCATGGGAATACGATAAGTAGTTCATTTGCCTTGTCCAATCTTACTCTCTTAATAGATCAATTTATATATTCAGTTAAACATGTGTTGTTATGTTCTATGTTTTGATAGATTGTATTCAATTAATTATATAGATAAGTTAATGTAAATAAATTATATAATTTTACATAATGTTTGACAATTACCACCTACACCTAATATTATTCTTTCACTTATATATTGATAGTATTTGTATTCATAGTGCAATACTCTATGGTCTTTCATAAATAATGATTGACGAGGATTAAGGAAGGAATATCTTTGGGGTTTCTTAATGCCAATGGCTAATTGATATCATTTGATATTTTCTTAACTCTCCACTTTTACCTTACAAAGGGTTCGGTAACTCATATGAGTTACTAGTTTGTGGAAGTTTAACATACCACTTTTGACTTTAGGATAAGTCGTTCACACCACTTTTTTATTGAGTCTGAATAATAGATCTCTGTTTTGTGGTTTCTTTTGTGGGATGTTTGTTAATGTTATGGGTTCGAACCCCGCCTGTAACGTTACAGAGCATACACACACGTTTGTATTCCTAGTTTCATTCTCACCCACACAATCCTTGAACCCACAGACCCATACTCTCTTACACATTCCTTCCATTTGCTACTTACAAACAAACACGCACCTTCTCTCTTTTTACTTTGCTTAATTAACTTTTTGGCTTTGCGTCGTAGCTCTACAAATTTCACCCGTTCTTCGTCATTTTGTGAGGATTTTAATCTATCATTAGCAATTTTTTTTTAGCAAGCAGACTGTTTGTATCTTTATTCCACCATTTGGGCTTATTATTATGGCCTGGATGCAGTATTTTCGATGGTATGCAGTCTTGCACTGCTTTTAGGTAAGTGGTTTCGAATAACTTCCAAGATGAATTTATGTCGTTATTGTTAATTAAAAAGCTCCAGTCAGTTTCTTTAAACATAGCTCTAAGTTTATGAAAGTATGCTTTCTTGAAATTAGGGATTTTTTCGATGCTACTATTTGGTTCGTTACTAGTAAACTTTAAAGTGAAAGTTATCGTACGATGGTCGCTGTTACTGAATTCATCACCAACATTCTAATTCTCTATTAATTCTTTTGTTGCAAGTACAATGTCAAGAATGTTATTACCACGGGTCGGCATTCGAACAAATTGATAAAGCGAACTCTCTTGCAAGTTCGTATACAAGTCATGTCCAGAGTGTGAAGTAAGAGTATCGCCCCACTTGGTCACAGGCATATTAAAGTCGCCAAAAATGACGGTATCTTGTGAGTTACTTACATCTGCAATTTGTTCGTAAATTTCTTGGTCAGTTTGCACTGATTGAGCTGGAGGTCTGTATATTAACGCAAGTATTACTTTTGTACCTTTATTAAATCTTTATTAGCACAAAAGATGTGTCGACAATTTGAGGTTTTGACAAGAGGGTAGGGTTAAGACTTTCTTTGATATAAAGTAAAACGCCACCTCCATTTCTATTTATTCGGCTTTTCTCAAACATTACATAACCGGGAAGTGAATATTCTGCTAAAAAATCTCTATCTTCTGTATTGAGCCAAGATTCTGTTATGCCAATCACATCATAATTTTCTGGAAACACTAGCTCCTCTAAATCTGAAAATGTATTGCGTATGCTACGAGCGTTTGCATAGAAAACCTTTAAATTTTTTATTTTAGAACTCACGGAACGCTCATTAATAATATTTTTGGTTCTTGTCGGATCTACATTTATGTTCATGGCTGTCCTCGGTCCTCGCTGTCTTCGGTCCCTATCGCTGGTGGTCCTCGGTTGCCTCTGTTTTTTGCTTGGCGTTAGATGATTTATGTCACTGCTGCTTCTTCTCGGATGGCGTTTTTTTATCCATGGCTGCGGACTGCTACTGCTTCGTGTAGGAGACGACCCATGCGTGCTGAACCCACAGGGTTTAGATGAGCGCCATCCTTGCGGAACAGAGTAGCCTGGTTATAGAAATTATCCCAGAGGTTGATGAATTCAACTTCTTCCTTCAGACACAAATATTTTAGTCGGCTATTTGTGCTGAAGGACTTGTCGTAGAATTTGTCAGGTGCGTCGATCTTGGGGAGAATGCCTGAGATGATGATATTCCTTGACTTGTTTTTGTAGTGCTGGATCATCTTGCGATATTTCTCCATCAACTCTTCGGATCTGGTGCGCATGACGTAATTTGAACCAGCATGGATGACAAAAAGGGTATTTTCGTATGCATCCTTTGTGGTATCTTCGAAGGCTTCCACAATGTCGTCCAGTCCAGCTCCTGGGATGCAAAATCTTTTTTGTCGATTTGGGACTCTGTCGCAGAACTCTTCGACCTGTCCTCGTAGAATGGAATCCCCAACGAGCCTGGTCTCTTCTGGTTCGTCTTCCATCTCTACCAAGATCTCAAATCTCTTTGACATTGTGACTGGCAGATGAGACCTTTTCTGTGTTGGCCGTGCACCGTTCCTCACTGGTGTAAATCCGGAAACCTGTGGTGGCGAGACTCTGCGTACAGGTTGGGGAGAGGAATGGTTAGAACTGGGGCGAGGGGTTGGTACTTTTCGTGCTAGCAGGCTTCTTGCACGAGGAGTGGGGGAGAGACTAAGGTGAACAGGGCGGCTGTCCTGGTTTGATGTCGGCTCAGGTTCATCAGAAGCATCTGCTGCAGTGGCTACTGCAGGTGTTGGATTGTTGGCAGATGACATTGGGGCGGTGGTAGATGCTGGAGTTGAAACAATTGGAGTTAGTGATACTCCAACGTTGAGTGTTATAAACTCTTGGAGTGATTCCAGCTTCCTGGTGAGGGCGTTGATCTTGTTGTGGGCTTCATCCAATTTCGCTGTCAAATCCTCTCGTTGCTGGCAGAGTTGGCAGACTTGTGGGTCGGCAGGAGCAAACATGGAAGCACCAAACCTTCCGGCGCAGTTAGTACAGGCACGAGGCATGGTGACGATCACTTTCTTCAGATCACTTCACTCACTTACAAACACTTAACTCACTTTAACCCTTATTTAGCGGCGAGCAACATAAGTCGAGTTAAATAAAGCTGGACTATGTGGCGGCGCTCGACATAACTCGAGTGGCAATTTCAGCACGTAATGTGGCTGAGAGAGAGAGACAAGTGGTGGCAGGAGACTAGCGAGCGTATGACTGCTCCAGACCACCGCGGCGAACCTACTGACACAAATCTCAGCTCCCTCCTCCCTCTCTCACTCGCTACATACTCAATTATGTACTGAAAGTACCGAATTACCTGCTTTTTGCACTCGCGTTGCACGGTTATTGCAAGAAAACTATCCATCATACAAGGATCATTATGGTGTCATTCGAAAGCTCTGTTTATGCCCTTTCAGGGATAGGTACTTGTTTTACGTTCTGGGTCTTATTTAGGCATGAAAATGATCACGTAAACAGCCCTATTTTGGCTAAAAACACCCCGCTGTGCGGTACACATAAATAAACCGCATAGGCCGCTCGTAAGGTGTTAAAAACACTTAACTCACTTTAAAAACACTTATCTCACTTTAAAAACACTTCACTCACGTCAGGTCGCTTCACTTACTTAAATAGGCCTAACCGAAAACAAAAATGTTGAAATACGCACAAATAGGTTATGAGCGGTGATATCCTAACCGAAAATTAAAACAAAACAAAATTATATTTAAATACGCAGTGATAGCCGAACCGAAAACAATTTTATTTTTATTTAAACAGAAACAGGCCACCAGGGGTGATAGCCTATCCTAACCGAAAACAAAAATAACCGAAAACAAAAATTATAAAATACCGGTACGCAGAAATAAGCCACCAGCAGTGATAGCCTAACTGAAAATTTAAACATTGAAGTACGCAGAAATAGGCCACCAGGGATGATAGCCTAGACTAACCAAAAAGAAAAATAACCGAAAACAAAAATTATCAAATACCGGTACGCAGAAATAGGCCACCAGCGGTGATAGCCTAAAAGAAAATTTAAAAATTGAAGTATGCAGAAATAGGCCACCAGGGATGATAGCCTAGACTAACCGAAAACAAAAATAACCGAAAACAAAAATTATCAAATACCGGTACGCAGAAATAGGCCTCAAGCGGTGATAGCCTAACTGAAAATTTTAAAATTGAAGTACGCAGAAATAGGCCACCAGGGATGATAGCCTAGACTAACCGAAAATAAAGATTATGAAATACGAAGAAATAGGCTACCGGGGGTGTTAACCTACCTAAAAAGGCAAAACAAATATACTGTATATATATAATAGAATATGTTACTAAATATACAATTCACCAAATTATATAAGAATAAAGTGTAACTGCACACAAGGGGTTAATATACTGTATCAAGAGATGGTGCTGGTGTCACTGTAGGCTAGTCAAGCAGGATTATATTTAGATAAACAAAGTTATCAGTCAAAGGTTACTACAAGATCATGCAAGCAACAACTAAAATTACAGATATATATAGCTACAGTAGGATACTGAATACGATAACTACTAGAGTTAATAAGAAAATACAAAGATAGGTCGATTTGAGGTGCGCGTCGTCTGCTTGTTGGTTGTTTATGTCTGATTGGTTAGATTAGTCTATACCTTTATATTGTTTTGTTATTGACCAATTAATTATATTGGTGTGATTTAGAAAAAAAACATTGTGTGTGTGTGTGTGTATGTGTGTGTGTGTGTGTGTGTGCAGGTGTGCGTGTGTGTGTATATATATATATATGTTTTTTTTGTTTTTGTTTTTTTTAAAGAGACAATGCACGGAGGAAGGAAAAACACAGATAAAACAAAAAGGTGTGTGTGTGTGTGGTGTGTTTATGCATTTGCGTGTGTGTGTGTGTGTGTCTGTGTGTGTGTGTGTGCGTAATAATAATGATGCTAATTATAATAATATATTAAAAAACTCTATAACTCTGTTTACAATACAGTATATTCCTAATCTCTTCAGAAACTATATTTAGTAGTTTATTGCTGCAATCAACTATTTTAAATGGATGCTTATCTATATTAGAAATATTCCAATTTTGCCTTCTGAATTTTAGGGACTACAAGTGAAACTGAGGCGTCGAGTGACAGAGGTAAGAGGTCGGAAAAGCGTGGACTCAAGAGAACTCTACAGGATATTCTGTCTGCAACTGATGGTGGTGAAGCAAGTACCGGCAAATGTGATGCCATTGATAAGCAACCCATCAAGAAAATAGTGCAAAATGTGTTGACTAGTGAGTGTGCTGACGTAGTTACCAGTGAAGAGCTGCAACATAAACTTCAACAGTCAAACAAACAGTGCGAAAACCTTCAAGCTGAAAATGAAGCATTTCGATCAAATTTGCTCTATCCACAAACAAAGCACGAACAAACATATTCATATGCAGACATTGAGAGCCTCCTAGAACCTATTTTCAGTAAAACACAAATCAATGCAATCATGAACAAAAAGAGTGTTAGGCATTGGCCAGATGAAGATGCATCAGCTGCAATTAATCTACGAAGCATGAGTCCTAAATGTTACGAGTATCTGAGAACTAAAAAGGGAATTCCCTTGCCGAGTAAAAGTACCCTAAATGAACGAGCCAAGAACTGTTCATGTGAACCTGGCATTTTAGACTCTGTGTTATCAATCATGAGGGCAAAGTCTGATACCTTCACTGAGATAGAAAAGTTAGCAGTTATATCATTAGATGAAATGTCTATTACAATTAAGTGGTGCTATGACAAGGGTAAGGATATTCTTTATAAACCTCATGATAAAGTACAGGTTGTGATGCTCAACGGACTGGTAGGCAAATGGAAGCAGCCAGTTTTGTATGACTTTAATGTTCCAGACATGACGAAAACCTTATTGACATTAATAGAAGAGGTTGAAAATACAGGTTATCCAGTTGTTGCTTTGGTTCATGATTTAGGGCCCACTAATATTAAAATGTGAAAGGACTTGGGCATTGATCCGGTGGGAACTAAACAAATGTATTTTAAAAATCCAGTTGCAGATCGGGATATTCATGTGTTTGCAGATGTGCCACATTTGATTAAATTTATTAGGAATAATATTCTTGATCATGGTTTTTACCTGAAGGATGGCAATTATGTGTCTGATTCTTGTATCAGGGAAATATTGACGGCAACAAAAACAGAATATGGTTTAGCATATAAGTTAGGTGAAATGCATTTGAATGCATCAGGTCAGCAACGTCAGCGGGTTAAATTTGCAGCTCAACTATTGTCCCAAACATG
Source organism: Paralithodes platypus (assembly GCA_032716605.1). Taxonomy (NCBI): domain Eukaryota; kingdom Metazoa; phylum Arthropoda; class Malacostraca; order Decapoda; family Lithodidae; genus Paralithodes; species Paralithodes platypus. The sequence continues at coordinate 45,325,385 of CM064525.1, read as the reverse complement.
TTCTGGCTCAATAAAATATCTTGGAGAGAGAGGACTGTTGGAGAGCAGCAATTTTAAGGAAACTGCTGACTTCATAAGTCTGGTGGACGAATGGTTTGATATGATGAATTCTTCTCTTAAGTTAGGTGACAAGCATTCACGTAACGCATTTGGAGTTAATTTATTTGACCAAATAAATGTCCTGCATAGTTATTGAAGTGATGACAACGATGAGAGTAGGGAGGCGAATGGCATAAAGGGCTGTATATGTTTCAGAAAGGTGTAATCTTATATTCTCATTCACTGATAGGGTTGCACAATATGCTTCAGATTTGTGTTATTGTTGAATACATTTTAACTAGAAATTTAAATGAAGATTGCCTGGAACATTTATTTGGGTGCATAAGGCAAATGCATGGAACCTATGACCATCCAAATGCTGTAAGTATGAAATTCAGGCTTAAGAAGTTACTCCTAGGAAAAGGTGTTGCACTAATTTCTGAGAAACCTAACACAACTACTGATAATTTTTCCTGATTAGCAAATAATGTTTGCATGAGCACACCAAAAAATAAAGGTACACCTTTCTGTGAAAGAGATTTGGCAGTAGAACTTTACATTACAAGTAACTGTTTCAAAGACTTGGATGACGGGTATGAGGTAGAAAATTATGCAAGTGATGAGACTGATGAATACCAGAAGTGTATGAACCCTAGCGTACGTGGAGGTAAATCAATTGATTTAGTAATAGAAGAAGAATCTCTCAGGTACATTGGTGGTTATATTGTAAGGAAGTTTTGTGTGAAATACCCTCACTTAGGCCAGAAAGCTACTGAATGCAAGTCCATGAACAAGACCTGGACTAAAGAATGAAACAGAGGTTAATTGTATGCTCCTTCAGAGTCTTTGTATGCTCACTTAACCACAATGAGAGAAGTATTTAAGACTGTACATGGGGACAGTCTTAAAGAGGGCAAAGAATGTTTTAAACAAATTGTGTTGGAAATAGAAAGTGTTGGAGTTGATCGACCGACTGATGTCATATGCTTCTTTGCCAAAATATCTGTATTTTTAAGAATTCGAAAGATAAATGCTAGTATTAAGATAAACAAGAAAAAAAGCAAGACTTGCAGAAGTGAAAATATAACATTTATGAAAATGAGCAAATAATAGTATGGAGAACATAGCTGTGAATAACTTGTGTAAATCATATTATCTTTCTTATTATGGTCTATAGTGACATACTTCAAAAAAAAGAGTCTTATACTATCTGCTAAACTATGATATTTCACTAGAATTTGTTTCCAATGCTGAAAGACTACACTGATATTATTGTCATGAGTATTATGGGGCTTCTACTGTTAAGGGAATAAAGAAAACCAAGCAAACCAAAACCATATTTGTGTACATATATTCTAAGTACTCCCCTATAAGATGTACAGATACTGCATATATTATATATGTATAAATAATGCCTGCCAACGCCAAATATGCAAACAAATTAGGGGAGAGAGAGAGAGTGAGAGTGAGTTCTGTGGCAGCTATATGGTCTCTCATCTTGGTCCAGTGGTACAGCCTTGGTACAGCCTACGTCATGCGCACAGTGAGCGTAAACTCGTGCGTCGACTGGCCGACCTCTCTACATAGACCTTGGTCATGGCAAGGCAGGAAACCCACCCCTTTTATATGAAGCCGTGACCCCAAATCATGTGTCATGTGTCTGGCCAGGGACCCTCAAGGGATGCCCCTGGGTCAGCCGGGGGACGTGGACGTGTGTGACGGGGGTAGGATGGGGGAATGACGGGTCAAATATGGTTTGATGACATTGCACAGACATCCCAAGGTCATTCATAGCAGCATAAAGCCACCCGGCGGCAGGGGCATAGTCGAAGCAATGACGGACCATAGGCGCCACACACCATGGTTTAAGGTCTCGCATATTTGTTCCCAAACCTAAAATTCATAAAGTTGGCCAAGGCCGGTTAAGGACGGGCTTTCAAAATGTTGTGTGTGACCGAGGTTTGAAAAGACTGCTAGAACTTGTTCTTAAATGTTGCTTCGACCTGTGTGTGGTTATACAGTATATTTGTTAAGTAATAATGATCAACGTATGTAGACAGATAAGCGATATATATATGATGTGGGGTAAAGGGATCCCTTCAGCCAACTGTACATGTTCAGCCAAACTAAATTGTTACATACAGTATTTATATTTACAAATTTAAGTACGATTATGCTCAGGGGGTTTAGGGGGTGGGAGGGTTAAATCCTATTAAGACTGTGGTAGCTTAATACAAAAATGGCAAAACCATAATCTAAACTATTTCAATGCATTGTTAACGTTCAACGCGGCATCTAGACATCTGTGGCTTATTGCATACTACATAAAGTTTTAAGCTTCAAACAATGCAATAAAATAGGAGATTCGCATCTATTCTCTCTCTCTCTCTCTCTCCGATGCCCCCAATAAAATGCCTTACATATTGTCAGGTGCGAGGCTCTCTAGACGATGTGTTTAGTTTCCGCCTCGCCCGCGGCCTCTTCCACTGAGTGGCTCCAAAACACACTTATGTAATTTTGCCTTCTTTACTTGAACTGGATACTTCAACGGCCATATATATATATATATATATATATATATATATATATATATATATAGTAGATATATATATATATATATACTGTATATATATAATTATATAATATATATACTGTATAAATTATACAGTATATATATATATTTTTTTTCTTCTATGTGAGTGAGGGAGACAAAAAGCAGAACTGCCTGTATCGAGTGCCTCCCCCAGAGTTGAAAGAGTGACAGGGCCAAAATCAAGGGACGTTCGAGCCAAAATGCCTGGACACACAGAGCTTGAAACAATTTGATTCATAGGAAGAGGGAAAGACTGATTCTGGGAGAGAGTTCCAGTGCTCAGCGGTTGAATAGAAGAAAGTCTGAGAATATTGTTTCACTCTTGGGTTAGAGAGTTGCACAGAGTAAGGGTGGGATTGTGTTGCAAGACGGGTACTATGTACCCTACGTAGAGGAGATGGTATACACTGGGAAAGTTCTGGGGAACATTGATTATATTATAGTAGCGATAGAATAGCGAGAGATGCAACATTGCGGCGAAGAGAGAGAGATTGCAGAGAGTTGGTGAGTGGGCGGAAGTTACTGATATGAAAGGCTTTCCTTTCTACTTTGTCTAGGAGTGCGGTGTGAGAGGATCCTCCCCACACATGTGAACAATACTCAATACAAGGACGCACTGTGCCCTGTACAGAGCAAGAAGCTGTGCAGGGGTAAAGAACCCCTTGAGGCGGTTGAGCACACCCAGCTTCTGGGAGGCTGCCTTAGTAAGACTGGTAATATGGTCCTTCCAAGTGAGAGCAGAAGAAAAGAGACACCGAGAATATTGAGAGAAGATGAAGGATTGATTTTTGTATTGGTGAATTGTATGCGATAGTCCTCTGGGAGTTCTGAACTGGTAGTAAAATGAAGAAATTGGGTTTTGGAAGCATTAAAGGCAACAAGGTGTTCTCTGCCCCAATTGGAAATAGTAGTTACATCAGAAGATAAGCGTTGCATGGCTTCATTACGTTTGTCTTTGAGGGATTGCTGGCTGGGGCATTCAGGAAAACTAATTGAGTAGTAGGCTATAAGGTAGAGTCGTCTGCGTATGAATGGATAGGACTGGAGGTACAGTTGAGAAGATCATTTATTAAAATTAGAAAGATAATGGGAGATGGGAAAGTGCCCTGAGGAACACCGGAGTTGATAGGATGAGGAAGTGAGCGATGGCCGCACACAACCGCTGCGCAGCTATGGATGGTCCAGAAAGGAAATTAGAGACAAAGGCACTAATGGAGGGATAGAAACCGGAGGAGAGTAGTTTATAAATTAAAGATTTGTGCCAGACTCTATTGAAGGCCTTCGATATGTCTAGTGCAATAGAAAAGGTCTCATCGAAGTCCCGAAAGGAGGATGACCAAGAGATAGTAAAATATGAAAGAAGATCACCAGTAAAACGGCCTTTAAGGAAGCCATACTGGCGATCTGAGAGTAGATTATGAGAAGAGAAATGCTTAAGAAATTTGGAAGCAAGAATAGGCCTAGTTTCAAAAACTTTAGAGATACAAGAGATGAGAGTAATTGGACGATAGTTGGAGGGTTTAGAGCGGTCACCCTTCTACAAGACAGGCCAATTCGTCTTAGGCGAATAATTGAGCTGGCTTGTTCAGCTTTTGCATGGGTATAGATCTTTGCCTACTCAGGTGGTCCGAACAACTCCATTCCCTGTTTCGACACCTCCTAGGGGTTCATATGGGGGTTTGAAAATTCTTAGGGAACATTGTAGTGCCAGATTGCTTACTGAGCCCAACTTGCGTTCATTTTTTAACCCACTTCCCGATGTCGTAGGACACCAAAAACAGGGGTGAATATGTGGACACCCTGGCTCTATCAGCTGCGCTAGCAATCATCTCTAGCGTAAACAGGGACCCGGGGAGCTCGGGATGTATGAAGGGTATACTAGGTCAACAAGACCATCTTCCCCCCCAGATATTGCCTCAGGTCACCAAATATTGGGGAGGTCATAACACATCTTCAAATTGGTCTTTTTAACTTGATTATAGGATATGTTGTGTGTCGATCCATATACTACATTTCCCCCCAAGTTTCCTTGAGTCAGTTTCATTATAAATGTGTTTTTATGGTACAATTAGTGATTCAACACAAACTGAGCGGCCACTGAAAGTCACCACTGCATAGGGAAGAAAATGAACAATCCCATATAACTAAATTTTCTGATAGTGTTCGAACCTACAAATCTGATACAAGGGGTAAAATGAACTTCAAAATTCATTTCTGTAATAAAATTCCATAATATATCAAAAGCTTCCATGCAATCATGCCCGCTCACTTTTTTTCAGACGCCATAGGCAACAATGAGCGAGGTTCTGTCCGTAGCTTGTATCTAGTTATAATAGACTTATCCACTCCGGAACCGGGGCAGCACATTTGTCATGGGTGATTTTTGCTGGCTTTATTCCGGTACTGTTTATACTCATAGCTTCACGAAAATAACATGGTATAAGCTACTTTCAGAGTTCTTTTCAACTGCATAGTCGTAAAAGCACTATGTCTGGAAATGGACATCTAATGGAATATTTTAATATTCGTAGGGAACTGGCCTGTTTGGGAAATCATGTTTTGACCCTTCACGACTGTATTTCTCTGTTAAATATAACTATTTTGGGTATATAAGGGTATTTTCTCATTATGAACTAAAATACTTGGCTAGTTTTGATTTTTGGCCAATACTTTTGTGAGAATATTTGTGTGATATCATTTATTAGTAACCTATTCAATTTAGTTAACCTAAGTATATATATATAATTATGTTGGTGAACACTGACACAGCCAAACAAAAATTATCTTCCTGTGACGTGTTTGAACCTAACCTAACCTCACCCCACCAAGAACCCCACTTTCTAATGATTATTCCAAACATAATTTTAGGTTAACCATTGCAAAATGCCCTTTGTAGAAACTACGTACAATCTCAAGCTGCTATATCTTCAGATAACTGAAGTATGTACTAGTCATCACAATGTTCCCTAACATTAGTATCTCGGACAGGCCTGTTGCAAGATAACGTTCCCTAAGAAGTCTCTATTCACAATGTCCTATAGACCTAAAGCAGGCCAGGTTTTTTCCAGATTGACACTAAAGCTATCAAATGGTGTATTTGTGTCACAGATACATTAAAATTACCTTTTAGGAGTACCTCTGCAGTTGTCTTTGAGTTAGCTGTGGGCAGAAAACTAATTATGAAGAGGTAATTATAAGAGTGCCTTACTAACCTGAATTACTTAGTAAGAGAATAGGCTATTCATATAGTGCCTTATATGCCTTACTAACCTGAATTTGTTAGTAAGATTTAGGTCACTCGATCCTCAAGTTAAGAAAGTGGAGGATATACTGTAGGTGACTAGATAGCAACCAACCAATATATAACCCCCAAAAAGGATATAATAAAATATAAATTCTAGACAGTTTTTATTTATAAAAAACACAAGGCAGAAGGCCGGAGCACACAGGAGAAGCGGAGCTCTAGACGTTGCAGGGCGTGCTTATATAATTATTATGTAGCCCAGACTCCTGCAATGACGTGTTCTATATTGCGTTGTTAGAGAAAACGATTATTGTATGGCAGACTAAATTAAATATGCGACATTTCTAAGTAACTACAAATGTAAACTCGACACCGATATATTTGGTGTAGAAGGGGAATGAAGCAGAGCAATATACAAAAGTGTAGTTACACTTGGTGGTATTGCACTGATTCTAAACAGTTTTTATTTGTACAAACACTAAATTTGTCGATACAATTGTAAAAACTAGGACAAATGAAAGAAAAACGTGAAAAATTCCATTTTATTTTCCGATTTATATTTTACTAAGCATGACCTAGTTATACGACGAATTATACGAAGCACCACAGTATCAGTTACTCCCATTAACTTTAGGTCTCTCTAGGTGGAGCAGCCCGACCAGGTAGTCGCTGTCTCTAGGTGGAGCAGCCCGACCAGGTAGTCTCTCTCTGGGTAGAGCAACCCGGCCAGGTAGTCGCTCTCTCTGGGTGGAGCAGCCCGACCATGAAGTCTCTCTCTAGGTGGAGCAGCCCGGCCGGGTATAGTCTCTCTCTGCAATTTCTCCCGACATTGCCTTGACCATATCCTTCTTCGTTCGAACGGATACGGCATCATCAAAAGGGGCCAGGACTGTAGTTTCTTCTCCAAGGTACCAGAGGTGCCTTTTAATCTTCTCTGATGTAGCCTTGCTGATCTCTTGGTTAGGGAAGTCGACGACAGCCTTGATGAGGTGCAAGTCCCTCCTAGGAGCTTGAAGAAGGAGAGGTGATCCATGCCTCGACGTAGTGAAGAGCTCCGAAGATGCAGAGATCCCTCAAAGCCTTCTCCTCACGGTTTGTCAGTCGGAATTGGTTCTTGAACATCCAAACCTTGAAAGCGTAAATGATCTTGCTCATCCATCGTGCATGGTGCATGGGACCAGGAGCTCGGAATCGAACTCCATGAGGAGGTATATGCCCGAGGAACAAGATCAGAAGCTCCAACAGCTCCCTGTAGTCGTCTCGAGGGTGGTGGATTGTCAGTTGCTCCATCGCAAAGGTGACTGCTTCATCTCGATGAGTTGGAGTTATCGCCGCGTTCACCGCATCATCCGTAGTCCCAGGTTAAAATGCTTCCTTGTCGATTAAATCCTACTGGCTTTGAAACCTCTTGAATAGGAGCGCTTCGGGCCCGGAAGTCCCTCCTCCCATCACAGCTCCGAAAGCAGCAGCCAAGATGACTTCCATGATATGGTGGCGGCAGGCCAAGTAAAGAAGATCCCTTCCGATCTTCTGTTCCAGAAGGACGCATGCGCCGGTCCGATATCCCGTGTTTGCAGCGGCCGTGTCAAAAGAAATGGCGACCACTTTCTCGGTCACTCCCCACTCCTCCAAAGCATGGAAAACAGCTTGAGATTGCACTTCACCGGTCCCCGAAGGGAGTTTAGAGACGCCGAGGAGCTGGCTGACTCCTACTCCGGATATCAAGATAAGCAGACAATCCACATGCTCCTTGGTTGTCAGGGCTTGAAGGAGTTTTCCATCCCAATGGACAGTCAAGGGGACATCCGCTTGGAAGTCCTTTTTGAGGTTTTCCGCGAAACGTCTCCTGGCTTGACGTCGAGACCGGGCAATGGTTGTGCGGTTGATGGCCCGGTCCGTAGTGTCATGGCCGAGGCTTTTTGCAGCTTCTGTCAGCACGATGGTGGCTTTTCGGTCGGAAAGCTGAGTACAATCCAGTGCAGCTGCGAGAGATGGTGAAACTATGTTTTTTGTAGCTCTTCATGGCTGCTTGGGTGGAGAGCAGGATTTTGCCTCCTGAGCACGGCTGCTGTCCTCTCCCTCAGCACTGCTGCTGTCCTCTCCTTCAGCACTGCTGCTTGAAGAAGCAAAGACGGCCGCTGAGGTGGATGCCTTCATTTCTTCACGGGCCACCTCGCGACGCCTTTCCTCAGCCTCTTTCTTCTCCGCAGCTCTCCGTTCTTTGGAGGCCAGGGAATTGTCCGCGGACCCCATGAAGGCTTTACGGCCCTTCTCTCGCTGAGCAAGGAAAAAATCCTTGTCCTCTTGAACGACAATGAGAGACAGGGCGTCCGCGTGAGCGATATCAAAGAGGTCGTCCATTGAGTCCCGGAAAGCTTCCTCCTTCTTCACCTGCCCTGGTGTCCTTCGATCCCTCAAGCGTCTTAGGTCTTTCCAGGTTTGGAATAGACCTTCCAGCTTTTTGATGATGTGTTGCTCCCCCCTAATGGGGATCCTGGCCTTTCCGACCCATATGGGGGTCATGGCCACGGTCGGGCTTTCCCACAGAGCTCTCAAAGAGTGTAAGTTGTGTTCTTAGCGTAAGTGGTTGTGTGAAATGCAGTCTTCTATGATGTGTTTAATGGTATGGGGTACTGTGTTACAACCTGGGCAGGTGTCGACTACGGATTCATCCAGTCTCTTCTGATAGCTCAGAAGAGCTGGATGGTGTCCGCATCTCAGCCTGGCCAGGTTGACTCTGTCCTCGCGAGGAAGGGTGGATTCAGAAGGATGGATTTCGGGAGGTCGTGCTTGCAGCTGCGTGTTGTCTATGAGTGAGTGGATGGAACGGCGAGTGATATGAGTATGGATGTGCTTCCAGAAGTTGGTTTGGGGTGGGCAGGGAGGGAGAGAAGACAGTATTTGTGTGTGATAGCGTGTGCTGCGTGTTGTTTTGATATTTCTTGGTGTCTGTGGGTGTGTTGCCATGTAGTGTAGTGGGTGGTGTTGATTAGTGGAGGCTGCTGCCAGGAATTGAGTGCCTCTCATGTCTAGATTATCTTTGACTTTGAGGACTTTGGTTTCTTGATGTAGGTGATCTGTGGGTGTAGTAGCTGTGCATCCTGTGATGATTTTCAGGGCTTTATTTTGAATAGTCTGTAAGGTCTTATGATGTGTTTCAGCTAGGTTAGAAGCCCAGGCCGGGCTTGCGTATTCCATAACTGATCCTATGTATTGTTTGTAGACTGTGGTGGTGGTTTCTTTGTTGTGTCCAAATTTCGTGTGGGCAAGTGATCTGAGGGCGTTAAGTCTGGGTGTCAGTTTCTTTTTCGTGTTTGTGGTGTGCTGTATGAATGCCATTTGGGTGTCGTATGTTACTCCTAGGATTTTGTGTGTGTGTGTGTGTGTGTTAGGGGTGTGTTGTTTATGTTGGGTCCCGGGGCATAATCGTGATCTCCTGTCCAGCTTGTGAGGAGGGTTGCAGTGGATTTAGCTGGGGCTAAATTGAGTCTATTTGTAGTGCACCATTCATGTAATGTGTCGAGATAGTCTTGAAGGAGTCTTGTTGCTGTGTCTGGGTTTTGGTGCGTGCCAGGTAAGTTCCGCCAACCAGCACAAAAACAGCCAAACAGACTTTGCTGGACTACCAATAAATATGCTCCAATCGTCACGAAATTTGATCACAATATGTCTCATTAGGAATGGAACAAAGCCAGGGGGTGAGAGGTTAGGATTTCTTACTTTCGAAAATAAGGGCCACCCTACTATCCATATAATGCCTTACTAACCTGAATTACTTAGTAAGAGTAAAGGCTATTCATATAGTGCCTTACATGCCTTACAAACCTGAATTTTTTAGTAAGATTTAGGTCACTCGATCCTAAAGTTAAGAAAGTGGGAGATATACAGTAGGTGACTACATAGCAAACAACCAATATATTTTCCCAAAAAAGGATATAATAATAAAATATAAATTCTAAACAGTTTTTTTATTTGTACACCGCCCCCATATTATTTTAAGTAGCTTTCTCGAAAAAAAGATGGCTTGCAATTTTTCCACGACATCTTTCACCCACAAAAATTTAGACCCTCCTGAAAAAAGGTTCACCACCAACTCAAGTTCCATCAACTCACGTTGGACAGCAGAAGATCGCCTAAAGCTTTGTGTGTGAAAATCACGACAGGGACCCGTACAGCGGCGACGCCGCAGCAACCCGGCCAGGTAGTCGCTCTCTCTGGATGGAGCAGCCCGACCAGGTAGTCGCTCTCTCTGGGTGGAGCAGCCCGGCCAGGTAGGCGCTCTCTCTAGGTGGAGCAGCCCGGCCAGGTAGTCGCTCTCTCTGGGTGGAGCAGCCCGACCAGGTATAGTCGCTCTCTCTAGGTGGAGCAGCCCGGCCAGGTAGTCACTCTCTCTAGGTGGAGCAACCCGGCCAGGTAGTCGCTCTCTCTAGGTGGAGCAGCCCGACCAGGTAGTCTCTCTCTGGGTAGAGCAACCCGGCCAGATAGTCGCTCTCTCTGGGTGGAGTAGCCCGACCAGGTAGTCTCTCTCTGGGTGGAGCAGCCCGGCCAGGTAGTTCTTCTCTCTTAAAGTTTTGTGGGTGAAAGATGTCGTGGACAAATAATTGACAACACGATTTCTTTAACCTTCTGCTTCACGTCTTTTGCCACATCAGGAAAGCTCGAGAATATGTCAGAATCCGCAATGTGTTACAAGATCAAGGGGCAAATTTATCACAGGATGGGCATACTGGAAAGACACGACCTTTGCCAGCCGGCTACTACAGATAGGTCAGAGCAGCTCTCCACATTTCGTTATCCCCAAAAACTTTGGCGTTCTCTATCATACCCAGACAGAGTTCATCGAGAGTGTTTACCCTGATATCGCCGATCACATTGGGGATCATCACTATTTTGCCGGTCGTACCATCATATCGCCTCTCAACGTTGACGTTTCCGAAATCAACATTATGATCTTAGATATGCTGCCAGAGGAGGAGAAGATTCATCTGAGTGAAAACAAACTGAATTCGGAAGACAATGTGGAGTATCAGGTTTCCACGCTCAATGAACTAAACCCTTCTTCGTTACCAGAACACCAACTCAAGCTGAAAGTGGGTGCCGTGGTAATGGTAATACGGAATCTATCCCCGCCGAGACTCTGTAACGGTACACGAATTATCGTTGACAACCTGAAGAAGACCATCATTGTTGGTAGGGTTCTGGGTGGCACTTACGATGGCGAGCAGGTTTGCATTGCCAGGGTAAAGTTGGTGGCCAACGATTCCCCGGTGGCATTTTCCAGGATCCAATTCTCTGTAAAGCTTAGTTTTGCAATGACAATTAATAAGGCGCAGGGCCAGACCATCCAACATTGCGGCCTTTACCTCTACCACACACGGTGCTTCTCTCTTGGGCAATTATATGTTGCCTGCTCTCGGGTCACAAGTTGGCATGTGCTGAGTAATTTTATCCAGAAGAAGGAAAAGGGACCATGTGTGTTAGATAACGTTGTATACTCTGACGTGTTTTTGGAACAAGAGCCGTTTGCTGACGAATATTCGAGGTTGATAGACACCGGAATCATAATTCAAGAAGAAGACATTGAGGCTGACATTGAGCTCCAGCGAAAGTATATAGATTTAGGACAGTGTGACGCTGAAGTTGAGGCCCAATTCGCTCCAGAAGACATGAAGGCAGTACTGAAGATATCCGTCGAGGATTTCGATATGGCGGTAGAGAAGATGGACGAGCAACTCGAAGAGTGTGAGCAGTTACGGATGTCATTTGAAGAAAGCTGCGAAACCCATCGAAGGGAACAAGAGAAGAGAGACGAACTCCTTCTGAAGGAAATCGAGAAGCGTGACGAAAACCAAAGGAAGGAACAAGAGAAGCGGGACGAGAGAGAGAGAGAGACAGACAGACACAGTGTGTGTGTGTGTGTGAGAGAGAGAGAGAGAGTTACACACTCTCTCTCTTTCTCTGTCATGCTTCGTAGTCCCGTAGCCACTTCGTTCTTAGTAAGAGAATAGGTTATCCATATAATGCCTTACTAACCTGAATTTCTTAGTAAGAGAATAGGCTATTCATATAGTGCCTTACGTAACTTACTAACCTGAATTTTTTAGTAAGATTTAGGTCACTCGATCCTAAAGTTAAGAAAGTGGGAGATATAGGTGACTACATAGCAAACAACCAATATATAACCCCCAAAAAGGATATAATAATAAAATATAAATTCAAAACCGTTTTTATTTGTACACCGCCCTCATATTATTTTAAGTAGCTTTCTCGAAAAAAAGATGGCTTGTAATTTTCCCCACGACATCTTTCACCCACACAAATTTAGACCCTCCTGAAAAAAGGTTCGCCACCAACTCAAGTTCCATCAACTCACGTTGGACAGCAGAAGATCGCCTAAAGCTTTGTGTGTGAAAATCACGACAGGGACCCGTACAGCGGCGACGCCACAGCAACCCAGCCGTGTAGTCACTCTCTCTGGGTGGAGTAGCCCGGCCAGGTAGTCTCTCTCTAGGTAGAGCAGCCCGGCCAGGTAGTTTCTCTCCTAAATTTTTGTGGGTGAAAGATGTCGTGGACAAATAATTGACAACTCGATTTCTTTAACAGGACAGAGTGAGCGCACTCATTGCTGATGATTATGGCAAGACGTTAGCTAAAAAATCTTTGACTCAGAGAGAGTGAGTGTGTAACTCTCTCTCTCTCTCTCTGTCATGCTTCGTATAATGCGTCGTATAGCCTAGGTCATGCTTCGTATAATGCGTCGTATAGCACAGCGATGGCTGTGACTCGTATCTGGGCAGGACACACGAGGCAGAAGGGCGGAGCACACTGGAGAAGCAGAGCTCTAGACAGTGCAGGGTGCTCCTATGACTAGTGGTGTCCCGTAGCCCAGCCTCACTGTGGTGTCCCGTAGTCGTATAGCGCGGCGATGGTTGTGACTCGTATCTGGGCAGGACACACGAGGCAGAAGGGCGGAGCACACAGGAGAAGCAGAGCTCTAGACAGTGCAGGGTGCTCCTATGACCAGTGGTGTCCCGTAGCCCAGCCTCACTGTGGTGTCCCGTAGTCGTATAGCGCGGCGATGGCTGTGACTCGTATCTGGGCAGGACACACGAGGCAGAAGGGCGGAGGTGTCCCGTAGCCACTTCGTTCTTAGTAAGAGAATAGGCTCTCCATATAGTGCCTTACTAACCTGAATTTCTTAGTAAGAGAATAGGCTATTCATATAGTGCCTTACCTGCCTTACTAACCTGTGTAACATGCATATTATACTCAAATATACACATGTAACCCAGCCTCAATCACTTATTATGTCACCCTATGTTCCATCAATATTCTAGAAGATGACTGATATATATCTCTGTATATATAATTTTATTGTTTTAACCATTCTCATTACAGGTTCCGGTGTCTGCTAACGACCATGCCTATCCATCCGAATCGAGTTGAATCCGTTGTGATGGCCTACTGTTGTCTACACAATGTCCTTCGTGACAGGAATCCCTCTGATCGACGGGGTCTTGTCGTGGAGGAGAACATTGCAACAGGAGAAATCGTAAATTTGGTACGTCCGGCCGACATTCTAGACCGTCTTGGGAGGCAGCGGGGCAACACAGCTACCAATCATGGGAAGACTCTTCGTGACAGTCTCAAATACTATTACAACTCACCAGCTGGGAGTGTGGCATGGCAAAACACGATGATAGGACGAACCCCATCAGAAACCTAAAACATACCCTAATAAAATGTTAAGATAATGTGATTATTGTTTAATTTCTACTCCATGTCATAAGAACATAAGAACATAAGAAAATGGGAGTCTGCAAAAAGCCGATCGGCCAACACAAGGCAGATCCCTGTCACACCCAACCCCAATTACATAACAACATAAGGTCATAAGAACGCGGGAAACTGCATATGGCCATGCGGCCCACATGAAGCAGCTCCCATTCACACCCAGCCCATATCACCCATATGGGAATCCAACTTATGCTTAAAGCTTTCAACTGTTTCTGAGCTAATTACTGTTCTGGGCAGTGCATTCCACATCTTAACAACTCTATTTCCAAACCAGTGCTTTCCTATATCTTTCCTAAATCTAAACTTATCTAGAAACCATTTGAGCGGGTTATGTCGCCGTTCTTTAGCTTTAATACCTCATCTATATAGCCCTTATTTAAACCTTTTATCCATTTAAATACCTCTATCATGTCTCCCCTACATCTTCGTCTCTCTAGTGAGTGCAGGCCTAAGACTTTCAACCTCTCCTCATACGATAAATTTCTAATATTATGTATCTTTTTGGTCATTCTTCTTTGGACTGCCTCTAAAGGGTCGATATCCATTCTATAATAAGGGCACCAAAATTGAACAGCATAGTCTAAATGGGGTCTTACTAGAGCTAAGTATAGTTTTAAGAACACTTCAGCAGTCCTGTTGCTAACACTCCTAGATATGAATCCTAGAATTCTATTTGCCCTATTCCTAACACTTATACACTGTTTTCTGGGTTTCAGATCATTACTAACGAGCACTCCCAGATCCTGCTCACACTCTGAGTTATCCAATTCTACATTGTCTAGTTTGTATTTAGCATCTAAATTACGATTTCCAATCCTTAATACCTTACATTTGTCTACATTGAAACTCATCTGCCAATTTATGGACCACTTGTGCAAGTGATCGAGATCATTTTGAAGACATTCCCTGTCGCTAGCTGACTCTATTATCCTACCTAGTTTAGTATCATCAGCAAATTTACTGATCCTACTCTTTATGCCTGAGTCAAGATCATTTATGTAGATAATGAACAGAAACCGACCCTTGGGGGACCCCACTTTTAACTAATCCCCAGTCCGATTTTACACCATTTATATAATACCAAGTAATGTGCGTAGTAAGAAAACATTTGTTGTATGATAACTTATTTTATTCAACAACATCTGGCTAATGTCATATTGGGTGAATATTCGAATTACGTAGACATACTATTATTTACTAGCTACGAACATCTTGTATGACAAAAATTAATGAAACATACAAAAAATATCCTCTCTATCTGGACCATGGTGAAACCTGTCTAAAGTAGAACCAGGTGGCTAATTATCCGAGACACCCACCCCACCGACAGTCACACACACACGCACACACAAACATGCACACGCACACACAAACATACACACAGACCCAGGTGGTTAATTGCCCCAATGGCTAATCTCTAACATACCAACCCTCCAGCCTGCGGCAGTGGCTGTCCACCAGATACTCACACACACACCCACACACACACACCCACACACACACACACAATTTAATAATTGTGTACTTTGTAGAGGAATTATTTGCATACTTTTATCGTACGTATAATAATATAAAAATACTTTTTAGATTAAAAAAGTTAGTCAACTATTGGCATTCAGGTATATAATTAATATTTACTATTCATTGTTAAGATAATGTTAAGATAATGTGATTATTCTTTATTTTGTACTCCATGTCATGACCAAGTAATGTGCGTAGTAAGAAAACATTTGTTGTATGATAACATATTGTATTCAACAACATCTGGCTAATGTCATATTGGGTGAATATTCGAATTACGTAGACATAATATTATTTACTAGCTACGAACATGTTGTATGACAAAAATGAACGAAACATACACAAATATTCCGCTCTATCTGGACCATGGTGAAACATGTCTAAAGTAGAACCAGGTGGCTAATTATCCGAGACACTCACCCCACCGACAGTCACACACACACGCACACACAAACATACACACGCACACACAACCATACACACAGACCCAGGTGGTTAATTGTCCCAATGGCTAATCTCTAACACGACCAACCATCCAGCCTGCGGCAGTGGCTGTCCAGCAGATACTATTTTTTTTTTAAATATCATAAAAAAAAAAAAAAAAAAAAAATTAGAAGGTCCCACCCCGTTCCCATTCTTAACCCTTATTTAGCGGGGTCGGACTTAAGTCCGATACGAGAAAATTGGACTAAATGGCGGGGTCGGACTTAAGTCCGTGGGCGTATTCCCGCCCTAATTTAGGTGGAAAGCGAAACTTGGTGGTCAGGCGGTGTACTACAAGGGCCCACCCACACATCCCCACTGCGTGACCGTGACTAAGTGACCCTCAAGCACCCATAATGGAAGGTCAAGATTTGCCCGTGTTCGATTCGGTGGCCGCCAATCCCTAGTGCGTCGCGCCACCCTACTAACCACGCCCGGCTCACCACCCAGATATCATGCTGAACTCTTCAGAACTTTCTAATAAGCTGTTGGATGAAACCGTCGAAGGTCTGGGTGAGAGTTTTGGTAGTGTGGATGACTCGGAAGACGAAAATAACCCGATCATAGGATTTCACCCCAAGCATAATTTGCGTGGGGTGGATGTTGTGGTTGATATTGGACAGACCCTTGAGCAAATTGGAGACGTTCCTGACGAAGAACATACTGGTGTGGGTGTTGGTAAGTACAATTTATATTTTATAATTGCTTGAAAATGTGATTGCAAGCATTTTATCACCTTACGAGCGGCTGGTGGAGTATATTTCACTGTGCCGCCCAGCGGGTTTTTTTTTTACCCTAAATGGGGTTGTTCTGTTCTCTTTTTCATGCATGAACAAGACCCAGAGCGTAATACAAGTATGTATCCTGAAAGTGCGTAAATTGAGCTTTCCAATGACACCCGAACCATCCTTTTACGATCACTGGTTGTCTTTCAACGATCGTAAAACACGAGTGCAAAACCCTAAAATACGGTAATTTCCTTATAGAATTCCCTGTGTGGCGAGCGGTCTTGAGGTAATTTATGCTCCTAATCACCGCTCCGCTCTCTCTCAGAGCACATTACGTCCTCAAAATTGCACTCTACAAGAAATTTCCTTTGCATTTTATAGCGTATTATTTGCAGGCGTTCGATAAATTTCTTACGGTAATACAAACAACCAAAGATTGAATATTTGTGCTTGGCATTATATGATTGTGGAGAACAGATGTAGGCCTACCGTATATATTATGTGTTCATATATTATGATACATGTGTAACATTTTTATTATCACGACTCTCTCTCTCTCTCTCTCTCTCTCTGTCTCACTCTCTTTGTTTGTACTCCTTTGTACTCTCTTTGTCTGATGTAGGCCAGGGCACGCCCCTAACTAATCTCTTCCCTCCCAGGGGAAATCACACCTAGCAGATGTTTTTGACCTCCCCTCTCTCTCTGTCTGTCTTCCTCTCTGGGTCTACCTATACTGCATGTGACATTGAAATTGCTTGAGAGTTTGATTGCAAGCATTTTATAGCGTATTATTTGCAGGCGTTCGGTAAATTTCTCACGATAACCAGGGTGTATGGTACATTTCTCACGATAATACAAGCAACAACGAAGCTTGGCGAAGATTGTGGTCTACAATATACCTTTTTATAATTGCATGTGACCTTGTAATTGCTTGAAAGTTTGATTGCAAGCATTTTATAGCGTATTATTTTCAGGCGTTCAATAAATTTGATAAATATATCAAAATAAGTCCTGTGGGACTATGAAATAGCTATTATTGGACAAGGACAATATTTTGTTCATCCCTCCACTGGAACATCAACAACAATGTCAACAACGTATCGCCGTCGGCAATCGTAAGATTCAGAGTCGTAAAGATTCCAGGACGAGCTCAATAGAAAATGAATGAATGAAATGAATGAAATGAATGAGTGTGCAGTACTGCCAATACGTATAGCGCCTTCCGCTAGATCTAGAGACCTTTACTTCGATCTAGCAGCAATGACTTACACTAGCGGTTTTGTTTTGAAATTTCAGAACAATTTCGAAGTGATATTATATGGATTTTGCCAATTCATATTTCTAGTGGTATTTATCATGTCTTACATCTAACAATATATGCTAGCGGATTTAATTTCAATTGGTAACCCTCCCGCTCGAGTCGGCTCCAAGAAAATCGATAATGGTGGCACTTTAGTAAACAGGTGATAAACAAAACCCCATGCGGATCGGTTTGGTGTATCGGTATTATGGTAAGTTTGCTACCTACTATTGTTTATACGATATAGTAAGTAATGATAAGTAAATTATTATATATTATATATAAAACAAAAACTAAATTCCTGCAAAGCAAGCGAAACAGAGAGAGAGAGAGAGAGAGAGAGAATGCAGAAACTGAACTGAAGAAAGAGTGAAAAAGATATAATACAGAAATATTACAAGCAAATAAATGAAATAGAGGGATTAGTTAGAGAAAATAATAATGAGAAATACATAATACGGATGAGGAAGAGGGAAAGCGAGCGAGCCAGAGAGAGAGAGAGAGAGAGACAGGAGGAGTGAGAGAGATTAGAGAAAATAGAGAGATTGCAAGCATTTTATAGCGTATTATTTGCAGGCGTTCAGTAAATTTCTTACGTTAATACAAACAATGAAAGATTGAATATTTGTGCTTGGCATTATATGATTGTGGGGAACAGATGTAGGCCTACCGTATATATTATTTTTTCATATATATATGATACATATGTAACATTGTTATATTATCACGACACTCTCTCTCTCTTGTCTCTTCCTCTCTGGGTCTACCTACATTTATAATTGCATGTGACCTTGAAATTGCTTGAGAGTTTATTTGCAAGCATTTTATAGCGTATTATTTGAAGGCGTTCAGTAAATTTCTTACGGTAATACAAACAACCAAACAACGAAAGATTGAATATTTGTGCTGCACATCCCTCATACGAAATACCATTCCCACCGTATAGAGAGAATACAGAAACTGAACTGAAGAAAGTGAAAAAGATATAATAATACAGAAATATTACAAGCAAATAAATGAAATAGAGGGATTAGTTAGAGAAACTAATAATGAGAAATACATATACGGATGAGGAAGAGAGAAAGGGAGCACAAGAGAGGGAAAGCGAGCGAGCCAGAGAGAGAGAGAGAGAGAGAAAGACAGACAGACAGACAGGAGTGAGAGAGAGAGAGAGAGAGAGAAAGAGACAGACAGACAGGAGTGAGAGAGAGAGAGAAAGAGAGAGAGAGAGAGAGAGAGAGAGAGAATACCGAAATAAGGAGAGATAAGAGAAAAATAAGACCGATTACCAAAGGAATAGTAGACGCGCGAGAGGCCGAAGTCAGGCCAAAGCGAACGCAACCGAACGCGCCCGGGAAATAGACCAAAAAGTACCTCCTCTTCCTCATCTCTTCCCACCCTCCACACTCATTCATAACATCCATTCATAGACTTATATGGGGAGACGAAGAGTTGCTCTTTCCAAAAATGATCGTTTGTTTCGTTCGCATTGGAGCCATAGTAACGGCGATAGGGCGAGTGAAATTGAGCGAATATTTCGGGATTATGCCCGCTGAGCGGTACAGTGTAAAATACCTTACCACCCGCTAAATAAGGGTTAAGTAAGCCATTTTAGATTTACAGAAGAACATAAGAACATAAGAAAATGGGAGTCTGCAGAAAGCCGATTGGCCTAAGCAAGGCAGATCCCTGTCCCACACAACCCCAAATCAATTACAAAGCCCAATTATAGGCTCAACACTCTAATACCCTGAGGATCATCTTACCAAAACGGTTAGAGATTAACGCAGGATTATGGGGGTCTGCAGAGCGCTGATTGGCCCAACCCGGCTGATCCCCCTTCACACCCAACCCTTCTCGTCCATATGCTTATCCAATTTTATCCTAAAGCTCCCTACAGTTTTAGATCCCACTATAGCACTTGGTAGTCCATTCCACCCATCTACAACTCTGTTACCAAACCAATATTTGCCTATATCTTTTGTGAAACGAAATTTATCTAATTTGAAACCATTGGTACGAGTTCTTTCGCTATCACTGAGCTTTAGTACATTTGTCATGTCCCCTTTGTTAATCCCACTAACCCACTTGAACACCTCTATCATATCCCCTCTAACTCTGCGTCTCTCTAACGAATGTAAACCTAATTTCTTCAACCTTTCTTCATACGGAAGATTTCTAATATTATGGATCATTTTTGTCATTCTACGCTGTACTCTCTCCAATGAATCTATGTCCATTCAGTAATAAGGACACCAAAATTGGACAGCATAATCCATATGGGGTCTCACTAATGACAAGTAAAGTTTTAAGATAACATCAGCAGTTCTGTTACTCACACTCCTAGAGATGAACCTGAGAATCCTGTTTGCCTTATTACGAACGCCTATACACTGTTTTCTAGGCTTCAAATCATTGCTAACAAACACACCTAGATCTTTCTCGCAGTCTGAATTTTCTAATTCTAAATTAGCTAGTTTATATTTAACATTTGTTTGCATCTTCCCTATCTTTAATACCTTGCATTTGTCAATGTTAAACTTCATCTGCCAATTTACTGACCATTCATGTAAGGTATCTAGATCCCTTTGGAGGCACTCTATATCGCTATCTGAATCAATTGATCTCCCCATTTTAGTATCGTCTGCGAATTTACTTATCCTACTAGTTATACCTAAATCTAGGTCATTTATGTATATAAGAAACAACAGGGGACCTAATACCGATCCCTGGGGGACACCACTTTTGACAGCTCCCCACTCTGACTTGGTACCATTTATGCTGACTCTCTGTTTCCTACCAATCAGCCATGACCTAATCCATCCCAACAACGCCCCACCTATTCCATGTGCCTCAACCTTTCTCATCAATCTCTCATGAAGGACTCTGTCGAAAGCTTTACTGAAATCTAAATATATAATATCGTATGCCTTGTCATTATCTACTTCTTCATATGCCTCTGAGAAAAAACTAAGCAAATTAGTAAGGCAAGAACGTCCCTGTGTGAATCCATGCTGAGAAGAATTGATTAAGTTAAATGTTTCTAAGTGGTTTCTCATTTTCCTAGCAATAATTGACTCTAGTAGCTTTCCTATGATTGAAGTGAGACTAATGGGACGGTAATTGGACGCTATTGATTTATCACCTTTTTTGAAAATCGGAACTACATTTGCAAGCTTCCAAGCTTCTGGAACTATACCTGTTTCTAATGAATTGTTAAAAAGAAATGTTAATGGGTAACTTAACTCATCTCTGCATTCTTTTAATACTCTGGCATATACCTCATCGGGACCAGGCGATTTCTGAGGTTTCAGTCTGTCAATTTCCTTAAGCACATCATTTCTACTTATAGTAACCGTACTTAACCTATTTTCTATACTATCTCTATATACCTTACGGACTTCTGGAATCTGTGCCAAATGTTTATTAGTGAAAACGGATAGAAACTGATTATTTAATGTACTGCACATTTCTAAATCATTTTCTGTCATTTCTCCTATCGAAGTTTTAAGGGGGCCTATTTTATCTCTAACTTTAGATTTATATAGCTGGTAAAAAGCCTTAGGGTTATTTTTTGAGTCATTGGCTATCCTGATTTCATAATTTCTTTTGTCTGTCCTTATACATTTTTTAACCTCTCTTGATAGATTCTGATAGTAAGCAAGTAGGTGAATTTCGCCTTTCTTTATTTTTCGATATATTCCTCTCTTTTTTCCTAGAAGGTCTAATAGTCTATTATTCATCCATTTGGGTTGGTTCTGTGTTGATCTAAATTTTCTTTTGGGGATATATTTATTTTGCGCATTGTGGAGTGAAGAAATAAAATTATTATATGTAGCTGTCAAATTATCCTGAGTTAAGACAGGTATCTGAGAGAGAGTATGTTCATTAGCGCACCTGGGTCCACTTAATAGTTTAACCATAGGATCGACTCTTAAGGCTCGTCTTAATCCACCATAATTGGCTTTTCTGAAATCTGGGATAAGTGTCGTATTCTCTTTAGCCTTTCCTGTCCATTGTATGTTAAAATAAATTGATTTATGATCACTATTTCCTAGTTGGTCTCCTATCTCTACATTATTTATCATTTGTTCATTATTACTGAGAACTAAATCGAGGATATTATTACCTCTAGTAGGCGAGTCTATGAATTGAAATAAAAAACTATCCTGTACCGCCTCAATAAACTCTTTTGAATCTGAGTCGCCGATTTGATGCTGCCAATCAATATTCGGAAAATTAAAATCCCCTATAATACACACATTGCTAAACCTTGATGCTATTTTCACTTCCTGCCATAAAGCTGTACCTTCGTTTCTACTCATATTTGGTGGTCTATAAATAACTCCAATAATTATGGTCTCACTACCTTCGTTAACCTCAACCCAAACACTTTCGTTATCAGTATTTAGTCTAATACCTGATTTAATACAGCTTTTTAAAGAACTCCTGACAAACACTGCTATTCCGCCGCCCCTCCTACTTGTTCGGTCGCGTTTAAACAAACTATATCCTGGTATATGGAATTCTGCTAAAAAATGTCTTGATTCTGTATTAATCCATGTTTCAGTCAGTGCTATAATGTCTATATTTTCAGAAGAGTGACCATTACTTGCATTACTGCATGTCCACAAACATTTCAGTAATGTAAGCATGTTTCCTTCTATTTTTTATTTTTTTTATTAAGGTGACAGTTACAAAGTGGTGTACAATCTATCTTATTCTAGTTACATTGTAGTTTATCTTATTGTACCAGTACCTCCCTACAATCAACCTAGTTGTTCCCCAATTCGTCCCTCTGCCACGACCATTTCAAAGTCCAAGTCTCTCACTCTTGTCCTCTGTAGCGGGGAGGACCTTGTATCCCTGAGACATAGGAGTGCAGACCTGAGAAGAGAGAAAGTGAGTCGGCATCTCATCCAAGTTATGACTTGGCTTCTATGCTGGCGCTTTTTCTCCGATATTTGTTCAGCTAATCTGGCATAGAAGACACTTGCAGAAGGTCCCATACCTCCCGACGATGAGAAGACCAGAGGAGTAAAGCTTCCTTGATCCCTGTTCAAAATTCTTTCTTCATAAGCGTGTTTTTTCTCACTTTCGTTTCTCAAGTATGCCGCCTTGTGTCCTCGCTCACGATATGTTTGTGCTCTTGGGTTGAAGATTCTGATGTCGAAGAAAGCCCGTTGTCCCCTCGTCCAAAAACCTCGAGCACTTACGTCCACTCTTGCTTCATTTGAAGTATTTGCAGTATTGTGGGCCAAGCGCTGTCCGTCCATAGGCAGAAGTTCCGGTTCGATTCTGACATCATGGCACACCTCGTCCAGCATTTGTGCAGTGATGTCTCGTACTTCATCATGCCGGATACAGATGAATCCTCCTTTCTTACAGGTCATACAGTGGTCTGGGTTGTTTATTTCACCGCATGCACATTTCAGCGGCAGGTTCGAAACTGGCCACCCATACCTCAAGGCTACGGCATCATTGAATTCTTGTTTATTTAAGCTGAAGCCTTTCTCCTTTATTGGTAATGATGTGAGCCAATTTGAAGCCCCCGTGTCTTGTGCCATCTCAACTCTCATTTTCAGTTCTTCCCTACACCTGGTCTTTATTTGTTCTAGGCTATGTTTCTGTCTCTCTTCTCTGCTCTTTGTAATTTCCTGTCTTGCATTTAAGAACATAAGAACATAAGAAAATGGGAGTCTGCAGAAAGCCGAGTGGCCTAAGCAAGGCAGATCCCTGTCCCACACAACCCCAATTACAAAGCCCAATTATAGGCTCAACACTCTAATACCCTGAGGATCATCTTACCAAAACGGTTAGAGATTAACGCAGGATTACGGGTGTCTGCAGAGCGCTGATTGGCCCAACCCTGCTGATCCCCCTTCACACCCAACCCTTCTCGTCCATATGCTTATCCAATTTTATCTTAAAGCTCCCTATCGTTTTTAATCCCACTATAGCACTTGGTAGTCCATTCCACCCATCTACAACTCTGTTACCAAACCAATATTTGCCTATATCTTTTCTGAAACGAAATTTATTTAATTTGAAACCATTGGTACGAGTTCTTTCGCTATCACTGAGCTTTAGTATATTTGTCATGTCCCCTTTGTTAATCCCACTAACCCACTTGAACACCTCTATCATATCCCCTCTAACTCTGCGTGTCTCTAACGAATGTAAGCCTAATTTCTTCAACCTTTCTTTATACGGAAGATTTCTAATATTATGGATCATTTTTGTCATTCTACGTTGTACTCTCTCCAATGAATCTATGTCCATTCTGTAATAAGGACACCAAAATTGAACAGCATAATCCATATGGGGTCTCACTAATGACAAGTAAAGTTTTAAGATAACATCAGCAGTTCTGTTACTCACACTCCTTGAGATGAACCCGAGAATCCTGTTTGCCTTGTTTCGAATGCTTATACACTGTTGTCTAGGCTTCAAATCATTGCTAACAAACACACCTAGATCTTTCTCACAATTCGAGTTTTCTAATTCCACATTAGCTAGTTTATATTTAACATTTGTATGCATCTTCCCTATCTTTAATACCTTGCATTTGTCAATGTTGTTCAATGCTTTCAATGTTGTCAATGTTGTTCGTTGTTCCTCTTCGTCCACCTCATCATTTTCATTTTGCTCCCGTATTTTTTCTGTCAGAGACGTAGTAAGTTTAAGGGAATTTTGGTACTCATGTAGTGCGCCTCCACTGGGTTTATGATCCCCATACCTCCGAACCTTGGCGGAAGAGCTAATAGATCTCTTAGCTCTTGCGTGACGCCTTCCATCTCTGTTAAGGCCGGTATGAATGTTCCTCTGATTGCTTCTTCAAGCGGTTGGAGCATCTGTCTAATGCCAGGCACTGTTCTCATAAGAAAGGTCCATCTGTGCTTAACACCATATGTGAAGGCAGTATATGCAGCATGTGGTTCAGATTTCGCAATGTCTGCCAGGGTTTTCACTTCCTTTACCCACTCCGCTACCTTTTTTCGCACATAGTCTCTCTTGCATTCTTCTGTGCCTATTACTGCTCCCAAATGGTGTTGACCCTCCTTTGTAATCTTCACTCCTGTCCCATCAAAAGTCTGCACCGCTTCTTCATACTTGTTTTCTTTCACTATTAGTACAGATTTACTAGCATTCGGATGGTACCCAATGACTTCGCCTACCGATTGTACTCTCCGCCACCATTCTTTGAGATCCCCTATTTTTCCTGCACCTGTGAGGTCATCTGCATACGCCACTTGTTTCACTCGGGTTACCTCATGTTTTATTTTCTGCTGCAGAATTGATAGTGCCAGTGCGTACATTGCCATTGCCACTGGATCTCCTTGCGTTGTTCCTTCATTTGATTTGAGAATTTTCAATTAATATTTAGTATTCTTTGACTAACATATTTTGTCTGGTTTTCATTTTGTGTCTAGGAAATACATGACAATCATTATCTTGCTTATATATTTTTGTTTTCATAGGTAAAATAATATATTAATATTCTCTGTCAAGGCAACGTACGTCTTTATCATTAATAACAATTATTAATTGATTTATACTTTTATGAGTTTGATTGTGTGTAGCACACACACACACACACACACACACACACACACACAATTTAATAATTGTGTACTTTGTAGAGGAACTATTTGCATACTTTTATCGTACGTATCGATCATCGAGGCAGTGAGAGGGGAGGGGGGGGGGGGGAGTCTGCTGCTGTTGCTGCAACAACTGCTGCTACAACTCCTGCTACACGCCGACAACGGAAAAAAGCTAAGTTCATTGTCGGTGATTCAATGGTTAGGTACCTTGATGGGGCTACTAACACTCATGTTAGTAAAGTTGTCTGCCTACCTGGAGCCGGAGTCGGGAGGGTGGCAGAGAAGATGGATGGTGTCCTAGAAGTGGGTGGGGAGGACCCCATCATCTTCATCAACGCAGGGTCCAATGACATATGGAGATGCAGGACTGAGGAGTTGCTGACCAAGTACCAGGAAATGCTGGATTTCCTTTGGTACACAGTATCCTGCCAAGAAGAGGGGTACGGAAGGAATGGTCCTCCAGGGCTATTGGTGTAAATAGCCGGCTGGAGAAGTATTGCAAGGCAAAGTCAATACCATTCCTAGATAAGTGGACCCACTTCTATGGTAAGGATGAACTGTATGCCCAGGATGGAGTACATCTTTCTCGACTAGGAGTTTCGACCTTAGCCAGCTCACTGGACAAGATTGTTGCGGGGTTTCGTTAAAAAAAACCTGGGTGTGTAAGTAAAACACTGTCTCCATGTGGAGCAGGTACTTCATGTGACAAACCAGTGAGTAAAATAGAAATAATCAGTCAAGATAGTGCGGATATAGTGATGTGTAATAGTAGTATCGATAACACTACACATGTAACTGATAGTAAAGATGAGAATACTGATAGAGTAGAATTTCCGTCTAGAGCTAGTAGTTCAACAGGAAATAATAAGTTAGCTAAACACAATAGAAAATTAGTTGCAAATAAAAGTAATAGGTTGAGGGTATATTATACAAATTGTAGGAGTTTATGTAACAAAATGAACGAACTTAGAGCACTCGTAAGTACAGAAAATATAGACATAATAGCGCTAACTGAAACGTGGATTAATACAGAATCTAGGCATTTTTTAGCAGAATTTGATATTCCAGGATATAGTTTGTTTAAATATGCCCGAACAAGTAGGAGGGGCGGGGGTATAGCAGTGTTTGTCAGGAGTACATTAAAAAGCTGTATTAAATCAGGTATTAGACTAAATAATGATAATGAAAGTGTTTGGGTAGAGGTTAACGAAGGTAGTGAGACCATAGTTATTGGAGTTATATATAGACTGCCTAATATGAGTAGAAATGGCGGAACATCGTTATGGGAGGAAATTAAAATAGCATCAAGGTTTAGCAATGTGTGCATTATGGGGGATTTTAATTTTCCGAACATTGATTGGCAGCACCAAATAGGCGACTCCGATTCATTAGAGTTTATTGAGGTAGTACAAGATAGTGTTTTATTTCAATTCATAGATACGCCGACTAGAGGTATTAATATAATTGATTTAGTTTTCAGTTACAATGAACATAATTATGATAAAATTAATGATGTAGAGATTGGTGACCACCTAGGAAATAGCGATCATAAATCTATTTATTTTAATATACAATGGACAGGGAATGCTAAAGAGAATACGACACTTATCCCAGATTTCAGAAAAGCCGATTATGGTGGGCTAAGAAGAGACTTAAGGGTGGACCCTATTGTTAAGCAATTAAGTCAGGATATGCCAGAGTTAAACTTGCCACTTACATATAACCAGTGTATTGCTTCACTCCACGATGCTCAAAATAAATATATCCCTAAAAGAAGATTTAGATCGACGCAGAACCAACCAAAATGGATGACTAATAAGCTAATAGATCTTATAGGAAAAAAGAATGGAATATATATATAAGAAAGGCGAAAATCATCTACATATAATATACTATCAGACTCTATCAAGACAGGTCAAAAAGGAAATCAGGAAAGCAAAGAGAAATTATGAAATAAGGATAGCCAGTGAATCAAAAAATAACCCTAAAGATTTTTACCAACTATATAAATCTAAAGTTAGAGATGTAATAGGCCCCCTAAAAACTTCAATAGGAGAAATAACAGAAAATTATTTAGAAATGTGCAGTACATTAAATAGTCAGTTTCTTTCCGTTTTCACTAATGAAAATTTGGCACAGATTCCAGAAGTCAATATGGTATATAGTGATAGTACAGAAAATATGTTAAGTACAGTTAGTATAAGTAGAAATTATGTGCTTAAGGGAGCCCACCTCGCTTATTTTCTCTTTCTCTCAGTCTCTCTTTGGCTTGTATCCATTCGGCCCCATTCAGCCTACTGTTTTAAGACGATTATCCCCATCCAGGTATCAATATATTCCTGGCGAGCGGTAGCGAGCCAGCATATATATATATTTCTTTGACAGCAAGCTAAATTTGTAAATTTTTCCATAGAAAAATGTCTCTGGCGAAGCCGGATTTCTCCATACAATGCTGGCTCGCTATCGCTCGCCAGGAAGAAATCGACACCTGCAGGGGATAAACTTCTTAAAATAGTTGGCTGAATGGGGCGGAATAGATACAAGCCAAGGAAAGAGAGAATAGGAGAGAAAGAAAAAAAAAAGCCGGTGACCCCCTTAATATCATATTCTATTATCAGAAAACTATAACCACAATTATCACCTATTATCTTATTATCATCACAATCAATAATAACAGCATCTTTATCATCATCACTATTACCCTCATCAGCATTACAATTGAGATGACGGGTTTGGGACGTATGCCTGAACCAACGGTGCATCGAATGGCCAGCATAACCACACATTCCACATCTAAGCACCAGATAAGACAGCGAGGACATCTACCTGAGTCCTCCCTCCGACCACACCTACATCTACCTAAGTTGGTCATGCCCAACAGTTCTCTCTCACACCGGCAGCCCTCAAAGAGAATGGAGTGCTCTCCCAGCAAGTCACAAGCCGTGTTCCTCAGCCAACCACAATCGCCCTGGGACAGCCAATTAGAACCATCCTTCTACGTAGCCTCCACCAGGAGTGACGCCCCCTGTATTGTTCAACCAGATTTGGAATATACAGAACACTCCCTTATGCAATCTACTAACCAGCGCCCAGAATATTACAGGGGCAGATGGACCTGAACAGTGCCTGACAAACCTATGCTTACAATTATACAAGCACAATCATCTATACATATATGCTAAGAGAATTAGAAGACCTGCAACACAGTTGTTGCATTACAGGATATAAGAGTTTTATATTTATCACAGCAACCCAGGACCTTACAGTTGCTCCAGTGAATATTGTAATGATACCTTGGAACCAGGCCCATGTTATAATACCTGAATTCCAAGGCTAGAATGTATATGTACCTCTCAACAATCACTTTTCCTCTTTTCTCAATACCCCTATAACCCCCGAGTTTATTGACACCAGAGTCAAGAATAATTTAGCATAGGATCTCAGGAAAACCGGGAGAAAGTATGCAAACCACACTGCACCAGAGTATTTAACCTGCGGGTCCGGACTTCTCGTAATGTGTCTACCTTGCCTCCACCTCCCCCCCCTCAAGAGCTGTCGACCTGCTGCCAGACACCCTGGACCTGGGACCACCTGCTACCTGACGCCCTGGACCTAGGACCCCTGCTCGAGTGACGTCAACAGCCCTGCAGTGCTGTCCACTACCCTCTACGTCGGCCAGACCAGACTCTCGTCCCCTGCCCTCCCAAATACTTAAGTGTTTCTGTGTCTCTCTTTTTTTTTTTTTTTTTTTTTTTTTTTTTTTTTTTTTTTTCTATATTCCAACTTACTTCCTCTCGGGCATAGGCTGAGAGCCTTAACATTCACCGCTTTACAATGAACAGTGAAGCCCGTGAGGTCTTGTTCCAGTCTAGGGAGTGAGACATGTGAAGCACGTAGAGCACAACGAGCACCTGCCATCTTGCCTTCACATGAGGCACGGTGCTCACTCATGACCCGAAACGACCCCATCTCTGAAGCCATCTCGTTCCCGTGCTTCACTGTCTCACCCACTACACTCGGACTCTCACACTTACACACACACAACGCCACCTGTTGAGCAGATAACTCACCAGGCATTGCACCCCTATAGCATATTTTGAATATGGGAATATTCATACAGTGCTATTTAATCAGGGAACAATGAGGGTATTTTATTGACGTTTCGGTGGGCTTTGTGGTAATGCACTGATACTAGGTACAGCACAAATTCCATCCCAATAATATCTTCCCTGGTTATTGTTTATTGGTTATTGGTTATTGGTTATTGGTTATTGGTTATTGTTGTGAGGTATTGATTATGTAAATAATTATGTGAAACGTGTTGTGTTCTGATTAAATTGTGATCTGTGCCCTAGATCACGTATGTGCGTAACATATTCATCCTTCTGAACTTATATTATTCTGTGTTAATTTTGCCTTTAAGCTTTGATCCATGTTCAAGACTGTTTGCTAATTTATAACTTACGCATACGTTACATACCAGTGTTACTAAAATATATTCAGACCACACGCTCGTAGATTTACTGATTACATGTATGTTGATTTATTATTTGTGAGTTGAAGTCATAGTGTATTCCGTAATCAATCTTTTAACATATTTACCATTTACCTAGAACCTACGCCCAATTTTCCAACGAGTGCATAGTGTAATTCCTTTAACCTTTCACTAACTGATCGCATATGAAATATATTTTATAAACGTGCTTTTATGTGCTCGTAAATCTTGATGTTGTGATATTTCGAATACGGTGTTTAGGAATTCTTTCCTCATTGTTTCATCTCACTTTCATCCACCATACGCTAACTATACTTGTATATTTTATTCACATCGCTCTGTTAACTCGTTCAGAATCGATTCTGATGCTGTCTGTTTAAGTATCAATGAGTAGGACTTCGTCGCTTATTCCCCATGTACTGACTATACTTGTACATTTGATTCCCATCGCTCTGTTAACTCGCGCAGAACCGATACTGATATTGCTTTAAATATCAATGAGCTAAACTTCGTCGTTAGCGCCATATTAATTACTTTAATTACGATCTTTTGATCGATGTCTGTTAACCTGTTCAGATCTACGAATTAAGATTAATTTATAGTGTTCATTCAAGTCTGAGCCTAGTGGAACTCAGTTAGTTATTTTGTCTATCTTACCGTACTGTCTTAATTACGAATATTGAAGATTACATTTGTGTTATACTTGATACCATCAAGTAGAAGTAATAAACTCTATTTTCACTCTTGTCAAATTAACGTTATTACCTTGCATTACATAAGAAAAATATAGAAAGACGAATTCCTAAGCTTGGGTCGTTATCATATCATATGTTCGAGTAATGTAATTCCATGATAAAATATAAATTCACCTTTTGAGTTATTTTATACTGCTCGTTAATTACAAATAATAATCTCATTCCATTGCTATAATATAAATTAACATCGCATCCCTACTAAGAATATAGTTGTACTAACTAGAAAAAGTATTTATCACTATCACAGTCCAACTACTGACCTTCCCAGTGACCTGACCTAAAGGCAAGTTCACGCGGTCATACTTAAGACTCAGCCTGAGCTATACGTGTGACTCCCCCAAACCTCGAGTCAATATTTATTAACATCAACTCTCTCAGCTGTAACTTTAGGATCATTTCCTGAAGTGCATTGAAGTCTCTTCTTGATTACGGAAGATACTAGACCCTCATTTATTATTGTATTGAAGGTTTATTCATATTTACGTGTATTATATCTTTATGTGTACTTTCCTATTTTGCATAATTAAATGCTAGACTCTCACTATTGAGTTACTCTAGTATCAGTAACATTATTCTGAAGCAAGAATAATATATATATTGTTACCATTGTCAGATCTTCCTTTATGATCCTTACTATTATTCTCATCTCATGCTTATCAAATAAAACCTTCATACATGTTCTTGATTGTGTTGTTATTGAGTACTATATTGACCTATTGAATACCATTTATATTGCATATAGAACCTACTCAGTATGTTCCTGTCAAGTATATCTAAGTCCATCAAACCATTATTGGATTGTTTTACGGACTGTATCAAGGGAACAAAAGTATTAAAACCCAGCATAACAACAATCATCACCAGTATTATCATCATCACCACCAATACCACATTCATCACTATTTCCATTATCATCACCATCATCACCATTACTATCATCATCATCATTACGATCATCAGTAGTACCATCATCATATCACCACCATTACCACATTTATCAATATTTCATTATCATCACCTTTATCTCCATCAACACCATTACCATCATCATCACCATTACCATCATCATCATCATTATCATCATCGCCACCATCAACATCATCGCCACCATCAATATCATCCCCACTACCGTTATCAGCATTGCCATGATCATCACCGTTGCAATCATTATCAGCATCATCAACTTCACCGCCACCATCGTAATCACCCCATCATTATCATCATTACTAAAATCACTAGTACCATCACCAGTATCATCAACACCATCACTACCATCATCCTCACCACTGCTATCATCATCACCATCACTATCATTACTACCATCATCATCACTAATTTGCTACAACAAATCTGGTAATTGGTAAGTTCTACTAACAGCAAGAGTGTAAGGATTTAATATATATCTACGATCAAGTATACAGGCTGACTGACTGATGGCTAGAGTAAAGATAGAAACAGACTAAAAATAGATTGGAGGAATTTGGGACTATGGAATGGAAGACTTATTGGAGGGTTAACTTGGAGGGTATTGGGGTGTGTGATAATAGGTGAAGAATAGAAATACAGGCAAGATATAGGAAGTTACAAAATATAAGGTTTACTGATACACAAAAGAATAGTAAATCACACAATAATACTGCGACAATGCATTGGTACAAAATACAATATTACATTCACAAAATACAGGGTTTTACGTTTAGTTAAGGGGGATCACCGGCTTTTTTTTATCTTACCCGCCATTTTGTAAACAAACTTTATTGGGGGATTATACATATTAAATTCCAGCCAATTTTGTACCAAATTTAAGTGCATTCATTTATCTTTTCCCCCTAGATATATTCTTGACTTTTTCTCCTCAGACTGATTTTACTTTAAGCTAAGGGTGGTATTTGTACAAACTAACCTAGCCTAACCAAACCTGCCAAGCTTTTAACCTAATCCAAACCTAGCCTAGCCTATAGCCAGCCAATCTGTTTTATTATTAACTCTTGTAGATATTGTATTTAGTATCCTACTGTAGCTATACAGTATATATCTGTAATTTTAGTTGTTGCTTGCACGATCTTGTAGTAACCTTTGACTGATACACTTTTTTATCTAAAAAGAGTAGGCTTCTGCTTTACTAGGCTACAGCGACACCAGGGCCATCTGTTGACACAGTATATTAACCCCTTGTGTGCAGTCACACTTTATTTTTATATAATCTCTGTTTGGTGAATTGTATATTTAGTTACATATTCTGTTAGTGTAATGGTTAAGGTGGCAAAAATATGTGTGTGATAACCCGGGTTCGAATCCCGGTGGATCATATATACTTTAATTAATTTTCATGTGTGGTGGTGAGATTAATAAAAATAATATTATTAGTAGGTTTAGGGATATTTCTTCGAGAGGCCGGTCTATATGATCTGTGCCCCATGAATATTCTTTCCTCTCACTTAAACAGTAGGCTACCATAGTGCGGTTGGGAATATGAACATGATTAGATTAATATCCAGTATTCGAGAATGGATAATAAGTCGTAGGCGTGTGCATAAACCTTTAACCGTCCTGGTGGTGTAATGGTTAAGGTGGCAAAAATATGTGTGTGATAACCCGGGTTCGAATCCCGGTGGATCATATAGACTTTAATTAATTTCATTGGGGGTGTGGTGGTGAGATTAATAAAAATAATATTATTAGTAGGTTTAGGGATATTTCTTCGAGAGGCCGGTCTATATGATCTGTGCCCCATGAATATTCTTTCCTCTCACTTAAACAGTAGGCTACCATAGTGCGGTTGGGAATATGAACATGATTAGATTAATATCCAGTATTCGAGAATGGATAATATGTCGTAGGCGTGTGCATAAACCTTTAACCGTCCTGGTGGTGTAATGGTTAAGGTGGCAAAAATATGTGTGTGATAACCCGGGTTCGAATCCCGGTGGATCATATATACTTTAATTAATTTCATTGGGGGTGTGGTGGTGAGATTAATAAAAATAATATATACAGTATATTTGTTTAAGGTTAGGTTATCACACCTGGTAGCCTATATCTGCGTATTTCAATTTTATTACTTTCGGTTAGGCTATTCAACGCTGGTAGCCTATTGTTGCATATTTCAATTTAAAAAACAAACTTTGGTTAGGCTATCGCCCCTGGAAGCCTAATTCTGTGTATCTCAACATATTTGTTTTCGGTTAGGCTATCACCCCTGATAACCTATTTCTGCGTATTTCAACATATTTGTTTTCGGTTGAAGTGATTGAAGTGTTTTTAAAGTGAGTGAAGTGTTTTAAAGTGAGTTAAGTGTTTCAAAGTGAGTGAAGTGTTTTTTAAGTGAGTGAAGTTATTTGAAGAAAGTGACTGTCACCATGCCTCGCACTTGTACGAACTGCGCCGTTAGGTTTGGTGAGTCCATGTTTGCTACTGTCGATCTTCAAGTCTGCCGGCTCTGCCAGCAATGAGAAAATTTTACAGTGAAATTAGATGAAGTCTACAACAAGATCAATGTCCTCACCATGAAGCTGGAATCACTCCAAGAGTTTGTAACA
The DNA here is from genome assembly GCA_032716605.1 of Paralithodes platypus. Classification (NCBI taxonomy): domain Eukaryota; kingdom Metazoa; phylum Arthropoda; class Malacostraca; order Decapoda; family Lithodidae; genus Paralithodes; species Paralithodes platypus. The sequence continues at coordinate 45,291,284 of CM064525.1, read as the reverse complement.
CTCAACGTTGGAGTACCACAAACTTCAATTGTCACCGCAACTCCAGCACCCACCAACGCCCCAACGTCAACTGCCAACAATTCAACGCCTGCAGTAGCCACTTCAGCTGATGGTTCCGATACTCAAGAAACAAATAGTGACTCTCTTCCCCCTCAAGATAACTTCCGTGTCGTGAGGAACAACATTTGCCCCAAGAGCAGGAAACCCATACCGATTACCGAGCGTCAAAACCGTTTCCAGATACTCACAGACTCGGATAACGAAGAGGAAATAGAAGAAGTCCGGCTCGTGGGAGACTCGATGATATGTGGTCAGCTCACAGAGTTTTGCGCCAGGGCACCTAACACCAGGAAGCGCTTTTGTATCCCTGGTGGTGGTGTGGACAACATAGTTGCTGCAGTTGACGAAGTATCAAAGCTGGCCCCTGCTAATACAATGTACGTCATCCACGTTGGATCCAACGATGTACAGCGAACCCGGTCGGAAGATTTCCTTTTAAAGTACCAGCAGCTGATCAAGTTGTTTAAGGAGAAGTCATCAAGGATCATCGTCTCAGGAATCGTCCGCCGGCTCGGTGTAGAGAGCCGATTTTACAACATAGCCACCAGCACAAATCGTTGTCTAGCAAACCTCTGCAGGAAGGAGAACGTGGTATTCGTCGACACCTGGGACAACTTCTACTACGATGACTATTTGTTTTCGGACGATGGAGTTCATCTGAACTAGGTGGGAGCAGCACGTTTTGGGCGTCTTCTCTACGATGCGGTGAAGGATTTTCGGAGAAGAAATCAACTCGGCACAGGACAACCAGGAAGGAGTACCGAAGACAGCGAGGACAGCAACCTGCAAAGGAATTAAATGCTAATCTGTCAAGAACCGCGAATTTGGATAAAGCTCCACCAACACGGCCCAAATTAAAAACCGCCAGGGATAGCGACCAAGGACCGAGGACAGCCATGAATGCAAATGTAGATCCGACCAGAACCAAAAATGTTATTAAAGAACGTTCTGTGAGTTCTAAAACCGCAACTTTAAAGGTTTTCTATGCAAACGCTCGTAGCATACGCAATAAATTTTCAGATTTAGAGGAACTAGTGTTTACAGAAAATTATGATGTGATTGGCATAACAGAATCTTGGATCAATACAGAAGATAGAGACTTTTTGGCAGAGTATTCAATTCCCGGTTATGTAATGTTTGAGAACAGCCGAATAAATACAAATGGAGGTGGCGTTTTATTTTATATCAAAGAAAGTCTTAGCCCGACCCTCTTGTCAAAACCTCAAATTGTGATCGTCGACACATCTTTTGTGCTAATAAAGAATAATAAAGGTACAAAAATAATACTTGCATTAATATACAGACCTCCAGCTCAATCAGTGCAAACTGACTGAGAAATTAATGAACAAATTGCAGATGTAAGTAACTCACAAGATACCGTATTTTTTGGCGACTTTAATTTACCTGTGACCAAGTGGGGCGATACTCTTACTTCACACTCCGGACATGAATTGTATGCGAACTTGCAAGACTGTACTTGCAACAAAAGAAGAATTAATAGAGAATTTGAATGTTGGTGATGAATTCAATAACAGCGACCATCGTACAATAGCTTTCACGTTAAAGTTTACTAGTAACGAACCAAATAGCAGCATAAAAAAAGTCCCTAATTTCAAGAAAGCAAACTTTCATAAACTAAGAGCTATGTTTAAAGAAACTGACTGGAGCTTTTTAATTAACAATAACGACATAAATACATCTTGGGAATTATTCGAAACCACTTACCTAAACGCGATGCAGGACTGCATACCATCGAAAATACGGCGTACAGGCCATAATAATAAGCCCAATTGGTCGAATAAGGATATTTCAAACTGTCTGCTTGCTAAAAAGTTTGCTAATGATAGATTAAAATCCTTACAAAATGACGAAGAACGGGTGAAATTTGTAGAGCTACGACGGAAAGCCAAAAAGTTAATTAAGCAAAGTAAAAAGACCCTGGAGTTACATGTTGCGAATCAAAGTAAAACAAACCCGAAAGAATTCTATAGTTACATCAGAAAGAAAAAAGTAGTTACTTCAACTGTTGGACCGTTAGTCGATGAAAATGGAGAATACACCAAAGACGAAGTACAAATGAGTAATGCCCTCAATACCTTCTATGCATCAGTTTTTACAACGGAAGACCTCAGTGATATCCCTACACCATCGCCGATTCAGATTGATAATTCTGATGTTCTAAGCAATATCACCGTTACAAAGAGAGAAGTATTGAATTGTTTAGATAAACTCAAGGTAAATAAAACGCCCGAACCTGATACAATCTCACCTAGAGTCCTAAAGGAAGCTAAGGATGAGCTCTCTAAACCACTGACATTTCTATTCAATAAATCCTTGCAGTCTGGAACTATGCCTGATCAGTGGAAGCTAGCCAACGTAACACCGATATTAAAAAAAGGCAGAAAATCCCTACCCAGTAACTATCATCCAATTAGCTTTACCTCAGTTGTATGTAAAATGCTAGAAACACTCATAAGAGACAGACTCGTAAATCACTTAGAGGAAAATAACATACTTAAAGATACTCAACACGGCTTTCGTAAAAAACGTTCCTGTTTAACAAACCTCTTAGACTTCTTCCACGATATCCTCAACCTCTACGACGAGAGTAAAGCTGTAGATATTATATACCTTGATTTTCAAAAGGCCTTTGACAAAGTTCCCCACAAACGTTTACTGCTAAACCTAAAAGCGCATGGAATACAAGACGGTGTGTTGAAATGGATAGAAAATTGGCTCAGCGACAGAAAGCAAAGTGTAGTCATAAACGGTAAGGCATCTAAATGGACCAATGTAAGTAGCGTTGTACCCCAGGGATCGGTACTACGACCAATTCTCTTTCTAATTTACATCAACGACATAGATGAGGGTCTCACCTGTACAATCTCAAAATTTGCTGACGATACAAAAATTGCAAATAGCGTACAAAAGAACAAGTTGACGATATGCAACACAATCTAGATAAGTTGTCATGTTGGGCCAAAATTTGGCAAATGAGTTTCTATGCGGATAAATGTAAAGTACTACATATCGGTTACCAAAATGAAAAAGCAAACTATTTGATGAATGGCACTCAGCTTAAGAATGTAAACAAAGAAACCGATCTGAGAGTAACAATATCGAGTAACCTAAACTGAGTCAACAATGTTCAGAAGTTGTTAAGAAGGCAAACAAAATATTTGGCTTTATAGGCAGGTCATTTGAGCATTAATCCAAATATGTTATCCTAACCCTTTACAATTCCTTAGTCCGCCCTCTTCTGGAATACTGCGTTCAATCCTGGTGCCCTAATTACCAAAAAGATATAGACAAGCTAGAACGAGTTCAACGTAGAGTTACCAAAATGATACCTAGCCTAAAGAACAAACCATACGAAGAGCGTCTTAGAGAATTAAATCTATTTCCTTTAACCCAGCGCAGATTAAGAGGCGACTTAATTCAAGTGTTCAAAATCATCAAAGGCATCGACAATATGAACTGTAGTAAGTACTTCACTATCGACCAATCTAATTACACGCGGGGAAACGGATGCAAAATTATTGGTAAATCTTTTAACTCCCACGAAGCTAAAAATGTCTTCTTCAATCGAGTTGTCAACTTATGGAATGGGCTTCCCCAAGATGTTATAGACTGCAGCATCGTTGATTCATTTAAACTTCGCCTAGACAAATATTCGCATCAAACCCGCGACTGACTGTGTTTGTAAATGAATAACTTTATTGTATCCCCCCCCCCTCAGTTACTAACCCATCTGTCCCCTACTAACTTCCCAATCCTGCCATGGACATTAGTTCCATGGCTGTAGTTCCCTTTCCAATGTTCCCTTACCCACTCTAAACCTCTGTTTGGACACTTGATCCTCAGCGTTTTGGAGGACAAGCAGCCTAGAATGGTCACTAGACCTGTTGTTGCTTGATTTCCTTTGTACTCCCGCTCTTACTCTTAGCCTCCCCTCCCTTCTTCTTCCTCTTAATCTCCCCTCCTTAACCCTCCCCCTCTTACTCTCAGCCTCCCCTCCTTAACGCTCCCCCTCATACTCTTAACCTCCCCCTCTTGCTCATAACCTCCCCATCTTACTCTTAACCTCCCCCCCTTCCTCTTAACCTCCCCCTCTTACTCTTAACCTCCCCTCCCTTCATCTTAACCTCCCCCTCTTACTCTTAACCTCCCCTCCCTTCCTCTTAACCTCCCCCTCCTTCTCTCCCCTCCTTTACCCTCCCCCTCTTACTCTTAACCTCCCCATCTTACTCATAACCTAACCCTCTTAACCCTCCCCCTCTTACTCTAAACCTCCCCCTCCTACTCTTAACCTCCCCCTCTTATTCTTAACCTCCCCTCTTACTCTAAACCTCCCCCTCTTACTCTTAACCTCCCCGCCATCCTCTTAATCTCACCTATTACTGCCTTCCTCCTTCCCCCCTCAACCTCCCACTATCCTCTTAACCTCATTCCCTCACCCCTCCCCTTAAATCCCCTTCAACCCACCCCTTCTTCCACTTACCTCCTCCTCCCCCTCCCCCTTCCTCTTAACCTCCCCCTTTCCTCTTAACCTCCTCCCTCCTCTAACTCGTCTCCTTCACCCAATTACCTCCCCTCCTTTTTACTTACCCCTTTCCCCTCAACGTCCCCCTTTCATTTAATTTACCCCCTCCTCGTCCCTCACCCCTTTCACTTTCCCCTTTCCCTCCCTTCCCTTCCCCTTTTCACTTACCTCTCCCCCATTTCTTCCTTGCTCCTCACCCCTTTCACTTATCCCCTTCTCTCCCGTCCCACCCTTTCAATTACCTCCCCCCACCCTTCGTCCACTTACCGCCTCCTCAACCCTTCCCTCCTTTCCACTTAACCTCCCCTCCCCCCTTCTTCTTATCCTCCCCTCCTCAACTTCCCCACTTCCTCCACCCCTTTCGCTTGACCTCCTTTATTCCAGTTAACCCCCCCCCCCCCCCTTCCTGACCCCCCCATCTTTCCATTACCCCGCCACTTACGCTGTCCTCCTCTCTCTATATAAGCTGGATGGAGGGCGGTAAGCAAACAAAAGCGCCGTTTCGTTCCTTCTGCAGTCACCGCGGGAACTGAGGAACTCGCCATGAAGCTGATAAGACTTTACATATTGAGATATTTTTGTATATTTTTGTTGTATAGCTATCTTCCACCTAACACAATCTAGCCCCAAACACAATCCTTAGCCCCTTCAGTATAATTATGAGGACGCATTTATTCGTTTTATTCTAGCTATCAATAAACGATCTTATTTAGTATAGCAAGGAATTTTGGAAGTCAGTGTGTTAATCGAGATATACTTTACATCTCTGATTCTTGGAGGACCTTCCAAAGCTGAATGTATTTATCTAATGATAGCCTGAATAATGTGGAAACAGGCATCTTAATACTGAAATGGTTAACTGGAACACAACCCAAGCCCTGGGACATGGCTACGAAGTGAACAATTAAATGTTTTGGGAAGTTTTCGATTCCTTTCTAAGATATCTAACATAATTATTATCTACAGTAAACCCCAAAGACGATTGGCTAACACTGTCGTTAATGTGATACTGGTAAAAACATGTTATTAATAAATTTGAAATTTTTCCAAGATTTCCAACATAAAAAATCCAGTGAATATTACCTATCCCCACTTACGTTGTTATTTTCGTTAGTGTTTCTGTTGTTGTCTAACATAGGAAATAAGGTTGTCATAATTAAACATCAAAAGTAAAAACAAATTTTAGTTCCTTTTTTTTGGTATCAAACACTAGCATCAATTCGAGCAAAAACATACATTATTTTCTAAGACTCACATGAGAATCTGATTTGTTATTAATAATTTGAACCTTTTCTAACATATAATGTATAACCAGTAACTCAGACAAAATGCTTGACCGTATTGTGAAACGTGAATGAACCACAATATGATCCTCGATTAAAATTGGTAGGCTAATTGGTATATTTCATTAAATATCTAGCATAGCAATACACTCAAACATTCCATTACTTATCAAACAAGTTTGAGACGTTTATGATTTACAGTATTTTTTAGTATATCACATTTATCAAAACTCGAGCCCAAGCCTCTGATACATATAATCAAATAAGAATGATAATCAAATGGAACAGTGTGCGAAAAACGGAATTTGAAGGTAAATGCGGGGAAGAGCAAGGTTATGGTCTTCGAAAGGGGTGAAGTCACAGAGTGTGAGGTGAAGCTGAACGGTCAGGCTATGGAGATCGTCAACTCTTTTAAGTATCTGGGCAGTGTGTTGAGTAAAGATGGGACTATGGATGAAGAAGTGCGGGAGAGGGTAGAACAGGGGAAGAGGGTTGTAGGAACGCTAAAAGCAGTAACAAGAAATAGTGTGGTCAGTATGGAAGTGAAGAAGTCCTTGCATGACAGTGTGGTAATCCCGACACTGACTTACGGAAGCGAAGCATGGACGTTGGTTGAGAGACTCAGACCAAGAGTGAGAGCAGTGGAAATGAATTACTTAAGGAGTGCGTGCGGAGTTACATGGAGGGATAGACAGACTAATGAGGAAGTAAGAAGGAGGTGTGGTTACTCAGTTACTTGTTCGTCAAGGGGAATCCACGCAATGCGAGCTAAGCTCATTATTATCGCGCCTCCTTAACTGGGAATGTATTGCGTGAAATACATGTTAAGTGTTTTATGTACTGTTGGAATGGCTGTGGATGTGTGTGTAGTCTGTATTTTAGCCAATTGGCGACATCGGAAACGAAGGCTTAGGGTGGATCTGTATGGTACCATTCCCACTATAGACGGTACCGTCTCGCCCGAAGGCTTAGGTAGCCATCAGCTTAGGTGAACCATATGATACCCATCTCGCCTTGTACCATTTTTGCCAACCCCAGATGGGACGTCACAACGTCGTCCACTTATTCCAGGTACCTATTTACAGCTAGGTGAACTGAGGCTAACACATGAAAGGAGACAAGCCCAATTTGTCTCCGCCCGGCCGGGGATTGAACCCCCGACCCCTCGTGTGTGAGACGAGAGCTCTACCTACTAGGCTACGGACTGTGTGGAGGTAGATGTGCTGGAAAGTGTGAAAAGGAACAACTTGAGATGGTTCGGCCATATGGAACGAATGGAAAGCGAGAGAATGACTAAGAGGGTGTACGAGAGCGAGGTGGAGGGACAGAGAGGGAGAGGTAGACCAAATGAGCGGTGGAAGGATGGAGTGAGGAAGTACATGAACGAAGGCGGTTGCTGGTTGGGGGGAGGGTCGTCGACTGACTGGGGACAGAGGTGCATGGGGGTGGTTCGTTCGTGGCCACCCCTTCGGGGATCACGGCGTCAGGCAATAGATAGATAGATAGATAGATAGAAATAATCATCAAGGTTTTCTTAATGAAGCTAGCAAGACTCATTTTAAAATGTATTTTTATTTTCTTAACAAAATTAGATAAACATGCTTCAAACATTAAAATCCTTTCCCTTGTCTACATTATGAAATTCCAACCAATGTATGTGATATGATAATACCAAATACTTCAGAGATTCTTTTAAAATAAATATTATTTAAGGTATACTGTATATTTCACTTGATTTCTGCTGACTTTTGTGAAACATACACACACACACACATATATATATATACTGTATATATATATATATATATATATATATATATATATATATATATATATATATATATATATATATATATATATATATATATATATATATATATATATATATATATATGTTAGTAAAGCCAGGTAATACATTTTCTTTAATACATACGAGGTTGAAAGAAATGGCAATTTCTGCGTTGGAAATTTTATTATCCAAAGTTTCCAGGTCTCTGATGAGTTTTCGCTGGGTGACAGGAAGTAGATGAAGGAGATGAGCAAAATTCATGGTGGTACAGGGTTACATAAATGTACATGATGATACAGGATATACGACGCGTTTCACTGGACAAACAGCATTATCAAGTAAGGATGGAATGATATAAAAGGTAAACAGGAAGGGTATATATAGAGGGTGGAGGATCAGAGGAGGCGAAAATCAGGGGCAAAAGTCTGCTATTGGTGGAGGGGTATTCTAGGAAAGAGAAAGGGAGAACCGCTTCACGCATGCACACTGGATGCGGGATGGTGGTCGGTTGGTGGGGTCGAAGCTGATTGGCTGCGTGTCGAGGGGCGTGGCCTAAGTTGTGTGACGCCTGCGGAAGACGAAGCTGAAGGAGGTAGCGCGGGGGGCTGCGTCAAGGGCACCGGGGGGCGAGGGGGGTGTTAGGTCCTGTAGGAAAGTGCCTTTTGGCAGAAGGAAGGATCTGAAGGTCCAGAGTTTGGTTGTTGATGTTGGGATTTAAGGCTTGGATATATAAAGCTTCGAGTATAGGTAATCTCCTTGGGTCACTTTCTTTATCGAGTATGGTGGTGTGTTTCTCTAACTCGTTGCGTGTGAGGTGAGGGTGGTTAGGGGTGAGATAGTGGTCTTTGATGGCTCCAGCCTGAAGGTGAAGAGTTAACCGACGTGAAAGACGAGTCTGCGTCATACCAATATAGGAATGAGGTCCACAGTCCTCATAATTACAGGTATGTTGGTAAGTGACGTGATCGTTGGTCATCGGGCTCTTTATCTTGGTGGAGGCTGGTTTGTTGCGGAGAACGAGGTTGGAGGTCTTGGGGGATTTGTAATAAATTATTAATTTGATTTTGTTTTCCGGGTTGGTTGGGTGGACATGCTTGGAGATTATTTCTTTTAAGACGGCCTCGTCATTTTTCTGTTCAGAGGACATGTAATTGTGGAAGAAGATCTTAATTTCATTGGGGGGGGTCAATATTAGGAGGGCTTTGGGTGTACCATTTTTCAAGATGGTGGTTGATGGTGCTGGAGATGTCGGAGTTGGAGTATCCGTTATTTACTAAAACTAGGGATAGTCTTTCTAGTTCCTGGTGGGTGTCGGCCCAGGTAGAGCAGTGCGTGAGGGCTCTCCTAACATAGGCGGAGATGGAGGATAGAAGATAACGGCGGGGGCATTCATTATCGCCGTTGAGGCATTGTCCTGTGTTAGTTGGTTTAATGTGTGACGCATGTCCAGTGTGAGCATGCTGTACAGAACGCCTAGTCATTCCCCACTCTCGCTAGGATCGTCAGGGCAGGAACTTTGGCTGTAGTCTATGTAGAGTTTCCTAACTTAGTTCATGTGAGCCGTTGTACTATAAGTATTATGAATATGTATTTTGTTTTCATCTGAGTCAACGAGTTCTATTTTATATCATTAGTTATAAGTATTGTGTGTAAAACTTATTTGTAATGATGGGAAGAGAAGCGGCCACAGTTGGGGGTCAGTGGGTGCGCCAGGCGGGAGGTGGGCCTAACTCACTAGCACTCCCCCCTCCCCCCTCCCCTCAGTGCTAGGGGAGCCTTTGTCTATCCCAGAGGAGAGAGAGTAATTACGTAATGGTTGTTAGTGGGCGGTCCTTAGTAGTTCACGTTGGGCTCACTAGAGGGCCGGGTATAAAAAGGGAAGTCTAGCCATTTTTTCATCAGAACTCATTAGGCAGAGCGACTTCTCATTTCCCTTGCTAACTATATATATTCTTCTGACTGATGTGAACTTTCTCTACTACCTTACATTCTTATCTCCTCTTTTCCCTGCCTGTTTAACTTCCATGGTCCCGTTGGTGCAGAGCTAGTCAGCCAACGTATTATCGCTTGAGTTCTCACGAGATACTTGCCTATTAGATAGCCTATTTTGGAAGGGTTAACTTAGAATAGGATTGATTTATGTTTGTTGCACTTGTATATGCATTTCCCTGTGTGTTATTATTATTATTCCTGTTTTCTGCTAGTCTAGGTAATGCTAGACTGGGGTAAGGCTTTTCTGTGTTACGAGTTGTTGTTTGATGCAGTGGTTAAGCGATAAACCTGCATACTCGTTTCGGTTCAGTGAAGCCTAGGTTGTCTTCGCGGCTGACTGTGTTGAGTTAATAATTTACAGTGCGTGAGGGCAAGAGCCTAACCACCCTGTATTTTATTAACAGTTTGTTTTACTTTGTCAAGGAGCCGGGAGAAAACCAGATACAAGGGATCTGGATTTCTCAAAGTGCACTTGTTAGTTTTAACGTAATACTTTAAACAGTTGTGAGGACTTCGCTAGGCTACGAGCCGTTTTTGCTCAGTCACTGCTACCTTTTGCCCACAGTACCCCAGCTAGACTTTACTCGATTAGTAGATACAGAATAGTATTGAAGCTTTCCTTATGTATGATATTGTTTATGCACTATTGATTTCATGTGTTGCACGCTTGGCTACTTTAGTGATTAGTGGCCCACGAGCACAATCCGAGTAGGCTATTGCCGTTGCATTTGCGGAGTACTTCTTTTTAATGTTTGCCATTTACTATTGCATATTCTTTTAATTATTCTTATGCCAATTTAAACCTTTAATAGTATTTAATTGCCAGTGTTTTTGCTTATTGAATTACTGTTCAAAATCCGATACGTACTTCTTACGAGCATCCGAGAAGCATCTACCTTTTTTCAGAAGATTCCTTGCTCGATGCTTAAGGACTATTAATTAACGTAACATAATAGTGCCGATCCGAAGTAGAGGGTGGAGGACTTCTTAAGTTCTTAGTCAAGGGTGGATTACTTCGGCTTCGGCCAACACTATTCTTTGGTGTTGTTGTTTCTTACTTCTTTGTTTGATTGTTGACCAGACTAGAGAATTCCTGTCTCTTTATTAGTCTGTTGTTGAACACTAGTACCGAGTTCTTGTATACCCCGTTATAGCAGATTGAACTCTGGAGGGTATTGGTGTTTTTTGTTCGGCTGACAATACTCAGGGGTTGGGATCGTGTGTTTCCGTTGTGGCAGCGAGCCGTATTCGAGTCCTGATTGAGAGCCCTTGTGTACCCGAGTGCCAGTTCGTAACAAATGGCGACCTTGCTTAGGATTTTGTGAACAGTATAAATTTTTGCAGAGTTGTACAACATTTGTTTGTTTGTATTTTAGCGTGCATATTGAAGAATATTTGATTTGTATGGCAATTAGTACAGCATTTAAGAGACTCCAGTTAATTTAGTAATTAGTGCTTGCATAGGAAGTTTAACACTTTTGTCTCATGAATTTTTTGTGGACTTCAGTATGTCGTGCATTAGCACTGACGATGAGCGAGAGATGTCATTTGAAGGTGTGCCGTTAGTAACCAGTGAGGAGGATGCTAGAGTTTTTGTGAGTAAGCGGTACCACGTGACGGAGGAGAGGCTGACTGGGGTGGATGTTTGTGGCTTGCACCTGATAGCCAAGGTTTTGGGCATTTCCAATGTAGTAGGGATGTCCAAGGGGGAGCTGATTTCCTGGGTGTTGCGTGGGCGACATGGGGTTTCGGAGGAGAGGGCGTTTGGGCGGGTTCCTCCCAAGATCCTCTCTCACTCGACTCCCACAGTGCCGTCCACTCAGTTACCGGAGGTTAGCACTCTCCCACAGAGGGATGAGAATTGGCAGATTGGAGTGCCCTCGGGTGGTGCACATGGTGGTTTCCCAGTTTTTGCCCCCCCTCCTTCAGTAGTGGCAGCTCTCTCTTCCTGCCTGTCTCCAGATATGGTATTTAGACTTGAGCTTGCTAAGATTGAGGCTAGGAAGCAGGAGAATGAGACTAGGAGGCATGAGATTGAGGTTAGGAGGCAAGAGGATGAGACCAGGAGGCAAGAGGATGAGACCAGGAGGCATGAGGCTGAGCTTAGGTACGACTCAGAGAAATATTGTGCTAAATTAGATTTAGATAAGACTCGTGCAGAGTCGACAGGAACTCGGATGGGCCGTGAGGGCCAAGTAAGAGAACAGTCCTTAGTCCACTTAGTCAAATTAGTGCCGGTATTTAGTGAAACTGAAGTCACAGAATTTTTTAATCGTTTTGAGAAGAAGTGTAGGGAGCATAATTGGCCTGAAGAGAAGTGGGCAGCTCTAGTCTCCTCAAGACTTACGGGTAAGGGTCTGAAGGCTTATGATGCACTGCCTTTAGAGTCTTGCATTGACTACCCAGAATTGAAGAGAGATGTCCTACGGGCATACGAGTTGCAACCGGAAACATATCGATTGAAGTTTCGGGGTGTTACAAAGACTAGGGAGGCGACCTTTCTTGAACATGCCCGGGACTTAAAAGATGCACTTAAAAACTGGACACGTTCTGAGAAAGCTGAGACGGCAGAACAGTTGACTGAGCTGTTTCTGCTCGAGCAGTTTTATAAGTGTACTGGTGCAGAAATGACTTTAACTATTAAAGAAAAGCAACCAAAAACCCTACAGGAGGCAGCTGAGATGGCTGACCTCCGGCTATCACTAATTCGTGGGTGCGGGTCTGCCCAGCGTAGTGAGGCAGGTAACAAGGGGCGTGATGCCCCACCCCCCCGAGTTAGTGGTATACCTTATGCAAACAAGTACAAGAGCCATGATACCAAGACTGACCACAACAACTAGCACCGTCCCGTTTAAGAAGGGGCCGGACCCTTCCCAGTACCAAGGGAAGCCCAAAGGGGAGTTGGAGTGTTATCATTGTCATAAAAAGGGGCACTTTGCAAGAGTCTGTCCTAGCAAACCACCTACAGCAGCTGTGTCTTTGGCCTGCAACATTGGTGTGTCTCCGAAGTCATCTGAGTTTGCCCGGGGCAGTTCGTCAGAGGCTGAGGCACAGCCAATGCAGAAGCACCTGGGAGGCTCGAACCCTGCTCAGGATGTTTTTTGCGACCATAGAGGGCGGGGTTGCGTGATGTGGGCGGGGCGCAAGCATGGAGTAGAGGTCTTGCGTGATACAGGTGCTTCCCAGACTCTGATGAAAAACTTGACTGGCTACCCTATAAACGCGGCTCGGGTGGTAGTGGTGCAGGGTATTAATGCAACTCGGTCATACCCGCTGGTGCGGTTGGAGTTGGAGGTGGATGGTGTGGCACGTGAATTGGATGTCGGGATTGTGGAGAAACTGCCAGTGGAGGGCGTCGACCTTCTTCTCGGCAACGACTTTGCAATACCCGCTTCTGAGGTTCTACCCTTAGTCGTTGCCGAGAGGCCGGCCGACGTGAGTAGGGAAGAGCAAGAGTGGGTCGAGCGGTGCCAGACACAACCCATGGCGTGTGTTGTCACCCGAGCTCGGGCAGCTAAAGTGTCACAGCCTAGTCCTCCGTCTTCAGACCAGCGGAGGAACGATCAACAGGAGGAGGCTAAAGCTGGAGTTGGTTTTAAGAGTTTTGACTCGGCGGCTCTCCTGGGTGATTCAGTATTAGCACCATTACTTAATTCTAGAGTAGCCCCTGTGCCTGTCATCGAGAGTGACGAGGCTGGGCATGACGAGTCTCCACGACAGCAACGTTATGTACATCGAGAGAGACAGTGGGAGCAGCCCAGTATCGGGGAAGGTCATGCATTGCTCCGGGAGCAGTTTGATCGCTTGGCACCCTCAGATATACGTCGGTTGCAACTAGAGGACCCTGAGCTCCAAACGTGTGCTAATGGAGCTGTAGAACTCGATGAGGACGGCGATGCACAGCCAGGAGATTTTTTTTATTATTGGCATCCTCAGCGGGATCTTGGATTGCCTTATGTGCTGTTTGCTGCTCGGGAGGTACCTGGTGAGAGCCTGGGATTTAGTCCAAACGAGCTGTTTTTTGGACACCGTGTCAGGGGCCCCCTTAACATGCTGAAAGAAATTTGGGAGGGGACTGTGCAGCCTTGTCCATTATTAAAGTATGTGCTTGAAAGCCGTGAGCGCATGCTCAAGAGTCTGGAGATGGCAGGTAGAAATTTGACAGAATCACAAGCTTTGATGAAGGACAGGTATGATCGCAAAGTGAGGCTCCGGAAGTTCACTGTAGGACAAGAGGTATTAATTTTGTTGCCTTTGATTTGTAACCCCCTCTCTGCGAAGTACACTGGACCTTATAAAATTGTAGAACAAATTTCAGACTTAGATTACCTTGTTGCCACTCCAGACAGGAGGAAAAAGAACCAGTTATGTCACGTGAACCTTATTAAAGAGTATGTGAGGCGCCCCTCTGAGCCTCTCACTGTCCCTGTGTTGGCTTGTTGCGGCCGTGGTGGAGAAGGAGAGGGGGACAGTCAAGCTTCAGAGGAGGATAGCTGGGATCAACATGTTTCAGCGGATCAGTGGGCGGGGAACTCGAGCCTAAGGGCTGACGAGGCTATAGCTCATTTGCCTGAGCCGCAGTTTGATGCTATCCGTCAGTTGTTCGGTTCATACCCCACTGTATTTGCTGAACACCCAGGCCTCACTACTCAGGCTATGCATGATGTTGACGTGGGGGACCATCTACCCTTTAAGTCAATCCCGTACCGTGTGCCCCCCATAAAACTACCAGCTCTGAGGGATGAGTTAGAGTATATGCTCAGTAGAGGGTTGATAGAGAAAGGCACAGTTAAGTGGACTTCCCCTGTAACACTGCAGCCTAAGCCAGATGGCAAGGTACGCTTTTGTATTGATTTCCGTAGGTTAAACGGTTTGACTCCAACTAACCCATATCCTCTTCCTCGGGTTGATGATAGTGTTGACAAAATTGGTAATGCTCGTTTTTTGTCTAAAGTAGATTTAGTAAAGGTTACTGGCAAGTACCTTTGTCCGAGCGTGCTAAAGAGGTATGTGGTTTTGTTGTGGACGGGAGTACCTACCGGTGCAATGTTATGCCTTACGGACTTAAGAATGCACCAGCAACGTTTCAGAACCTGATGAATGAAATTGTAAAGGACATTCCAAATTGCACCGTATATTTGGACGATGTAATAATTTATGATGACGACTTTGAGAGCCACTGGGGGTTAGGGAATAGAATATGCCCCACGTGCCTTCTGCGTGTCGTAAGAGGCGACTAAAGAGGTTGGGTCGGTGGGCTTGCGACCCCCACCCGGAAAAAATATCTAAGCAAAGAAAAACGAACGAACAGCCTCGGATGCGGACGGAACCAACGTTGACGAACCACGACCGACTAAGGACATGCCTTCGGACATTCTGAGAATGGCTATGTGGAATGTTAGTGGCATGAATGATGGCACAAAAGAGAGAGAGGTTCTGGAAGTGTTTGTGAATGCCAGGCTGGATGTATGTGGAATGACAGAGACCAAATGGAAAGGTTCAGATGTGAGAGAGTGGGAGTGTGGAATGGGTGTGTGTGCTGGAGTGAGTGAAGGAACAGCGAGAGAAGGTGCATGTTTGTTTGTAAGTAGCAAATGGAAGGAATGTGTAAGAGAGTATGGGTCTGTGGGTTCAAGGATTGTGTGGGTGAGAATGAAAGTAGGAATACAAACGTGGGTGATTGTATGCGTGTATGCCCGACAGAGGATATACTTGAAAGAAAGAAAGAGGAGTTCTGGATGAATGTGGAGGCGTGCCTGAGAAGTTTGACAAGCACGAAAGAATATTTCTGATTGGGGATATGAATGGTAAGGTGGGTGATAGGAAAGTTGAGGGAGTGGTGGGAGGGTGGGGGGTACCATCAGAGGTGAATGGGAATGGTAGTGCACTTGTGGACGTATGTGTGGGGAGGAGGCTGTGGATAGCCAACACCTTCTTCCGACACAGAATGATCCACAGGTACACGTGGAAATGGATGTTGACGATGAAGGATAAGACAGTGGTGGAACGAAAGTCATTGATTGATTATGTATGTGTGGATGAACGAATGAAGAAATCTGTGATGGATGCTAGGGTGTATAGGGGTATTGGAGGGGGTCTGTCTGATCATTATGTAGTGGTAGCTAAGGTAAGGATACAAAAGAAGTGGGTGAGGAGAGCGGGAGGGAGGCGAGAGGAGGGTGGAATGGTGAGGAGGGTGGAGAGGTTGCAGGAGGAGGAAGTCAGGGAGGAGTACAGGAGAGCAGTGGAAGACGACTAGGTGGGTTCGACCTGGAAGTTATGGAGGAAGTGGAGGAGATGAGCAAGGTGTTTAAGGATGAGATTTGCAGCATGTGAGGAGGTGTGTGGAGTGAGGAGAAGAGGGAGGGGAGTGAAAGGTACAGCATGGTGGACAGAAGAGGTAAGAATAGCTGTGGAAGAAAAGAAGAAAGCATATAGAGAGTGGTTGGGTAGTAGAGGGAATGAAGATTCCGAGAGACAGAAACGAGCGAGGTACGTGGAGAGTAAGAGGGTGGTGAAGAGAGTAGTGAGGAAAGTAAGAGAAGAGTAGATGAGGAATTTGGAAGGAATCTGAGTGTAAAATGGAGGGAGAGTAAGAAACTGTTCTGGAAAGAAGTCAAGAAAGTTAGGGAAGGTAGCAAGGGAAAAACAGTAAGGGTGTGAAAGATAAGAATGGGAGAATGCTAGCCGAGAAGCAAGAGAGTCGAAAGATGGAGGGAGTACTTCAGTGAGTTGCTAAATGTAAGGAATGAAGAGCCAGCAAACATAGCTGGATATGGTATGGGAGGGAGAAGAAGAGAAGTAGTGGAGGAGGTGGCGATCAGGAGGTCAGAAGTGTGGGAAGCCATGAAAAGAGTGAAGTTGGGGAAAGCACCAGGAACAGATGGAGTGTGTGGGGAAATGTTGAGGTATGGTGTGAGATAGTGATAGAATGGGTATGGAAAATGTGCAAACTAGCATGGGAGAAGGGGAGTGCACCCGATGACTGGAAGACTGGCATAATAGTCCCCCTATATAAGGGCAAAGGGGAAAGAGGAGTGTGTGGTAACCACCGAGGAATATGTCTTCTAAGCGTAGTAGGGAAGGTATACAGTAGGGTAGTGATTGAGAGAGTGAGAGTGAGAACGGAGAAATGGATAGGCGACGAGCAGGGAGGTTTTAGGAAGGGAAGAGGATGTGTAGATCAGATTTTTACCCTGATTGTGTTGTGGAGAAGTATCTGGAGAAGAAACAAAAGGTGTATGTTGCCTTTATGGACTTGGAGAAGGCCTATGACAGAGTGGATAGAGAAGGTTTGTGGAAAGTAGGTAGAATATACGGAGTAGAGGGCAAGTTGCTGAAAGCAGTGAAGAGCATGTATGAGGGTGCAAAGGCGACAGTACGTGTGGAGAGTGAGCAGAGCGAGTTCTTTGACCTGAATGTTGTTTGAAACAGGGGTGTGTGATGTCCCCGTGGTTGTTTACTGTATATATGGATGGAGTTATGAAAGAAATACTATCAAGAGCAGTGGATGTTAGTGTATCGCTGAAAAGGGAGGGAATTGAGTGGAAGCTACCTATACTGCTGTTTGCGGATGATACAGTTCTGATGAGTGATAATGAATGGGAGTTGCAGGGTCTGGTAAATGAGTATGGAACAGTGTGCGAAAAACGGAATTTGAAGGTATATACGGGGAAGAGCAAGGTTATGGTCTTCGAAAGGGGTGAAGTCACAGAGTGTGAGGTGAAGCTGAACGGTCAGGCTATGGAGATCGTCAACTCTTTTAAGTATCTGGGCAGTGTGTTGAGTAAAGATGGGACTATGGATGAAGAGGTGCGGGAGAGGGTACAACAGGGGAAGAGGGTTGTAGGAACGCTAAAAGCAGTAACAAGAAATAGGGTGGTCAGTATGGAAGTGAAGAAGTCCTTGCATGACAGTGTGGTAATCCCGACACTGACTTACGGAACCGAAGCATGGACGTGTTGAGAGACTCAGACCAAGAGTGAGAGCAGTGAAAATGAATTACTTAAGGAGTGCGTGCGGAGTTACATGGAGGGATAGACAGACTAATGAGGAAGTAAGAAGGAGGTGTGGTGTGGAGGTAGATGTGCTGGAAAGTGTGAAAAGGAACAACTTGAGATGGTTCGGCCATATGGAACGTATGGAAAGCGAGAGAATGACTAAGAGGGTGTACGAGAGCGAGGTGGAGGGACAGAGGGGGAGAGGTAGACCGAATATGAGGTGGAAGGATGGAGTGAGGAACTACATGAACGAAGGCGGTGCTGGTTGGGGGGAGGGGCATCGACTGACTGGGGACAGAGGTGCATGGGGGCGGTTCGTTCGTGGCCACCCCTTCGGGGATCACGGCGTCAGGCAATAGATAGATAGATAGAATAATTTATGATGACGACTTTGAGAGCCATTGTTAGCACCTTGAGACCTTGTTCTGGAAACTTAGTGAAGCAGGTCTGGTAGTAAATTTGGCAAAGTGTGACTTCGTAAAAGCCACTGTGCAGTACCTTGGGTTTGTAGTGGGAAGGGGACAGGTGTGCCCTCCTCAGAACAAGGTACAGGCTATCAATAAATTTCCGCACCCAACAACCAAGAAGCAGATTATGAGATTCTTGGGTATGATAGGCTACTACAGACGCTTCATAAAAGGTTACTCAACGGTGTTGGCACCTCTCACAGATTTGTTATCTAAAGACAAAAAGTTTTTGTGGGGTTTTTTTCTGAGTGTGAAAAGGCTTTCACTTTGGTGAAACATTTGCTATGTACTCACCCGATACTCAGGGCCCCAGACTTTAACAGGCCTTTTCAGCTGGCAACAGATGCTAGTGGTGTAGGGGCTGGTTCCGTCTTGCTACAGACAGACAATGAAGGTGTGGAACACCCATTAAGTTTCTTTTCTAAGAAGTTCAATGCTGCACAAAAGAACTATTCTACAATAGAAAAGGAATTACTGGCGATTGTGCTGTCGCTCAGGCACTTCGAGGTGTATGTTCCAGCCTATGGCCCAGTCGTGGTTATCTACACTGATCATCACCCTTTGAGATTCCTGAATCAATTTCACAATCGCAATATGAGACTGACCAGGTGGTCTTTGATGTTGCAGGAGTATAACCTGGACATCCGTCATATTGCTGGATGTGACAATGTGATCGCGGATTGTTTATCAAGGGTGGATGATCAGTCGTAGGCTATCACAGGTGTGTGGGTTTGAGTGGAGGAAAATAGGCTGCCCTTATAGTGCAGCCGGGAAAAACATATTAAAATATAAAAATCATATAAAAAACTCTTTCTTTTGATATAGGTAATCGTATAAGTTTGTCATAGCCTATAGAGTTTGAGTAGTCCACGAACTATCAAACGGCTGAGCTGCTGTATGCTCGCTCTGGGAGCATGATATTGTGTCTTTTTGCTATTGTTGGGAGGAGTTATAAAATGTGATTTTTTTTTTTAATAATAAGATGTGTTTTGGTGATAAACTCAGCTTTGTTTTAGTGCCATGCGGTTGCTGGGTGTGAGGGGCTTGATGGGGTTCTGTGTTTGTCAGATTTTAGCTCAGGGTTGAGCAAGTAAAATCTTGAGGGAAGTGTGACGCATGTCCAGTGTGAGCATGCTGTACAGAACGCCTAGTCATGCCCCACTCTCGCTAGGATCGTCAGGGCAGGAACTTTGGCTGTAGTCTATGTAGAGTTTCCTAACTTAGTTCATGTGAGCCGTTGTACTATAGGTATTATGAATATGTATTTTGTTTTCATCTGAGTCAACGAGTTCTATTTTATATCATTAGTTATAAGTATTGTGTGTAAAACTTATTTGAAATGATGGGAAGAGAAGCGGCCACAGTTGGGGGTCAGTGGGTGCGCAAGGTGGGTGGTGGGCCTAACTCACTAGCACTCCCCCCTCCCCTCAGTGCTAGGGGAGCCTTTGTCTATCCCAGAGGAGAGAGAGAAATTACGTAATGGTTGTTAGTGGGCGGTCCTTAGTAGTTCACGTTGGGCTCACTAGAGGGCCGGGAATAAAAAGGGAAGTCTAGCCATTTTTTCATCAGAACTCATTAGGCAGAGCGACTTCTCATTTCCCTTGCTAACTATATATATTCTTCTGACTGATGTGAACTTTCTCTACTACCTTACATTCTTATCTCCTCTTTTCCCTGCCTGTTTAACTTCCATGGTCCCGTTGGTGCAGAGCTAGTCAGCCAACGTATTACCGCTTTAGTTCTCACAAGATACTTGCCTATTAGATAGCCTATTTTGGAAGGGTTAACTTAGAATAGGATTGATTTATGTTTGTTGCACTTGTATATGCATTTCCCTGTGTGTTATTATTATCATTCCTGTTTTCTGCTAGTCTAGGTAATGCTAGAGTGGGGTAAGGCTTTTCTGTGTTACGAGTTGTTGTTTGATGCAGTGGTTAAGCGATAAACCTGCATACTCGTTTCGGTTCAGTGAAGCCTAGGTTGTCTTCGCGGCTGACTGTGTTGAGTTAATAATTTACAGTGCGTGAGGGCAAGAGCCTAACCACCCTGTATTTTATTAACAGTTTGTTTTACTTTGTCAAGGAGCCGGGAGAAAACCAGATACAAGGGATCTGGATTTCTCAAAGTGCACTTGTTAGTTTTAACGTAATACTTTAACACCTACTATGCGGTTTATTTATGTGTACAGCACAGCGGGTGTTTTAGCCAAAATAGGGCTGTTTACGTGATCATTTTCATGCCTAAATAAGACCCAGAACGTAAAACAAGTACCTATCCCTGAAAGGGCATAAACAGAGCTTTCGAATGACACCATAACGATCCTTGTATGATGGATAGTTTTCTTGCAATAACCGTGCAACGCGAGTGCAAAAAGCAGGTAATTCGGTACTTTCAGTACATAATTGAGTATGTAGCGAGTGAGAGAGGGAGGAGGGAGCTGAGATTTGTGTCAGTAGGTTCGCCGCGGTGGTCTGGAGCAGTCATACGCTCGCTAGTCTCCTGCCACCACTTGTCTCTCTCTCTCAGCCACATTACGTGCTGAAATTGCCACTCGAGTTATGTCGAGCGCCGCCACATAGTCCAGCTTTATTTAACTCGACTTATGTTGCTCGCCGCTAATTAAGGGTTAAACAGTCGTGAGGACTTCGCTAGGCTACAAGCCGTTTTTGCTCAGTCACTGCTACCTTTTTGCCTACAGTACCCCAGCTAGACTTTACTCGATTAGTAGATACAGAATAGTATTGAAGCTTTATTTATGTATGATATTGTTTATGCACTATTAATTTCATGTGTTGCAAGCTTGGCTACTTTAGTGATTAGTGGCCCACGAGCACAATCCGAGTAGGCTATTGCCGTTGCATTTGCGGAGTACTTCCTTTTAACACCTTACGAGCGGCCTATGCGGTTTATTTATGTGTACCGCACAGCGGGGTGTTTTTAGCCAAAATAGGGCTGTTTACGTGATCATTTTCATGCCTAAATAAGACCCAGAACGTAAAACAAGTACCTATCCCTGAAAGGGCATAAACAGAGCTTTCGAATGACACCATAACGATCCTTGTATGATGGATAGTTTTCTTGCAAAACCGTGCAACGCGAGTGCAAAAAGCAGGTAATTCGGTACTTTCAGTACATAATTGAGTATGTAGCGAGTGAGAGAGGGAGGAGGGAGCTGAGATTTGTGTCAGTAGGTTCGCCGCGGTGGTCTGGAGCAGTCATACGCTCGCTAGTCTCCTGCCACCACTTGTCTCTCTCTCTCAGCCACATTACGTGCTGAAATTGCCACTCGAGTTATGTCGAGCGCCGCCACATAGTCCAGCTTTATTTAACTCGACTTATGTTGCTCGCCGCTAATTAAGGGTTAATGTTTGCCATTTACTATTGCATATTCTTTTAATTACTCTTATGCCAATTTAAGCCTTTAATAGTATTTAATTGCCAGTGTTTTTGCTTATTGAATTACTGTTCAAAATCCGATGCGTACTTCTTACGAGCATCTGAGAAGCATCTAACTTTTTTCAGAAGATTCCTTGCTCGATGCTTAAGGACTATTAATTAACGTAACGTAATAGTGCCGATCCGAAGTAGAGAGTGGAGGACTTCTTAAGTTCTTAGTCAAGGGTGGATTACTTCGGCTTCGGCCAACACTATTCTTTGGTGTTGTTGTTTCTTACTTCTTTGTTTGATTGTTGACCAGACTAGAGAATTCCTGTCTCTTTATTAGTCTGTTGTTGAACACTAGTACCGAGTTGTTACCCCGTTATAGCAGATTGAACTCTGGAGGGTATTGGTGTTTTTTGTTCGGCTGACAGTACTCAGGGGTTGGGATCGTGTGTTTCCGTTGTGGCAGCGAGCCGTATTCGAGTCCTGATTGAGAGCCCTTGTGTACCAGAGTGCCAGTTCGTAACAAATGTAGACGGTGGTTTTGAACCCATGGTCGTTCAGAACTACGAGGATGTCGAGGAAGGGGAGTTGTCCATTGTTAGATTTTTCAAAGGTGAAGTTAAGTCCGGAGGAGGTCATGAAGCGACGCTGGAGTTCCTGTAGTTCGTGGAGGTCCTTGATTTGCACGAAGATGTCATCCACGTATCTACAATAGACGGCGGGTCATTGGGCAGCTAGGAGTACCCATGTACCATGAAAAAGTTCGCAAAAAGAACTCCTAGGGGGCTGCCCATCGCC
This sequence comes from Paralithodes platypus, assembly GCA_032716605.1. Taxonomy (NCBI): domain Eukaryota; kingdom Metazoa; phylum Arthropoda; class Malacostraca; order Decapoda; family Lithodidae; genus Paralithodes; species Paralithodes platypus. The sequence goes on along the minus strand of CM064525.1, from coordinate 45,268,968 downwards.
ACACCGTCTATCTGCTTGTACATATTGCCCGGGGGCAAAGGAAGGGGCCTCCTTGGTACATAGCTCCAGTAGTGTTTTCAGGGCCTTCTCCGGGATGTCCAGTGTTGGTGTATCAGGGCAATGATAAATTCGACGTAGAATCATGTCAATGGTCCTATCCACTGGCACGTTGGTGAACAGGCTTTCTACGTCGAGAGAGGCGATTGTGTGGTTGTTGTTACGGGGGGCGTCTCATAATATTTCCAAGAAATCGTGGGCTGAGTTAAGGTTGAATTGGCTGGGCACGTAGGGGGTCAGGAGGTTGTTCAGGGCCTTGGCGATCTGGTAGGTGGCAGTGGGGATCTGGGAGATGATGGAGCGGAGGGGGTTCCCAGGTTTGTGTGTTTTGATGGTTCCGTACGCATAACCAGGGGTGTATTCTCCGACGAGTTTTTTAAGGTGGATCCCTCCTTGTTTGGCGTTGATGGCGGTGATGGTGGTGTTGGCAATACGTTTGATTTCGTCGGTTGGGTTGCGGGTGTTCTTTTTAAATTTGGTGTTGTCACTTAAGATGACGTCCATTTTTCTAAGATATTCCTCCTTGTCATGGATCACGAGGCAGGAAGCTTTATTCGCACGACGGATGATGATGTTGGGGTTGTCTCTTAATTGTTTGGCAGCTTGGAAGTGTTGTTTGTTGAGTATTTTGCTATGGTGAGTTCCTCTGTTTTTGGCAGCTTCAGCGAGGAGAGTAGGTTGTAGGGCGGGAGTAGTGGTGACCTTGCCATCCTTCTTGAGTCGTAGGATATTGTCCAGGAGGATTTCCGTTTCTAGGCATTTCCGGTGGGGCAGGTTTGGAGCTGTAGTGGCAGTTGAGGCCTTTGTTGAGGAGGTCTTCTTGGTCCAGGGTCAGAATGGTGTTAGTAAGGTTTATATTATCCTTTTGTTGGTTTGGGAAGTTTTAAGTTTCCGCCATAAAGACGGGCAAGCTTTTTTATGGTTGTGTTTTCGGCTTGTCTTCTGTGTTGTTCAAGGAGTTGTTCGAGGGCTGTGTTGATTTCGGCTTTGAGGTGGTCTGGAGGGGTTTCGTCTTCCCAAATCCGTAGAAGAGCATCTCGTTCTTTACCTTCGTAGTCTGTATTTTAGCCAATTGGCGACATCGGAAACGAAGGCTTAGGGTGGATCTGTATGGTACCATTCTCACTATAGACGGTACCATCTCACCCGAAGGCTTAGGTAGCCATCAGCTTAGGTGAACCATATGATACCCATCTCGCCTTGTACCATTTTTGCCAACCCCAGATGGGACGTCACAACGTCGTCCACTTATTCCAGGTACCTATTTACAGCTAGGTGAACTGAGGCTAACACATGAAAGGAGACAAGCCAATTTGTCTCCGCCCGGCCGGGGATTGAACACCCGACCCCTCGTGTGTGAGACGAGAGCTCTACCTACTAGGCTATGGACTGTGTGGAGGTAGATGTGCTGGAAAGTGTGAAAAGGAACAACTTGAGATGGTTCGGCCATATGGAACGTATGGAAAGCGAGAGAATGACTAAGAGGGTACGAGAGCGAGGTGGAGGGACAGAGAGGGAGAGGTAGACCGAATGAGAGGTGGAAGGATGGAGTGAGGAAGTACATGAACGAAGGCGGTTGCTGGTTGGGGGGAGGGTCGTCAACTGACTGGGGACAGAGGTGCATGGGGGTGGTTCGTTCGTGGCCACCCCTTTGGGGATCACGGCGTCAGGCAATAGATAGATAGATAGAAATAATCATCAAGGTTTTCTTAATGAAGCTAGCAAGACTCATTTTAAAATGTATTTTTATTTTCTTAACAAAATTAGATAAACATGCTTCAAACATTAAAATCCTTTCCCTTGTCTACATTATGAAATTCCAACCAATGTATGTGATATGATAATACCAAATACTTCAGAGATTCTTTTAATATAAATATTATTTAAGGTATACTGTATATTTCACTTGATTTCTGCTGACTTTTGTGAAACATACACACACACACACATATATATATATATATAATATATATATATATATATATATGTAATATATATATATATATATATATATATATATATATGTTAGTAAAGCCAGGTAATACATTTTCTTTAATACATACGAGGTTGAAAGAAATGGCAATTTCTGCGTTGGAAATTTTATTTATCAATGTTTCCAGGTCTCTGATGAGTTTCGCTGGGTGACAGGAAGTAGATGAAGGAGATGAGCAAAATTCATGGTGGTACAGGGTTACATAAATGTACATGATTATACAGGATATACGACGCGTTTCACTGGACAAACAGCATTATCAAGTAAGGATGGAATGATATAAAAGGTAAACAGGAAGGGTATATAGGGTGGAGGATCAGAGGAGGCGAAATCAGGGGGCAAAAGTCTGCTATTGGTGGAGGGGTATTCTAGGAAAGAGAAAGGGAGAACCGCTTCACGCATACACACTGGATGCGGGATAGTGGTCGGTTGGTGGGGTCGAAGCTGATTGGCTGCGTGTCGAGGGGCGTGGCCTAAGTTGTGTGACGCCTGCGGAAGACGAAGCTGAAGGAGGTAGCGCGGGGGGCTGCGTCAAGGGCACCGGGGGGCGAGGGGGGGTGTTAGGTCCTGTAGGAAAGTGCCTTTTGGCAGAAGGAAGGATCTGAAGGTCCAGAGTTTGGTTGTTGATGTTGGGATGTAAGGGTTGGATATATAAAGCTTCGAGTATAGGTAATCTCCTTGGGTCACTTTCTTTATCGAGTATGGTGGTGTGTTTCTCTAACTCGTTGCGTGTGAGGTGAGGGTGGTTAGGGGTGAGGAGATAGGGTTGAGAGCCTGAAGGTGAAGGTTAACCGACGTGAAAGACGGTCCGCGTCTGGTCTCCAATATAGGAATGAGGTCCACAGTCCTCATAATACAGGTATGTTGGTAAATGACGTGATCGTGGTCATCGGGCTCTTTATCTTGGTGGAGGCTGGTTTGTTGCGGAGAACGAGGTTGGAGGTCTTGGGGGATTTGTAATAAATTATTAATTTGATTTTGTTTTCCGGGTTGGTTGGGTGGACATGCTTGGAGATTATTTCTTTTAAGACGGCCTCGTCATTTTTCTGTTCAGAGGACATGTAATTGCGGAAGAAGATCTTAATTTCATTGGGGGGGTCAATGTTAGGAGGGCTTTGGGTGTACCATTTTTCAAGATGGTGGTTGATGGTGCTGGAGATGTCGGAGTTGGAGTATCCGTTATTTACTAAAACTTGGGATAGTCTTTCTAGTTCCTGGTGGGTGTCGACCAAGGTAGAGCAGTGCGTGAGGGCTCTACTAACATAGGCGGAGATGGAGGATAGAAGATAACGGCGGGGGCATTCATTATCGCCATTGAGGCATTGTCCTGTGTTAGTTGATTTAATGTGTGACGCATGTCCAGTGTGAGCATGCTGTACAGAACGCCTAGTCATGCCCCACTCTCGCTAGGATCGTCAGGGCAGGAACTTTGGCTGTAGTCTATGTAGAGTTTCCTAACTTAGTTCATGTGAGCCGTTGTACTATAAGTATTATGAATATGTATTTTGTTTTCATCTGAGTCAACGAGTTCTATTTTATATCATTAGTTATAAGTATTGTGTGTAAAACTTATTTGTAATGATGGGAAGAGAAGCGGCCACAGTTGGGGGTCAGTGGGTGCGCCAGGCGGGAGGTGGGCCTAACTCACTAGCACTCCCCCCTCCCCCCTCCCCTCAGTGCTAGGGGAGCCTTTGTCTATCCCAGAGGAGAGAGAGTAATTACGTAATGGTTGTTAGTGGGCGGTCCTTAGTAGTTCACGTTGGGCTCACTAGAGGGCCGGGTATAAAAAGGGAAGTCTAGCCATTTTTTCATCAGAACTCATTAGGCAGAGCGACTTCTCATTTCCCTTGCTAACTATATATATTCTTCTGACTGATGTGAACTTTCTCTACTACCTTACATTCTTATCTCCTCTTTTCCCTGCCTGTTTAACTTCCATGGTCCCGTTGGTGCAGAGCTAGTCAGCCAACGTATTATCGCTTGAGTTCTCACGAGATACTTGCCTATTAGATAGCCTATTTTGGAAGGGTTAACTTAGAATAGGATTGATTTATGTTTGTTGCACTTGTATATGCATTTCCCTGTGTGTTATTATTATTATTCCTGTTTTCTGCTAGTCTAGGTAATGCTAGACTGGGGTAAGGCTTTTCTGTGTTACGAGTTGATGTTTGATGCAGTGGTTAAGCGATAAACCTGCATACTCGTTTCGGTTCAGTGAAGCCTAGGTTGTCTTCGCGGCTGACTGTGTTGAGTTAATAATTTACAGTGCGTGAGGGCAAGAGCCTAACCACCCTGTATTTTATTAACAGTTTGTTTTACTTTGTCAAGGAGCCGGGAGAAAACCAGATACAAGGGATCTGGATTTCTCAAAGTGCACTTGTTAGTTTTAACGTAATACTTTAAACAGTTGTGAGGACTTCGCTAGGCTACGAGCCGTTTTTGCTCAGTCACTGCTACCTTTTGCCCACTGTACCCCAGCTAGACTTTACTCGATTAGTAGATACAGAATAGTATTGAAGCTTTCCTTATGTATGATATTGTTTATGCACTATTGATTTCATGTGATGCACGCTTGGCTACTTTAGTGATTAGTGGCCCACGAGCACAATCCGAGTAGGCTATTGCCGTTGCATTTGCGGAGTACTTCTTTTTAATGTTTTCCATTTACTATTGCATATTCTTTTAATTATTCTTATGCCAATTTAAACCTTTAATAGTATTTAATTGCCAGTGTTTTTGCTTATTGAATTACTGTTCAAAATCCGATACGTACTTCTTACGAGCATCCGAGAAGCATCTACCTTTTTTCAGAAGATTCCTTGCTCGATGCTTAAGGACTATTAATTAACGTAACATAATAGTGCCAATCCGAAGTAGAGGGTGGAGGACTTCTTAAGTTCTTAGTCAAGGGTGGATTACTTCGGCTTCGGCCAACACTATTCTTTGGTGTTGTTTCTTACTTCTTTGTTTGATTGTTGACCAGACTAGAGAATTCCTGTCTCTTTATTAGTCTGTTGTTGAACACTAGTACCGAGTTCTTGTATACCCCGTTATAGCAGATTGAACTCTGGAGGGTATTTGGTGTTTTTTGTTCGGCTGACAATACTCAGGGGTTGGGATCGTGTGTTTCCGTTGTGGCAGCGAGCCGTATTCGAGTCCTGATTGAGAGCCCTTGTGTACCCGAGTGCCAGTTCGTAACAAATGGCGACCTTGCTTAGGATTTTGTGAACAGTATAAATTTTTGCAGAGTTGTACAACATTTGTTTGTTTGTATTTTAGCGTGCATATTGAAGAATATTTTTTTTGTATGGCAATTAGTAAAGCATTTAAGAGACTCCAGTTAATTTAGTAATTAGTGCTTGCATAGGAAGTTTAACACTTTTGTCTCATGAATTTTTTGTGGACTTCAGTATCTCGTGCATTAGCACTGACGATGAGCGAGAGATGTCATTTGAAGTTTTTTTATTTTTGTTTTGTTTTAACACCTTACGAGCGGCCTATGCGGTTTATTTATGTGTACCGCACAGCGGGGTGTTTTTAGCCAAAATAGGGCTGTTTACGTGATCATTTTCATGCCTAAATAAGACCCAGAACGTAAAACAAGTACCTATCCCTGAAAGGGCATAAACAGAGCTTTCGAATGACACCATAACGATCCTTGTATGATGGATAGTTTTCTTGCAATAACCGTGCAACGCGAGTGCAAAAAGCAGGTAATTCGGTACTTTCAGTACATAATTGAGTATGTAGCGAGTGAGAGAGGGAGGAGGGAGCTGAGATTTGTGTCAGTAGGTTCGCCGCGGTGGTCTGGAGCAGTCATACGCTCGCTAGTCTCCTGCCACCACTTGTCTCTCTCTCTCAGCCACATTACGTGCTGAAATTGCCACTCGAGTTATGTCGAGCGCCGCCACATAGTCCAGCTTTATTTAACTCGACTTATGTTGCTCGCCGCTAAATAAGGGTTAAGAGACAATGAACTGAGGAAGGAAAAACACAGATAAAACAAAAAGGTCCATGTGCCTAAAGGCATCCTCCATTCATAAAATGTTTGTAACAACTGGATTTAAACATTTGCAGATTGTAAGTTTGTGGAAAGCAATTCGAGGGAAGTGAATTCAAAGAGTAGTAGCTCTGGGGATAAATGAATTCTGATAAGCAGAAGTTCTGCATTGTGGAGGAGAAAGTGTAAATTCATGGGCGCTCTCAGCTGCCCCAGTTCTACGCGGAAAGATGTGGAGAGGCGGCACAATTGAAGCAAGTTCCTCGGAACAATTGCTGTGAAAATATCTGTAGAATAATGCAAGGGATGCAACGTTTCTTCGTATGGATAATGTAGGAAGGTCCTGTGTGATTGCAGGATTATTGATTAATAATAGCTTTATTTTGAATTTTGTCCAACTGCCTCAATGCAACCACTCCACTTCCACCCCACAGAGGTGAACAGTAATCCATCTGAGAACGCACATGACTTTTATATATCACGGCCAACTGCTCGTCAGTGAAGAATTCTCGAACTCTGTACAGGAGTCCCAGTTTTTTAGAGGCATTCTTAGCAATGCTTCTAACATAATGTGTCCAGCTCAAGTTAGTAGTTAATGTTACACCGAGAATGTCAATACTAGGGGAAGTGGGAATATTTACATCATTAACAAATATATGGGAGTCAGTGAGATTCTGTCAGTTAGAAAATTGAATGTATTTGGTTTTCTGTGCATTAAAGAAAACTAGATTGTTTTGTCCCCATCCATTAATTCTAGAAAGGTCCTGGTTCAGAGAAATTGCAGTGTTTATTTTTGAATTTATAAGATCGGGTTGGGTGAAAGAATTGGTAAATGTGAAGGAACTGTGGAGTGCTGAGTCATCTGCGTAGGAATGTATTGGATTATGAGTGGTAGATATGAGATCATTGATATGAATGAGGAACAGAATTGGGGCCAAAACTGATCCCTGGGGAACTCCAGCATTTATTGAGTGAAATTGAGAATAAAGGCCATCTACCATTACACATTTTTCTGTTATGAAGATAAGAAGAAATTAGTGGAACTAATGATGCAAGGCCGTAGTGTGACATCTTCGACAATAAGGATTGATGCCAGACTCTATCAAATGCCTTTGATATATCCAGTGCTATTGTATGTGTTTCACCATGTTGGTCTGTAGCTTGGTTGATTTGATGCGTAAGAAGGCAAAGCATGTCTGCAGTTGATCGACATCGTCTAAAACCATATTGCCTATCACTGATTAATGTATTATTCTCAAGATGCTTAATTATGTGATTATTTATTATAATTTCAAAGACTTTACCAAGAGTGGAAGTTATAGCTATTGGTCTGTAGTTTGATGGATCTGAAGAGGCACTTTTTTAGGAACTGGATGGATGTTTGCTTCTTTCCAGGGTACTGGGAAGCATGAGGTATGAGTACACAGACGGAAAAATTTTGCCAATACAGGAGCGAGCACCAAGGAGCAATTCTTAAGTACTATTGGAGGAATTTCATCTGGACCAGGAGCCTTATCTACGGAGAGATTCTGCAAAATAGTTTTGACATGTCTGGTGTGGATCTTCAGTGAGGGAATTTCAGGCAAATTAAAATTAAGTACAGGGACATCTTGATCTATTTCATCTTATTTCAGGTGTGCCGTTAGTAACCAGTGAGGAGGATGCTAGAGTTTTTGTGAGTAAGCGGTACCACGTGACGGAGGAGAGGCTGACTGGGGTGGATGTTTGTGGCTTGCACCTGATAGCCAAGGTTTTGGGCATTTCCAATGTAGTAGGGATGTCCAAGGGGGAGCTGATTTCCTGGGTGTTGCGTGGGCGACATGGGGTTTCGGAGGAGAGGGCGTTTGGGCGGGTTCCTCCCCAGATCCCCTCTCACTCGACTCCCACAGTGCCGTCCACTCAGTTACCGGAGGTTAGCACTCTCCCACAGAGGGATGAGAATTGGCAGATTGGAGTGCCCTCGGGTGGTGCACATGGTGGTTTCCCAGTTTTTGCCCCCCCTCCTTCAGTAGTGGCAGCTCTCTCTTCCTGCCTGTCTCCAGATATGGTATTTAGACTTGAGCTTGCTAAGATTGAGGCTAGGAGGCAAGAGGATGAGACCAGGAGGCAAGAGGATGAGACCAGGAGGCATGAGGCTGAGCTTAGGTACGACTCAGAGAAATATTGTGCTAAATTAGATTTAGATAAGACTCGTGCAGAGTCGACAGGAACTCGGATGGGCCGTGAGGGCCAAGTAAGAGAACAGTCCTTAGCCCACTTAGTCAAATTAGTGCCGGTATTTAGTGAAACTGAAGTCACAGAATTTTTTAATCGTTTTGAGAAGAAGTGTAGGGAGCATAATTGGCCTGAAGAGAAGTAGGCAGCTCTAGTCTCCTCAAGACTTACGGGTAAGGGTCTGAAGGCTTATGATGCACTGCCTTTAGAGTCTTGCATTGACTACCCAGAATTGAAGAGAGCTGTCCTACGGGCATACGAGTTGCAACCGGAAACATATCGATTGAAATTTCGGGGTGTTACAAAGACTAGGGAGGCGACCTTTCTTGAACATGCCCGGGACTTAAAAGATGCACTTAAAAACTGGACACGTTCTGAGAAAGCTGAGACGGCAGAACAGTTGACTGAGCTGTTTCTGCTCGAGCAGTTTTATAAGTGTACTGGTGCAGAAATGACTTTAACTATTAAAGAAAAGCAACCAAAAACCCTACAGGAGGCAGCTGAGATGGCTGACCTCCAGCTATCACTAATTCGTGGGTGCGGGTCTGCCAAGCGTAGTGAGGCAGGTAACAAGGGGCGTGATGCCCCACCCCCCCGAGTTAGTGGTATACCTTATGCAAACAAGTACAAGAGCCATGATACCAAGACTGACCACAACAACTAGCACCGTCCCGTTTAAGAAGGGGCCGGACCCTTCCCAGTACCAAGGGAAGCCCAAAGGGGGAGTTGGAGTGTTATCATTGTCATAAAAAGGGGCACTTTGCAAGAGTCTGTCCTAGCAAACCACCTACAGCAGCTGTGTCTTTGGCCTGCAACATTGGTGTGTCTCCGAAGTCATCTGAGTTTGCCCGGGGCAGTTCGTCAGAGGCTGAGGCACAGCCAATGCAGAAGCACCTGGTAGGCTCGAACCCTGCTCAGGATGTTTTTTGTGACCATAGAGGGCGGGGTTGCGTGATGTGGGCGGGGCGCAAGCATTGAGTAGAGGTCTTGCGTGATACAGGTGCTTTCCAGACTCTGATGAAAAACTTGACTGGCTACCCTATAAACGCGGCTCGGGTGGTAGTGGTGCAGGGTATTAATGCAACTCGGTCAGACCCGCTGGTGCGGTTGGAGTTGGAGGTGGATGGTGTGGCACGTGAATTGGATGTCGGGATTGTGGAGAAACTGCCAGTGGAGGGCGTCGACCTTCTTCTCGGCAACGACTTTGCAATACCCGCTTCTGAGGTTCTACCCTTAGTCGTTGCCGAGAGGCCGGCCGACGTGAGTAGGGAAGAGCAAGAGTGGGTCGAGCGGTGCCAGACACAACCCATGGCGTGTGTTGTCACCCGAGCTCGGGCAGCTAAAGTGTCACAGCCTAGTCCTCCGTCTTCAGACCAGCGGAGGAACGATCAACAGGAGGAGGCTAAAGCTGGAGTTGGTTTTAAGAGTTTTGACTCGGCGGCTCTCCTGGGTGATTCAGTATTAGCACCATTACTTAATTCTGGAGTAGCCCCTGTGCCTGTCATCGAGAGTGACGAGGCTGGGCATGACGAGTCTCCACGACAGCAACGTTATGTACATCGAGAGAGACAGAGGGAGCAGCCCAGTATCGGGGAAGGTCATGCATTGCTCCGGGAGCAGTTAGATCGCTTGGCACCCTCAGATATACGTCGGTTGCAACTAGAGGACCCTGAGCTCCAAACGTGTGCTAATGGAGCTGTAGAACTCGACGAGGACGGCGATGCACAGCCAGGAGATTTTTTTTATTATTGGCATCCTCAGCGGGATCTTGGATTGCCTTATGTGCTGTTTGCTGCTCGGGAGGTACCTGGTGAGAGCCTGGGATTTAGTCCAAACGAGCTGATTTTTGGACACCGTGTCAGGGGCCCCCTTAACATGCTGAAAGAAATTTGGGAGGGGACTGTGCAGCCTTGTCCATTATTAAAGTATGTGCTTGAAAGCCGTGAGCGCATGCTCAAGAGTCTGGAGATGGCAGGTAGAAATTTGACAGAATCACAAGCTTTGATGAAGGACAGGTATGATCGCAAAGTGAGGCTCCGGAAGTTCACTGTAGGACAAGAGGTATTAATTTTGTTGCCTTTGATTGGTAACCCCCTCTCTGCGAAGTACACTGGACCTTATAAAATTGTAGAACAAATTTCAGACTTAGATTACCTTGTTGCCACTCCAGACAGGAGGAAAAAGAACCAGTTATGTCACGTGAACCTTATTAAAGAGTATGTGAGGCGCCCCTCTGAGCCTCTCACTGTCCCTGTGTTGGCTTGTTGCGGCCGTGGTGGAGAAGGAGAGGGGGACAGTCAAGCTTCAGAGGAGGATAGCTGGGATCAACATGTTTCAGCGGATCAGTGGGCGGGGAACTCGAGCCTAAGGGCTGACGAGGCTATAGCTCATTTGCCTGAGCCGCAGTTTGATGCTATCCGTCAGTTGTTCGGTTCATACCCCACTGTATTTGCTGAACACCCAGGCCTCACTACTCAGGCTATGCATGATGTTGACGTGGGGGACCATCTACCCTTTAAGTCAATCCCGTACCGTGTGCCCCCATAAAACTACCAGCTCTGAGGGATGAGTTAGAGTATATGCTCAGTAGAGGGTTGATAGAGAAAGGCACAGTTAAGTGGACTTCCCCTGTAACACTGCAGCCTAAGCCAGATGGCAAGGTACGCTTTTGTATTGATTTCCGTAGGTTAAACGGTTTGACTCCAACTAACCCATATCCTCTTCCTCGGGTTGATGATAGTGTTGACAAAATTGGTAATGCTCGTTTTTTGTCTAAAGTAGATTTAGTAAAAGGTTACTGGCAAGTACCTTTGTCCGAGCGTGCTAAAGAGGTATGTGGTTTTGTTGTGGACGGGAGTACCTACCGGTGCAATGTTATGCCTTACGGACTTAAGAATGCACCACCAACGTTTCAGAACCTGATGAATGAAATTGTAAAGGACATTCCAAATTGCACCGTATATTTGGACGATGTAATAATTTATGATGACGACTTTGAGAGCCACTGGGGGTTAGGGAATAGAATATGCCCCACGTGCCTTCTGCGTGTCGTAAGAGGCGACTAAAGAGGTTGGGTCGGTGGGCTTGCGACCCCCACCCGGAAAAAATATCTAAGCAAAGAAAAACGAACGAACAGCCTCGGATGCGGACGGAACCAACGTTGACGAACCACGACCGACTAAGGACATGCCTTCGGACATTCTGAGAATGGCTATGTGGAATGTTAGTGGCATGAATGATGGCACAAAAGAGAGAGAGGTTCTGGAAGTGTTTGTGAATGCCAGGCTGGATGTATGTGGAATGACAGAGACCAAATGGAAAGGTTCAGATGTGAGAGAGTGGGAGTGTGGAATGGGTGTGTGTGCTGGAGTGAGTGAAGGAACAGCGAGAGAAGGTGCATGTTTGTTTGTAAGTAGCAAATGGAAGGAATGTGTAAGAGAGTATGGGTCTGTGGGTTCAAGGATTGTGTGGGTGAGAATGAAAGTAGGAATACAAACGTGGGTGATTGTATGCGTGTATGCCCGACAGAGGATATACTTGAAAGAAAGAAAGAGGAGTTCTGGATGAATGTGGAGGCGTGCCTGGAGAAGTTTGACAAGAACGAAAGAATATTTCTGATTGGGGATATGAATGGTAAGGTGGGTGATAGGAAAGTTGAGGGAGTGGTGGGAGGGTGGGGGGTACCATCAGAGGTGAATGGGAATGGTAGTGCACTTGTGGACGTATGTGTGGGGAGGAGGCTGTGGATAGCCAACACCTTCTTCCGACACAGAATGATCCACAGGTACACGTGGAAACGGATGTTGACGATGAAGGATAAGACAGTGGTGGAACGAAAGTCATTGATTGATTATGTATGTGTGGATGAACGAATGAAGAAATCTGTGATGGATGCTAGGGTGTATAGGGGTATTGGAGGGGGTCTGTCTGATCATTATGTAGTGGTAGCTAAGGTTAGGATACAAAAGAAGTGGGTGAGGAGAGCGGGAGGGAGGCGAGAGGAGGGTGGAATGGTGAGGAGGGTGGAGAGGTTGCAGGAGGAGGAAGTCAGGGAGGAGTACAGGAGAGCAGTGGAAAGACGACTAGGTGGGTTCGACCTGGAAGTTATGGAGGAAGTGGAGGAGATGAGCAAGGTGTTTAAGGATGAGATCTGTGCAGCATGTGAGGAGGTGTGTGGAGTGAGGAGAAGAGGGAGGGGAGTGAAAGGTACAGCATGGTGGACAGAAGAGGTAAGAATAGCTGTGGAAGAAAAGAAGAAAGCATATAGAGAGTGGTTGGGTAGTAGAGGGAATGAAGATTCCGAGAGACAGAAACGAGCGAGGTACGTGGAGAGTAAGAGGGTGGTGAAGAGAGTAGTGAAGGAAAGTAAGAGAAGAGTAGATGAGGAATTTGGAAGGAATCTGAGTGTAAAATGGAGGGAGAGTAAGAAACTGTTCTGGAAAGAAGTCAAGAAAGTTAGGGAAGGTAGCAAGGGAAACAGTAAGGGTGTGAAAGATAAGAATGGAAGAATGCTAGCCGAGAAGCAAGAGAGAGTCGAAAGATGGAGGGAGTACTTCAGTGAGTTGCTAAATGTAAGGAATGAAGAGCCAGCAAACATAGCTGGATATGGTATGGGAGGGAGAAGAAGAGAAGTAGTGGAGGAGGAGGTGGCGATCAGGAGGTCAGAAGTGTGGGAAGCCATGAAAAGAGTGAAGTTGGGGAAAGCACCAGGAACAGATGGAGTGTGTGGGGAAATGTTGAGGTATGGTGGTGAGATAGTGATAGAATGGGTATGGAAAATGTGCAAACTAGCATGGGAGAAGGGGAGTGCACCCGATGACTGGAAGACTGGCATAATAGTCCCCCTATATAAGGGCAAAGGGGAAAGAGGAGTGTGTGGTAACCACCGAGGAATATGTCTTCTAAGCGTAGTAGGGAAGGTATACAGTAGGGTAGTGATTGAGAGAGTGAGAGTGAGAACGGAGAAATGGATAGGCGACGAGCAGGGAGGTTTTAGGAAGGGAAGAGGATGTGTAGATCAGATTTTTACCCTGAATTGTGTTGTGGAGAAAGTATCTGGAGAAGAAACAAAAGGTGTATGTTGCCTTTATGGACTTGGAGAAGGCCTATGACAGAGTGGATAGAGAAGGTTTGTGGAAAGTACTTAGAATATACGGAGTAGAGGGCAAGTTGCTGAAAGCAGTGAAGAGCATGTATGAGGGTGCAAAGGCGACAGTACGTGTGGAGAGTGAGCAGAGCGAGTTCTTTGACCTGAATGTTGGTTTGAAACAGGGGTGTGTGATGTCCCCGTGGTTGTTTACTGTATATATGGATGGAGTTATGAAAGAAATACTATCAAGAGCAGTGGATGTTAGTGTATCGCTGAAAAGGGAGGGAATTGAGTGGAAGCTACCTATACTGCTGTTTGCGGATGATACAGTTCTGATGAGTGATAATGAATGGGAGTTGCAGGGTCTGGTAAATGAGTTTGGAACAGTGTGGCAAACACGGAATTTGAAGGTATATACGGGGAAGAGCAAGGTTATGGTCTTCGAAAGGGGTGAAGTCACAGAGTGTGAGGTGAAGCTGAACGGTCAGGCTATGGAGATCGTCAACTCTTTTAAGTATCTGGGCAGTGTGTTGAGTAAAGATGGGACTATGGATGAAGAGGTGCGGGAGAGGGTACAACAGGGGAAGAGGGTTGTAGGAACGCTAAAAGCAGTAACAAGAAATAGGGTGGTCAGTATGGAAGTGAAGAAGTCCTTGCATGACAGTGTGGTAATCCCGACACTGACTTACGGAACCGAAGCATGGACGTTGGTTGAGAGACTCAGACCAAGAGTGAGAGCAGTGGAAATGAATTACTTAAGGAGTGCGTGCGGAGTTACATGGAGGGATAGACAGACTAATGAGGAAGTAAGAAGGAGGTGTGGTGTGGAGGTAGATGTGCTGGAAAGTGTGAAAAGGAACAACTTGAGATGGTTCGGCCATATGGAACGTATGGAAAGCGAGAGAATGACTAAGAGGGTGTACGAGAGCGAGGTGGAGGGACAGAGGGGGAGAGGTAGACCGAATATGAGGTGGAAGGATGGAGTGAGGAACTACATGAACGAAGGCGGTGCTGGTTGGGGGGAGGGGCGTCGACTGACTGGGGACAGAGGTGCATGGGGGCGGTTCGTTCGTGGCCACCCCTTCGGGGATCACGGCGTCAGGCAATAGATAGATAGATAGAATAATTTATGATGACGACTTTGAGAGCCATTGTTAGCACCTTGAGACCTTGTTCTGGAAACTTAGTGAAGCAGGTCTGGTAGTAAATTTGGCAAAGTGTGACTTCGTAAAAGCCACTGTGCAGTACCTTGGGTTTGTAGTGGGAAGGGGACAGGTGTGCCCTCCTCAGAACAAGGTACAGGCTATCAATAAATTTCCGCACCCAACAACCAAGAAGCAGATTATGAGATTCTTGGGTATGATAGGCTACTACAGACGCTTCATAAAAGGTTACTCAACGGTGTTGGCACCTCTCACAGATTTGTTATCTAAAGACAAAAAGTTTTTGTGGGTTTTTTTTCTGAGTGTGAAAAGGCTTTCACTTTGGTGAAACATTTGCTATGTACTCACCCGATACTCAGGGCCCCAGACTTTAACAGGCCTTTTCAGCTGGCAACAGATGCTAGTGGAGTAGGGGCTGGTGCCGTCTTGCTACAGACAGACAATGAAGGTGTGGAACACCCATTAAGTTTCTTTTCTAAGAAGTTCAATGCTGCACAAAAGAACTATTCTACAATAGAAAAGGAATTACTGGCGATTGTGCTGTCGCTCAGGCACTTCGAGGTGTATGTTCCAGCCTATGGCCCAGTCGTGGTTATCTACACTGATCATCACCCTTTGAGATTCCTGAATCAATTTCACAATCGCAATATGAGACTGACCAGGTGGTCTTTGATGTTGCAGGAGTATAACCTGGACATCCGTCATATTGCTGGATGTGACAATGTGATCGCGGATTGTTTATCAAGGGTGGATGATCAGTCGTAGGCTATCACAGGTGTGTGGGTTTGAGTGGAGGAAAATAGGCTGCCCTTATAGTGCAGCTGGGAAAAACATATTAAAATATAAAAATCATATAAAAAAACTCTTTCTTTTGATATAGGTAATCGTATAAGTTTGTCATAGCCTATAGAGTTTGAGTAGTCCACGAACTATCAAACGGCTGAGCTGCTGTATGCTCGCTCTGGGAGCATGATATTGTGTCTTTTTGCTATTGTTGGGAGGAGTTATAAAATGTGATTTTTTTTTTAATAATAAGATGTGTTTTGGTGATAAACTCAGCTTTGTTTTAGTGCCATGCGGTTGCTGGGTGTGAGGGGCTTGATGGGGTTCTGTGTTTGTCAGATTTTAGCTCAGGGTTGAGCAAGTAAAATCTTGAGGGAAGTGTGACGCATGTCCAGTGTGAGCATGCTGTACAGAACGCCTAGTCATGCCCACTCTTGCTAGGATCGTCAGGGCAGGAACTTTGGCTGTAGTCTATGTAGAGTTTCCTAACTTAGTTCATGTGAGCCGTTGTACTATAGGTATTATGAATATGTATTTTGTTTTCATCTGAGTCAACGAGTTCTATTTTATATCATTAGTTATAAGTATTGTGTGTAAAACTTATTTGAAATGATGGGAAGAGAAGCGGCCACAGTTGGGGGTCAGTGGGTGCGCAAGGTGGGTGGTGGGCCTAACTCACTAGCACTCTCCCCCCTCAGTGCTAGGGGAGCCTTTGTCTATCCCAGAGGAGAGAGAGAAATTACGTAATGGTTGTTAGTGGGCGGTCCTTAGTAGTTCACGTTGGGCTCACTAGAGGGCCGGGAATAAAAAGGGAAGTCTAGCCATTTTTTCATCAGAACTCATTAGGCAGAGCGACTTCTCATTTCCCTTGCTAACTATATATATTCTTCTGACTGATGTGAACTTTCTCTACTACCTTACATTCTTATCTCCTCTTTTCCCTGCCTGTTTAACTTCCATGGTCCCGTTGGTGCAGAGCTAGTCAGCCAACGTATTATCGCTTTAGTTCTCACAAGATCTGCCTATTAGATAGCCTATTTTGGAAAGGTTAACTTAGAATAGGATTGATTTATGTTTGTTGCACTTGTATATGCATTTCCCTGTGTGTTATTATTATCATTCCTGTTTTCTGCTAGTCTAGGTAATGCTAGACTGGGGTAAGGCTTTTCTGTGTTACGAGTTGTTGTTTGATGCAGTGGTTAAGTGATAAACCTGCATACTCGTTTCGGTTCAGTGAAGCCTAGGTTGTCTTCGCGGCTGACTGTGTTGAGTTAATAATTTACAGTGCGTGAGGGCAAGAGCCTAACCACCCTGTATTTTATTAACAGTTTGTTTTACTTTGTCAAGGAGCCGGGAGAAAACCAGATACAAGGGATCTGGATTTCTCAAAGTGCACTTGTTAGTTTTAACGTAATACTTTAAACAGTCGTGAGGACTTCGCTAGGCTACAAGCCGTTTTTGCTCAGTCACTGCTACCTTTTTGCCTACAGTACCCCAGCTAGACTTTACTCGATTAGTAGATACAGAATAGTATTGAAGCTTTATTTATGTATGATATTGTTTATGCACTATTAATTTCATGTGTTGCAAGCTTGGCTACTTTAGTGATTAGTGGCCCACGAGCACAATCCGAGTAGGCTATTGCCGTTGCATTTGCGGAGTACTTCCTTTTAACACCTTACGAGCGGCCTATGCGGTTTATTTATGTGTACCGCACAGCGGGGTGTTTTTAGCCAAAATAGGGCTGTTTACGTGATCATTTTCATGCCTAAATAAGACCCAGAACGTAAAACAAGTACCTATCCCTGAAAGGGCATAAACAGAGCTTTCGAATGACACCATAACGATCCTTGTATGATGGATAGTTTTCTTGCAATAACCGTGCAACGCGAGTGCAAAAAGCAGGTAATTCGGTACTTTCAGTACATAATTGAGTATGTAGCGAGTGAGAGAGGGAGGAGGGAGCTGAGATTTGTGTCAGTAGGTTCGCCGCGGTGGTCTGGAGCAGTCATACGCTCGCTAGTCTCCTGCCACCACTTGTCTCACTCTCTCAGCCACATTACGTGCTGAAATTGCCACTCGAGTTATGTCGAGCGCCGCCACATAGTCCAGCTTTATTTAACTCGACTTATGTTGCTCGCCGCTAATTAAGGGTTAATGTTTGCCATTTACTATTGCATATTCTTTTAATTACTCTTATGCCAATTTAAGCCTTTATAGTATTTAATTGCCAGTGTTTTTGCTTATTGAATTACTGTTCAAAATCCGATACGTACTTCTTACGAGCATCCGAGAAGCATCTAACTTTTTTCAGAAGATTCCTTGCTCGATGCTTAAGGACTATTAATTAACGTAACGTAATAGTGCCGATCCGAAGTAGAGAGTGGAGGACTTCTTAAGTTCTTAGTCAAGGGTGGATTACTTCGGCTTCGGCCAACACTATTCTTTGGTGTTGTTGTTTCTTACTTCTTTGTTTGATTGTTGACCAGACTAGAGAATTCCTGTCTCTTTATTAGTCTGTTGTTGAACACTAGTACCGAGTTCTTGTATACCCCGTTATAGCAGATTGAACTCTGGAGGGTATTGGTGTTTTTTGTTCGGCTGACAGTACTCAGGGGTTGGGATCGTGTGTTTCCGTTGTGGCAGCGAGCCGTATTCGAGTCCTGATTGAGAGCCCTTGTGTACCAGAGTGCCAGTTCGTAACAAATGTAGACGGTGGTTTTGAACCCATGGTCGTTCAGAACTACGAGGATGTCGAGGAAGGGGAGTTGTCCATTGTTAGATTTTTCAAAAGGTGAAGTTAAGTCCGGAGGAGGTCATGAAGCGACGCTGGAGTTCCTGTAGTTCGTGGAGGTCCTTGATTTGCATGAAGATGTCATCCACGTATCTACAATAGACGGCGGGTCATTGGGCAGCTAGGAGCTCTTCCTCGATGGTACCCATGAAAAAGTTCGCAAAAAGAACTCCTAGGGGGCTGCCCATCGCCACACCGTCTATCTGCTTGTACATATTGCCCCGGGGGCAAAGGAAGGGGGCCTCCTTGGTACATAGCTCCAGTAGTGTTTTCAGGGCCTTCTCCGGGATGTCCAGTGTTGGTGTATCAGGGCAATGATAAATTCGACGTAGAATCATGTCAATGGTCTTATCCACTGGCACGTTGGTGAACAGGCTTTCTACGTCGAGAGAGGCGATTGTGTGGTTGTTGTTACGGGGGGCGTCTCATAATATTTCCAAGAAATCGTGGGCTGAGTTAAGGTTGAATTGGCTGGGCACGTAGGGGGTGAGGAGGTTGTTCAGGGCCTTGGCGATCTGGTAGGTGGCAGTGGGGATCTGGGAGATGATGGAGCGGAGGGGGTTCCCAGGTTTGTGTGTTTTGATGGTTCCGTACGCATAACCAGGGGTGTATTCTCCGACGAGTTTTTAAGGTGGATCCCTCCTTGTTTGGCATTGATGGCGGTGATGGTGGTGTTGGCAATACGTTTGATTTCGTCGGTTGGGTTGCGGGTGATCTTTTTAAATTTGGTGTTGTCACTTAAGATGACGTCCATTTTTCTAAGATATTCCTCCTTGTCATGGATCACGAGGCAGGAAGCTTTATCCGCACGACGGATGATGATGTTGGGGTTGTCTCTTAATTGTTTGGCAGCTTGGAAGTGTTGTTTGTTGAGTATTTTGCTATGGTGAGTTCCTCTGTTTTTGGCAGCTTCAGCGAGGAGAGTAGGTTGTAGGGCGGGAGTAGTGGTGACCTTGCCATCCTTCTTGAGTCGTAGGATATTGTCCAGGAGGATTTCCGTTTCTAGGCGTTTCCGGTGGGGGCCAGGTTTGGAGCTGTAGTGGCAGTTGAGGCCTTTGTTGAGGAGGTCTTCTTGGTCCAGGGTCAGAATGGTGTTAGTAAGGTTTATATTATCCTTTTGTTGGTTTGGGAAGTTTTAAGTTTCCGCCATAAAGACGGGCAAGCTTTTTTATGGTTGTGTTTTCGGCTTGTCTTCTGTGTTGTTCAAGGAGTTGTTCGAGGGCTGTGTTGATTTCGGCTTTGAGGTGGTCTGGAGGGGTTTCGTCTTCCCAAATCCGTAGAAGAGCATCTCGTTCTTTACCTTCGTAGTCTGTATTTTAGCCAATTGGCGACATCGGAAACGAAGGCTTAGGGTGGATCTGTATGGTACCATTCTCACTATAGACGGTACCATCTCACCCGAAGGCTTAGGTAGCCATCAGCTTAGGTGAACCATATGATACCCATCTCGCCTTGTACCATTTTTGCCAACCCCAGATGGGACGTCACAACGTCGTCCACTTATTCCAGGTACCTATTTACAGCTAGGTGAACTGAGGCTAACACATGAAAGGAGACAAGCCCAATTTGTCTCCGCCCGGCCGGGGATTGAACCCCCGACCCCTCGTGTGTGAGACGAGAGCTCTACCTACTAGGCTATGGACTGTGTGGAGGTAGATGTGCTGGAAAGTGTGAAAAGGAACAACTTGAGATGGTTCGGCCATATGGAACGTATGGAAAGCGAGAGAATGACTAAGAGGGTGTACGAGAGCGAGGTGGAGGGACAGAGAGGGAGAGGTAGACCGAATGAGAGGTGGAAGGATGGAGTGAGGAAGTACATGAACGAAGGCGGTTGCTGGTTGGGGGGAGGGTCGTCAACTGACTGGGGACAGAGGTGCATGGGGGTGGTTCGTTCGTGGCCACCCCTTTGGGGATCACGGCGTCAGGCAATAGATAGATAGATAGAAATAATCATCAAGGTTTTCTTAATGAAGCTAGCAAGACTCATTTTAAAATGTATTTTTATTTTCTTAACAAAATTAGATAAACATGCTTCAAACATTAAAATCCTTTCCCTTGTCTACATTATGAAATTCCAACCAATGTATGTGATATGATAATACCAAATACTTCAGAGATTCTTTTAATATAAATATTATTTAAGGTATACTGTATATTTCACTTGATTTCTGCTGACTTTTGTGAAACATACACACACACACACATGTATTTATACTGTATATATATATATATATATATATATATATGTTAGTAAAGCCAGGTAATACATTTTCTTTAATACATACGAGGTTGAAAGAAATGGCAATTTCTGCGTTGGAAATTTTATTAATCAAAGTTTCCAGGTCTCTGATGAGTTTTCGCTGGGTGACAGGAAGTAGATGAAGGAGATGAGCAAAATTCATGGTGGTACAGGGTTACATAAATGTACATGATTATACAGGATATACGACGCGTTTCACTGGACAAACAGCATTATCAAGTAAGGATGGAATGATATAAAAGGTAAACAGGAAGGGTATATATAGAGGGTGGAGGATCAGAGGAGGCGAAAATCAGGGGGCAAAAGTCTGCTATTGGTGGAGGGGTATTCTAGGAAAGAGAAAGGGAGAACCGCTTCACGCATACACACTGGATGCGGGATGGTGGTCGGTTGGTGGGGTCGAAGCTGATTGGCTGCGTGTCGAGGGGCGTGGCCTAAGTTGTGTGACGCCTGCGGAAGACGAAGCTGAAGGAGGTAGCGCGGGGGGCTGCGTCAAGGGCACCGGGGGGCGAGGGGGGGTGTTAGGTCCTGTAGGAAAGTGCCTTTTGGCAGAAGGAAGGATCTGAAGGTCCAGAGTTTGGTTGTTGATGTTGGGATGTAAGGGTTGGATATATAAAGCTTCGAGTATAGGTAATCTCCTTGGGTCACTTTCTTTATCGAGTATGGTGGTGTGTTTCTCTAACTCGTTGCGTGTGAGGTGAGGGTGGTTAGGGGTGAGATAGTGGTCTTTGATGGCTCCAGCCTGAAGGTGAAGAGTTAACCGACGTGAAAGACGAGTCTGCGTCATTCCAATATAGGAATGAGGTCCACAGTCCTCATAATTACAGGTATGTTGGTAAATGACGTGATCGTTGGTCATCGGGCTCTTTATCTTGGTGGAGGCTGGTTTGTTGCGGAGAACGAGGTTGGAGGTCTTGGGGGATTTGTAATAAATTATTAATTTGATTTTGTTTTCCGGGTTGGTTGGGTGGACATGCTTGGAGATTATTTCTTTTAAGACGGCCTCGTCATTTTTCTGTTCAGAGGACATGTAATTGCGGAAGAAGATCTTAATTTCATTGGGGGGGTCAATGTTAGGAGGGCTTTGGGTGTACCATTTTTCAAGATGGTGGTTGATGGTGCTGGAGATGTCGGAGTTGGAGTATCCGTTATTTACTAAAACTTGGGATAGTCTTTCTAGTTCATGGTGGGTGTCGACCAAGGTAGAGCAGTGCGTGAGGGCTCTACTAACATAGGCAGAGATGGAGGATAGAAGATAACGGCGGGGGCATTCATTATCGCCATTGAGGCATTGTCCTGTGTTAGTTGATTTAATGTGTGACGCATGTCCAGTGTGAGCATGCTGTACAGAACGCCTAGTCATGCCCCACTCTCGCTAGGATCGTCAGGGCAGGAACTTTGGCTGTAGACTATGTAGAGTTTCCTAACTTAGTTCATGTGAGCCGTTGTACTATAAGTATTATGAATATGTATTTTGTTTTCATCTGAGTCAACGAGTTCTATTTTATATCATTAGTTATAAGTATTGTGTGTAAAACTTATTTGTAATGATGGGAAGAGAAGCGGCCACAGTTGGGGGTCAGTGGGTGCGCCAGGCGGGAGGTGGGCCTAACTCACTAGCACTCCCCCCTCCCCCCTCCCCTCAGTGCTAGGGGAGCCTTTGTCTATCCCAGAGGAGAGAGAGTAATTACGTAATGGTTGTTAGTGGGCGGTCCTTAGTAGTTCACGTTGGGCTCACTAGAGGGCCGGGTATAAAAAGGGAAGTCTAGCCATTTTTTCATCAGAACTCATTAGGCAGAGCGACTTCTCATTTCCCTTGCTAACTATATATATTCTTCTGACTGATGTGAACTTTCTCTACTACCTTACATTCTTATCTCCTCTTTTCCCTGCCTGTTTAACTTCCATGGTCCCGTTGGTGCAGAGCTAGTCAGCCAACGTATTATCGCTTGAGTTCTCACGAGATACTTGCCTATTAGATAGCCTATTTTGGAAGGGTTAACTTAGAATAGGATTGATTTATGTTTGTTGCACTTGTATATGCATTTCCCTGTGTGTTATTATTATTATTCCTGTTTTCTGCTAGTCTAGGTAATGCTAGACTGGGGTAAGGCTTTTCTGTGTTACGAGTTGTTGTTTGATGCAGTGGTTAAGCGATAAACCTGCATACTCGTTTCGGTTCAGTGAAGCCTAGGTTGTCTTCGCGGCTGACTGTGTTGAGTTAATAATTTACAGTGCGTGAGGGCAAGAGCCTAACCACCCTGTATTTTATTAACAGTTTGTTTTACTTTGTCAAGGAGCCGGGAGAAAACCAGATACAAGGGATCTGGATTTCTCAAAGTGCACTTGTTAGTTTTAACGTAATACTTTAAACAGTTGTGAGGACTTCGCTAGGCTACGAGCCGTTTTTGCTCAGTCACTGCTACCTTTTGCCCACTGTACCCCAGCTAGACTTTACTCGATTAGTAGATACAGAATAGTATTGAAGCTTTCCTTATGTATGATATTGTTTATGCACTATTGATTTCATGTGTTGCACGCTTGGCTACTTTAGTGATTAGTGGCCCACGAGCACAATCCGAGTAGGCTATTGCCGTTGCATTTGCGGAGTACTTCTTTTTAATGTTTGCCATTTACTATTGCATATTCTTTTAATTATTCTTATGCCAATTTAAACCTTTAATAGTATTTAATTGCCAGTGTTTTTGCTTATTGAATTACTGTTCAAAATCCGATACGTACTTCGTACGAGCATCCGAGAAGCATCTACCTTTTTTCAGAAGATTCCTTGCTCGATGCTTAAGGACTATTAATTAACGTAACATAATAGTGCCGATCCGAAGTAGAGGGTGGAGGACTTCTTAAGTTCTTAGTCAAGGGTGGATTACTTCGGCTTCGGCCAACACTATTCTTTGGTGTTGTTGTTTCTTACTTCTTTGTTTGATTGTTGACCAGACTAGAGAATTCCTGTCTCTTTATTAGTCTGTTGTTGAACACTAGTACCGAGTTCTTGTATACCCCGTTATAGCAGATTGAACTCTGGAGGGTATTGGTGTTTTTTGTTCGGCTGACAGTACTCAGGGGTTGGGATCGTGTGTTTCCGTTGTGGCAGCGAGCCGTATTCGAGTCCTGATTGAGAGCCCTTGTGTACCCGAGTGCCAGTTCGTAACAAATGGCGACCTTGCTTAGGATTTTGTGAACAGTATACATTTTTGCAGAGTTGTACAACATTTGTTTGTTTGTATTTTAGCGTGCATATTGAAGAATATTTTTTTTGTATTTTTTTTTTTTTTTTTTTTTTTAAGAGACAATGAACGGAGGAAGGAAAAACACAGATAAAACAAAAAGGTCCATGTGCCTAAAGGCATCCTCCATTCATAAAATGTTTGTAACAACTGGATTTAAACATTTGTTGATTGTAAGTTTGTGGAAAGCAATTCGAGGGAAGTGAATTCCAAAGAGTAGTAGCTCTCGGGATAAATGAATTCTGATAAGCAGAAGTTCTGCATTGTGGAGGAGAAAGTGTAAATTCATGGGCGCTCTCAGCTGCCCTAGTTCTACGGGGAAAGATGTGGCGGCACAATTGAAGCAAGTCCTCGGAACAATTGCTGTGAAAATAGAATAATGCAAGGGATGCAACGTTTCTTCGTATGGCTAATGTAGGAAGGTCCTGTGTGATTGCAGGGTTATTGATTAATCTAATAGCTTTATTTTGAATTTTGTCCAACTGCCTCAATGCAACCACTCCACTTCCACCCCACAGAGGTGAACAGTAATCCATCTGAGAGCGCACATGACTTTTATATATCACGGCCAACTGCTCGTCAGTGAAGAATTCTCGAACTCTGTACAGGAGTCCCAGTTTTTTAGAGGCATTCTTAGCAATGCTTCTAACATAATGTGTCCAGCTCAAGTTAGTAGTTAATGTTACACCGAGAATGTCAATACTAGGGGAAGTGGGAATATTTACATCATTAAAAATATATGGGAGTCAGTGAGATTCTGTCGGTTAGAAAATTGAATGTACTTGGTTTTCTGTGCATTAAAGGAAACTAGATTCTCTTGTCCCCATCCATTAATTCTAGAAAGGTCCTGGTTCAGAGAAATTGCAGTGTTTATTTTTGAATTTATAAGATCGGGTTGGGTGAAAGAATTGGTAAATGTGAAGGAACTGTGGAGTGTTGAGTCATCTGCGTAGGAATGTATTGGATTATGAGTGGTAGATATGAGATCATTGATATGAATGAGGAACAGAGTTGGGGCCAAAACTGATCCCTGGGGAACTCCAGCATTTATTGAGTAAAATTGAGAAAAAGGGCCATCTACCATAACAGGTATTTTTCTGTTATGAAGATAAGAAGAAATTAGTGGAACTAATGATGCAAGGCCGTAGTGTGACATCTTCGACAATAAGGATTGATGCCAGACTCTATCAAATGCCTTTGATATATCCAGTGCTATTGTATGTGTTTCACCATGTTGGTCTGTAGCTTGGTTGATTTGATGCGTAAGAAGGCAAAGAATGTCTGCAGTTGATCGACATCGTCTAAAACCATATTGCCTATCACTGATTAATGTATTATTCTCCAGATGCTTAATTATGTGATTATTTAATATAATTTCAAAGACTTTGCCAAGAGTGGAAGTTATAGCTATTGGTCTGTAGTTTGATGGATCTGAAGAGGCACCTTTTTTAGGAACTGGATGGATGTTTGCTTCTTTCCAGGGTACTGGGAAGCATGAGGTATGAGTACACAGACGGAAAAATTTGCCAATACAGGAGCGAGCACCAAGGAGCAATTCTTAAGTACTATTGGAGGAATTTCATCTGGACCAGGAGCCTTATCTACGAGAGATTCTGCAAAATAGTTTTGACATGTCTGGTGTGGACCTTAAGTGAGGGAATTTCAGGTGAATTAAAATTAAGTACAGGGACATCTTGATTTATTTCATCTATGAGCGAGAGATGTCATTTGATGGTGTGCCATTAGTAACCAGTGAGGAGGATGCTCGAGTTTTTGTGAGTAAGCGGTACCTCGTCACGGAGGAGGCTGACTGGGTGGATGTTTGTGGCTTGCACCTGATAGCCAAGGTTTTGGGCATTTCCAATGTAGTAGGGATGTCCAAGGGGGAGCTGATTTCCTGGGTGTTGCGTGGGCGACATGGGTTTCGGAGGAGAGGGCGTTTGGGCGGGTTCCTCCCCAGATCCCCTCTCACTCGACTCCCACAGTGCCGTCCACTCAGTTACCGGAGGTTAGCACTCTCCCACAGAGGGATGAGAATTGGCAGATTGGAGTGCCCTCGGGTGGTGCACATGGTGGTTCCCCAGTTTTTGCCCCCCCTCCTTCAGTAGTGGCAGCTCCCTCTTCCTGCTTGTCTCCAGATATGGTATTTAGACTTGAGCTTGCTAAGATTGAGGCTAGGAAGCAGGAGAATGAGACTAGGAGGCATGAGATTGAGGTTAGGAGGCAAGAGGATGAGACCAGGAGGCAAGAGGATGAGACCAGGAGGCATGAGGCTGAGCTTAGGTACGACTCAGAGAAATATTGTGCTAAATTAGATTTAGATAAGACTCGTGCAGAGTCGACAGGAACTCGGATGGGCCGTGAGGGCCAAGTAAGAGAACAGTCCTTAGCCCACTTAGTCAAATTAGTGCCGGTATTTAGTGAAACTGAAGTCACAGAATGTTTTAATCGTTTTGAGAAGAAGTGTAGGGAGCATAATTGGCCTGAAGAGAAGTGGGCAGCTCTAGTCTCCTCAAGACTTACGGGTAAGGGTCTGAAGGCTTATGATGCACTGCCTTTAGAGTCTTGCATTGACTACCCAGAATTGAAGAGAGCTGTCCTACGGGCATACGAGTTGCAACCGGAAACATATCGATTGAAGTTTCGGGGTGTTACAAAGACTAGGGAGGCGACCTTTCTTGAACATGCCCGGGACTTAAAAGATGCACTTAAAAACTGGACACGTTCTGAGAAAGCTGAGACGGCAGAACAGTTGACTGAGCTGTTTCTGCTCGAGCAGTTTTATAAGTGTATTGGTGCAGAAATGACTTTAACTATTAAAGAAAAGCAACCAAAAACCCTACAGGAGGCAGCTGAGATGGCTGACCTCCAGCTATCACTAATTCGTGGGTGCGGGTCTGCCCAGCGTAGTGAGGCAGGTAACAAGGGGCGTGATGCCCCACCCCCCCGAGTTAGTGGTATACCTTATGCAAACAAGTACAAGAGCCATGATACCAAGACTGACCACAAGACTAGCACCGTCCCGTTTAAGAAGGGGCCGGACCCTTCCCAGTACCAAGGGAAGCCCAAAGGAGGAGTTGGAGTGTTATCATTGTCATAAAAAGGGGCACTTTGCAAGAGTCTGTCCTAGCAAACCACCTACAGCAGCTGTGTCTTTGGCCTGCAACATTGGTGTGTCTCCGAAGTCATCTGAGTTTGCCCGGGGCAGTTCGTCAGAGGCTGAGGCACAGCCAATGCAGAAGCACCTGGGAGGCTCGAACCCTGCTCAGGATGTTTTTTGCGACCATAGAGGGCGGGGTTGCATGATGTGGGCGGGGCGCAAGCATGGAGTAGAGGTCTTGCGTGATACAGGTGCTTCCCAGACTCTGATGAAAAACTTGACTGGCTACCCTATAAATGCGGCTCGGGTGGTAGTGGTGCAGGGTATTAATGCAACTCGGTCATACCCGCTGGTGCGGTTGGAGTTGGAGGTGGATGGTGTGGCACGTGAATTGGATGTCGGGATTGTGGAGAAACTGCCAGTGGAGGGCGTCGACCTTCTCGGCAACGACTTTGCAATGCCCGCTTCTGAGGTTCTACCCTTAGTCGTTGCCGAGAGGCCGGCCGACGTGAGTAGGGAAGAGCAAGAGTGGGTCGAGCGGTGCCAGACACAACCCATGGCGTGTGTTGTCACCCGAGCTCGGGCAGCTAAAGTGTCACAGCCTAGTCCTCCGTCTTCAGACCAGCGGAGGAACGATCAACAGGAGGAGGCTAAAGCTGGAGTTGGTTTTAAGAGTTTTGACTCGGCGGCTCTCCTGGGTGATTCAGTATTAGCACCATTACTTAATTCTGGAGTAGCCCCTGGGCCTGTCATCGAGAGTGACGAGGCTGGGCATGACGAGTCTCCACGACAGCAACGTTATGTACATCGAGAGAGACAGAGGGAGCAGCCCAGTATCGGGGAAGGTCATGCATTGCTCCGGGAGCAGTTAGATCGCTTGGCACCCTCAGATATACGTCGGTTGCAACTAGAGGACCCTGAGCTCCAAACGTGTGCTAATGGAGCTGTAGAACTCGACGAGGACGGCGATGCACAGCCAGGAGATTTTTTTTATTATTGGCATCCTCAGCGGGATCTTGGATTGCCTTATGTGCTGTTTGCTGCTCGGGAGGTACCTGGTGAGAGCCTGGGATTTAGTCCAAACGAGCTGATTTTTGGACACCGTGTCAGGGGCCCCCTTAACATG
Source organism: Paralithodes platypus (assembly GCA_032716605.1). NCBI lineage: Eukaryota > Metazoa > Arthropoda > Malacostraca > Decapoda > Lithodidae > Paralithodes > Paralithodes platypus. Next base: position 45,241,144 of record CM064525.1, on the reverse strand, counting down.
CTGAAAGAAATTTGGGAGGGGACTGTGCAGCCTTGTCCATTATTAAAGTATGTGCTTGAAAGCCGTGAGCGCATGCTCAAGAGTCTGGAGATGGCAGGTAGAAATTTGACAGAATCACAAGCTTTGATGAAGGACAGGTATGATCGCAAAGTGAGGCTCCGGAAGTTCACTGTAGGACAAGAGGTATTAATTTTGTTGCCTTTGGTTGGTAACCCCCTCTCTGCGAAGTACACTGGACCTTATCAAATTGTAGAAAAAATTTCAGACTTAGATTACCTTGTTGCCACTCCAGACAGGAGGAAAAAGAACCAGTTATGTCACGTGAACCTTATTAAAGAGTATGTGAGGCGCCCCTCTGAGCCTCTCACTGTCCCTGTGTTGGCTTGTTGCGGCCGTGGTGGAGAAGGAGAGGGGGACAGTCAAGCTTCAGAGGAGGATAGCTGGGATCAACATGTTTCAGCGGATCAGTGGGCGGGAAACTCGAGCCTAAGGGCTGACGAGGCTATAGCTCATTTGCCTGAGCCGCAGTTTGATGCTATCCGTCAGTTGTTCGGTTCATACCCCACTGTATTTGCTGAACACCCAGGCCTCACTACTCAGGCTATGCATGATGTTGACGTGGGGGACCATCTACCCTTTAAGTCAATCCCGTACCGTGTGCCCCCCATAAAACTACCAGCTCTGAGGGATGAGTTAGAGTATATGCTCGGTAGAGGGTTGATAGAGAAAGGCACAGTTAAGTGGACTTCCCCCGTAACACTGCAGCCTAAGCCAGATGGCAAGGTACGCTTTTGTATTGATTTCCGTAGGTTAAACGGTTTGACTCCAACTAACCCATATCCTCTTCCTCGGGTTGATGATAGTGTTGACAAAATTGGTAATGCTCGTTTTTTGTCTAAAGTAGATTTAGTAAAAGGTTACTGGCAAGTACCTTTGTCCGAGCGTGCTAAAGAGGTATGTGGTTTTGTTGTGGACGGGAGTACCTACCGGTGCAATGTTATGCCTTACGGACTTAAGAATGCACCAGTAACGTTTCAGAACCTGATGAATGAAATTGTAAAGGACATTCCAAATTGCACCGTATATTTGGACGATGTAATCATTTATGATGACGACTTTGAGAGCCATTGTGAGCACCTTGAGACCTTGTTCTGGAAACTTAGTGAAGCAGGTCTGGTAGTAAATTTGGCAAAGGGTGACTTCGTAAAAGCCACTGTGCAGTACCTTGGGTTTGTAGTGGGAAGGGGACAGGTGTGCCCTCCTCAGAACAAGGTACAGGCTATCAATAAATTTCCGCACCCAACAACCAAGAAGCAGATTATGAGATTCTTGGGTATGATAGGCTACTACAGACGCTTCATAAAAGGTTACTGAACGGTGTTGGCACCTCTCACAGATTTGTTATCTAAAGACAAAAAGTTTTTGTGGGCACCTGAGTGTGAAAAGGCTTTCACTTTGGTGAAACATTTGCTATGTACTCACCCGATACTCAGGGCCCCAGACTTTAACAGGCCTTTTCAGCTGGCAACAGATGCTAGTGGTGTAGGGGCTGGTGCCGTCTTGCTACAGACAGACAATGAAGGTGTGGAACACCCAGTAAGTTTCTTTTCTAAGAAGTTCAATGCTGCACAAAAGAACTATTCTACAATAGAAAAGGAATTACTGGCGATTGTGCTGTCGCTCAGGCACTTCGAGGTGTATGTTCCAGCCTATGGCCCAGTCGTGGTTATCTACACTGATCATCACCCTTTGAGATTCCTGAATCAATTTCACAATCGCAATATGAGACTGACCAGGTGGTCTTTGATGTTGCAGGAGTATAACCTGGACATCCGTCATATTGCTGGATGTGACAATGTGATCGCGGATTGTTTATCAAGGGTGGATGATCAGTCGTAGGCTATCACAGGTGTGTGGGTTTGAGTGGAGGAAAATAGGCTGCCCTTATAGTGCAGCCGGGAAAAACATATTAAAATATAAAAATCATATAAAAAAACTCTTTCTTTTGATATAGGTAATCGTATAAGTTTGTCATAGCCTATAGAGTTTGAGTAGTCCACGAACTATCAAACGGCTGAGCTGCTGTATGCTCGCTCTGGGAGCATGATATTGTGTCTTTTTGCTATTGTTGGGAGGAGTTATAAAATGTGATTTTTTTTTTTAATAATAAGATGTGTTTTGGTGATAAACTCAGCTTTGTTTTAGTGCCATGCGGTTGCTGGGTGTGAGGGGCTTGATGGGGTTCTGTGTTTGTCAGATTTTAGCTCAGGGTTGAGCAAGTAAAATCTTGGGGGAGGTGTGATGCATGTCCAGTGTGAGCATGCTGTACAGAACGCCTAGTCATGCCCCACTCTCGCTAGGATCGTCAGGGCAGGAACTTTGGCTGGAGTCTATGTAGAGTTTCCTAACTTAGTTCATGTGAGCCGTTGTACTATAAGTATTATGAATATGTATTTTGTTTTCATCTGAGTCAACGAGTTCTATTTTATATCATTAGTTATAAGTATTGTGTGTAAAACTTATTTGTAATGATGGGAAGAGAAGCGGCCACAGTTGGGGGTCAGTGGGTGCGCCAGGTGGGAGGTGGGCCTAACTCACTAGCACTCCCCCCTCCCCCCTCCCCTCAGTGCTAGGGGAGCCTTTGTCTATCCCAGAGGAGAGAGAGAAATTACGTAATGGTTGTTAGTGGGCGGTCCTTAGTAGTTCACGTTGGGCTCACTAGAGGGCCGGGAATAAAAAGGGAAGTCTAGCCATTTTTTCATCAGAACTCATTAGGCAGAGCGACTTCTCATTTCCCTTGCTAACTATATATATTCTTCTGACTGATGTGAACTTTCTCTACTACCTTACATTCTTATCTCCTCTTTTCCCTGCCTGTTTAACTTCCATGGTCCCCTTGGTGCAGAGCTAGTCAGCCAACGTATTATCGCTTGAGTTCTCACAAGATACTTGCCTATTAGATAGCCTATTTTGGAAGGGTTAACTTAGAATAGGATTGATTTATGTTTGTTGCACTTGTATATGCATTTCCCTGTGTGTTATTATTATTATTCCTGTTTTCTGCTAGTCTAGGTAATGCTAGACTGGGGTAAGGCTTTTCTGTGTTACGAGTTGTTGTTTGATGCAGTGGTTAAGCGATAAACCTGCATACTCGTTTCGGTTCAGTGAAGCCTAGGTTGTCTTCGCGGCTGACTGTGTTGAGTTAATAATTTACAGTGCGTGAGGGCAAGAGCCTAACCACCCTGTATTTTATTAACAGTTTGTTTTACTTTGTCAAGGAGCCGGGAGAAAACCAGATACAAGGGATCTGGATTTCTCAAAGTGCACTTGTTAGTTTTAACGTAATACTTTAAACAGTTGTGAGGACTTCGCTAGGCTACGAGCCGTTTTTGCTCAGTCACTGCTACCTTTTGCCCACAGTACCCCAGCTAGACTTTACTCGATTAGTAGATACAGAATAGTATTGAAGCTTTCCTTATGTATGATATTGTTTATGCACTATTGATTTCATGTGTTGCACGCTTGGCTACTTTAGTGATTAGTGGCCCACGAGCACAATCCGAGTAGGCTATTGCCGTTGCATTTGCGGAGTACTTCTTTTTAATGTTTGCCATTTACTATTGCTTATTCTTTTAATTATTCTTATGCCAATTTAAACCTTTAATAGTATTTAATTGCCAGTGTTTTTGCTTATTGAATTACTGTTCAAAATCCGATACGTACTTCTTACGAGCATCCGAGAAGCATCTACCTTTTTTCAGAAGATTCGTTGCTCGATGCTTAACCCTTAAAAAGCGGCTCACCACTTAAGTCGAGTTAAATAAAGCTGGACTATGTGGCGGCGCTCGACATAACTCGAGTGGCAATTTCAGCACGTAATGTGGCTGAGAGAGAGAGACAAGTGGTGGCAGGAGACTAGCGAGCGTATGACTGCTCCAGACCACCGCGGCGAACCTACTGACACAAATCTCAGCTCCCTCCTCCCTCTCTCACTTGCTACATACTCAATTATGTACCAAAAGTACCGAATTACCTGCTTTTTGCACTCGCGTTGCACGGTTATTGCAAGAAAACTATCCATCATACAAGGATCGTTATGGTGTCATTCGAAAGCTCTGTTTATGCCCTTTCAGGGATAGATACTTGTTTTTCGTTCTGGGTCTTATTTAGGCATGAAAATGATCACGTAAACAGCCCTATTTTGGCTAAAAACACCCCGCTGGGTGGTACACATAAATAAACCGCATAGGCCGCTCGTAAGGTGTTAAGGACTATTAATTAACGTAACGTAATAGTGCCGATCCGAAGTAGAGGGTGGAGGACTTCTTAAGTTCTTAGTCAAGGGTGGATTACTTCGGCTTCGGCCAACACTATTCTTTGGTGTTGTTGTTTCTTACTTCTTTGTTTGATTGTTGACCAGACTAGAGAATTCCTGTCTCTTTATTAGTCTGTTGTTGAACACTAGTACCGAGTTCTTGTATACCCCGTTATAGCAGATTGAACTCTGGAGGGTATTGGTGTTTTTTGTTCGGCTGACAGTACTCAGGGGTTGGGATCGTGTGTTTCCGTTGTGGCAGCGAGCCGTATTCGAGTCCTGATTGAGAGCCCTTGTGTACCAGAGTGCCAGTTCGTAACAAATGTAGACGGTGGTTTTGAACCCATGGTCGTTCAGAACTACGAGGATGTCGAGGAAGGGGAGTTGTCCATTGTTAGATTTTTCAAAGGTGAAGTTAAGTCCGGAGGAGGTCATGAAGCGACGCTGGAGTTCCTGTAGTTCGTGGAGGTCCTTGATTTGCACGAAGATGTCATCCACGTATCTACAGTAGACGGCGGGTCATTGGGCAGCTAGGAGCTCTTCCTCGATGGTACCCATGAAAAAGTTCGCAAAAAGAACTCCTAGGGGGCTGCCCATCGCCACACCGTCTATCTGCTTGTACATGTTGCCCCGGGGGCAAAGGAAGGGGGCCTCCTTGGTACATAGCTCCAGTAGTGTTTTCAGGGCCTTCTCCGGGATGTCCAGTGTTGGTGTATCAGGGCAATGATAAATTCGACGTAGAATCATGTCAATGGTCCTATCCACTGGCACGTTGGTGAACAGGCTTTCTACGTCGAGAGAGGCGATTATGTGGTTGTTGTTATGGGGGGCGTCTTTTAATATTTCCAAGAAATCGTGGGCTGAGTTAAGGTTGAATTGGCTGGGCACGTAGGGGGTGAGGAGGTTGTTCAGGGCTTTGGCGATCTGGTAGGTGGCAGTGGGGATCTGGGAGATGATGGGGCAGAGGGGGTTCCCAGGTTTGTGTGTTTTGATGGTTCCGTACGCATAACCAGGGGTGTATTCTCCGACGAGTTTTTTAAGGTGGATCCCTCCTTGTTTGGCGTTGATGGCGGTGATGGTGGTGTTGGCAGTACGTTTGATTTCGTCGGTTGGGTTGCGGGTGATCTTTTTAAACTTGGTGTTGTCACTTAAGATGACGTCCATTTTTCTAAGATATTCCTCCTTGTCATGGATCACGAGGCAGGAAGCTTTATCCGCACGACGGATGATGATGTTGGGGTTGTCTCTTAATTGTTTGGCAGCTTGGAAGTGTTGTTTGTTGAGTATTTTGCTATGGTGAGTTCCTCTGGTTTTGGCGGCTTCAGCGAGGAGAGTAGGTTGTAGGGCGGGAGTAGTGGTGACCTTGCCATCCTTCTTGAGTCGTAGGATGTCGTCCAGGAGGATTTCCGTTTCTAGGCGTGTCCGGTGGGGGCCAGGTTTAGAGCTGTAGTGGCAGTTGAGGCCTTTGTTGAGGAGGTCTTCTTGGTCCAGGGTCAGAATGGTGTTAGTAAGGTTTATATTATCCTTTTGTTGGTTTGGGAAGTTTTAAGTTTCCGCCATAAAGACGGGCAAGCTTTTTTATGGTTGTGTTTTCGGCTTGTCTTCTGTGTTGTTCAAGGAGTTGTTCGAGGGCTGTGGTGGTTTCGGCTTTTCTGGAGGGGTTTCGTCTTCCCAAATCCGTAGAAGAGCATCTCGTTATTTACCTTCGTAAAGAACGAGATGCTCTTCTACGGATTTGGGAAGACGAAACCCCTCCAGACCACCTCAAAGCCGAAATCAACACAGCCCTCGAACAACTCCTTGAACAACACAGAAGACAAGCCGAAAACACAACCATAAAAAAGCTTGGCCGTCTTTATGGGGGAAACTTAAAACTTCCCAAACCAACAAAAGGATATATAAACCTTACTAACACCATTCTGACCCTGGACCAAGAAGACATCCTCAACAAAGGCCTCAACTGCCACTACAGCTCCAAACCTGGCCACCACCGGAAACGCCTAGAAACGGAAATCCTCCTGGACGACATCCTACGACTCAAGAAGGATGGCAAGGTCACCACTACTCCCGCCCTACAACCTACTCTCCTCGCTGAAGCTGCCAAAACCAGAGGAACTCACCATAGCAAAATACTCAACAAACAACACTTCCAACCTGCCAAACAATTAAGAGACAACCCCAACATCATCATCCGTCGTGCGGATAAAGCTTCCTGCCTCGTGATCCATGACAAGGAGGAATATCTTAGAAAAATGGACGTCATCTTTAGTGACAACACCAAATTTAAAAAGATCACCCGCAACCCAACCGACGAAATCAAACGTACTGCCAACACCACCATCACCGCCATCAACGCCAAACAAGGAGGGATCCACCTTAAAAAACTCGTCGGAGAATACACCCCTGGTTATGCGTACGGAACCATCAAAACACACAAACCTGGGAACCCCCTCCGCCCCATCATCTCCCAGATCCCCACTGCCACCTACCAGATCGCCAAGGCCCTGAACAACCTCCTCACCCCGTACGTGCCCAGCCAATTCAACCTTAACTCAGCCCACGATTTCTTGGAAATTTTACGAGACGCCCCCCGTAACAACAACCACACTATCGCCTCTCTCGACGTAGAAAGCCTGTTCACCAACGTGCCAGTGGATAGGACCATTGACATGATTCTACGTCGAATTTATCATTGCCCTGATACACCAACACTGGACATCCCGGAGAAGGCCCTGAAAACACTACTGGAGCTATGTACCAAGGAGGCCCCCTTCCTTTGCCCCCAGGGCAACATGTACAAGCAGATAGACGGTGTGGCGATGGGCAGCCCCCTAGGAGCTCTTTTTGCGAACTTTTTCATGGGTACCATCGAGGAAGAGCTCCTAGCTGCCCAACGACCCGCCGTCTACTGTAGATACGTGGATGACATCTTCGTGCAAATCAAGGACCTCCACGAACTACAGGAACTCCAGCGTCGCTTCATGACCTCCTCCTGTTACGAACTGGCACTCGGGTACACAAGGGCTCTCAATCAGGACTCGAATACGGCTCGCTGCCACAACGGAAACACACGATCCCAACCCCTGAGTACTGCCAGCCGAACAAAAAACACCAATACCCTCCAGAGTTCAATCTGCTATAACGGGGTATACAAGAACACGGTACTAGTGTTCAACAACAGACTAATAAAGAGACAGGAATTATCTAGTCTGGTCAACAATCAAACAATGAAGTAAGAAACAACAACACCAAAGAATAGTGTTGGCCGAAGCCGAAGTAATCCACCCTTGACTATGAACTTAAGAAGTCCACCACCCTCTACTTCGGATCGGCACTATTACGTTATGTTAATTAATAGTCCTTAAGCATCGAGCAAGGAATCTTCTGAAAAAAGTTAGATGCTTCTCGGATGCTCGTAAGAAGTACGTATCGGATTTTGAACAGTAATTCAATAAGCAAAAACACTGGCAATTAAATACTATTAAAGGCTTAAATTGGCATAAGAATAATTAAAAGAATATAGTAAATGGCAAACATTAAAAGGAAGTACTCCGCAAATGCAACGGCAATAGCCTACTCGGATTGTACTCGTGGGCCACTAATCACTAAAGTAGCCAAGCTTGCAACACATGAAATTAATAGTGCATAAACAATATCATACATAAGGAAAGCTTCAATACTATTCTGTATCTACTAATCGAGTAAAGTCTAGCTGGGGTACTGTAGGCAAAAAGGTAGCAGTGACTGAGCAAAAACGGCTTGTAGCCTAGCGAAGTCCTCACGACTGTTTAAAGTATTACGTTAAAACTAACAAGTGCACTTTGAGAAATCCAGATCCCTTGTATCTGGTTTTCTCCCGGCTCCTTGACAAAGTAAAAACAAACTGTTAATAAAATACAGGGTGGTTAGGCTCTTGCCCTCACGCACTGTAAATTATAAACTCAACAGTCAGCCGCGAAGACAACCTAGGCTTCACTGAACCGAAACGAGTATGCAGGTTTATCGCTTAACCACTGCATCAAACAACAACTCGTAACGCAGAAAAGCCTTACCCCAGTCTAGCATTACCTAGACCAGCAGAAAACAGGAATAATAATAATAACACACAGGGAAATGCATATACAAGTGCAACAAACATAAATCAATCCTATTCTAAGTCAACCCTTCCAAAATAGGCTATCTAATAGGCAAGTATCTCGTGAGAACTCAAGCGATAATACGTTGGCTGACTAGCTCTGCACCAACGGGACAATGGAAGTTAAACAGGGCAGGGAAAAGAGGAAATAAGAATGTAAGGTAGTAGAAAAAGTTTCCATCAGTCAGAAGAATATAAATAGTTAGCAAGGGAAATGAGAAGTCGCTCTGCCTAATGAGTTCTGATGAAAAATGGCTAGACTTCCCTTTTATACCCGGCCCTCTAGTGACCCCAACGTGAACTACTAAGGACCGCCCACTGACAACCATTACGTAATTTCTCTCTCTCCTCTGGGATACACAAAGGCTCCCCCTAGCACTGAGGGAGGGAGGAGTGCTAGTGAGTTAGGCCTACCTCCTGCCTGGCGTATCCACTGACACCTAACTGTGGCTGTTTCTCTTCCCATCATTACAAATAAGTTTTACACACAATACTTATAACTAATGATATAAAATAGAACTCGTTGACTCAGATGAAAACAAAATACATATTCATAATACTTATAGTACAACGGCTCACACAAACTAAGTTAGGAAACTCTACATAGACTACAGCCAAAGTTCCTGCCCTGACGATCCTAGCGAGAGTGGGGCATGACTAGGCGTTCTGTACAGCATGCTCACACTTGGACATGCGTCACACCTCCCCCAAGATTTTACTCGCTCAACCCTGAGCTAAAATCTGACAAACACAGAACCCCATCAAGCCCCCCACACCCAGCGACCGCATGGCACTAAAACAAAGCTGAGTTTATCACCAAAACACATCTTATTATAAAAAAAAAAAATCACATTTTATAACTCCTCCCAACAATAGCAAAAAGACACAATATCATGCTCCCAGAGCGAGCTTACAGCAGCTCAGCCGTTTGATAGTTCGTGGACTACTCAAACTCTATAGGCTATGACAAACTTATACGATTACCTATATCAAGAGAAAGAGTTTTTATATGATTTTTATATTTTAATATGTTTTTTCCCGGCTGCACTATAAGGGCAGCCTATTTTCCTCCACTCAAACCCACACACCTGTGATAGCCTACGACTGATCATCCACCCTTGATAAACAATCCGCGATCACATTGTCACATCCAGCAATATGACGGATGTCCAGGTTATACTCCTGCAACATCAAAGACCACCTGGTCAGTCTCATATTGCGATTGTGAAATTGATTCAGGAATCTCAAAGGGTGATGATCAGTGTAGATAACCACGACTGGGCCATAGGCTGGAACATACACCTCGAAGTGCCTGAGCGACAGCACAAACGCCAGTAATTCCTTTTCTATTGTAGAATAGTTCTTTTGTGCAGCATTGAACTTCTTAGAAAAGAAACTTACTGGGTGTTCCACACCTTCATTGTCTGTCTGTAGCAAGACGGCACCAGCCCCTACACCACTAGCATCTGTTGCCAGCTGAAAAGGCCTGTTAAAGTCTGGGGCCCTGAGTATCGGGTGAGTACATAGCAAATGTTTCACCAAAGTGAAAGCCTTTTCACACTCAGGTGCCCACAAAAACTTTTTGTCTTTAGATAACAAATCTGTGAGAGGTGCCAACACCGTTGAGTAACCTTTTATGAAGCGTCTGTAGTAGCCTATCATACCCAAGAATCTCATAACCTGCTTCTTGGTTGTTGGGTGCGGAAATTTATTGATAGCCTGTACCTTGTTCTGAGGAGGGCACACCTGTCCCCTTCCCACTACAAACCCAAGGTACTTCACAGTGGCTTTTACGAAGTCACACTTTGCCAAATTTACTACCAGACATGCTTCATTAAGTTTCCGGAACAAGGTCTCAAGGTGCTCACAATGGCTCTCAAAGTCGTCATCATAAATGATTACATCGTCCAAATATACGGTGCAATTTGGAATGTCCTTTACAATTTCATTCATCAGGTTCTGAAACGTTGCTGGTGCATTCTTAAGTCCTTAAGGCATAACATTGCACCGGTAGGTACTCCCATCCACAACAAAACCACATACCTCTTTAGCACGCTCGGACAAAGGTACTTGCCAGTAACCTTTTACTAAATCTACTTTAGACAAAAAACGAGCATTACCAATTTTGTCAACACTATCATCAACCCGAGGAAGAGGATATGGGTTAGATGGAGTCAAACCGTTTAACCTACGGAAATCAATACAAAAGCGTACCTTGCCATCTGGCTTAGGCTGCAGTGTTACGGGGGAAGTCCACTTAACTGTGCCTTTCTCTATCAACCCTCTACCGAGCATATACTCCAACTCATCCCTCAGAGCTGGTAGTTTTATGGGGGGCACACGGTACGGGATTGACTTAAAGGGTATATGGTCCCCCACGTCAACATCATGCATAGCCTGAGTAGTGAGGCCTGGGTGTTCAGCAAATACAGTGGGGTATGAACCGAACAACTGACGGATAGCATCAAACTGCGGCTCAGGCAAATGAGCTATAGCCTCGTCAGCCCTTAGGCTCGAGTTCCCCGCCCACTGATCCGCTGAAACATGTTGATCCCAGCTATTCTCCTCTGAAGCTTGACTGTCCCCCTCTCCTTCTCCACCACGGCCGCAACAAGCCAACACAGGGACAGTGAGAGGCTCAGAGGGCACCTCACATACTCTTTAATAAGGTTCACGTGACATAACTGGTTCTTTTTCCTCCTGTCTGGAGTGGCAACAAGGTAATCTAAGTCTGAAATTTGTTCTACAATTTGATAAGGTCCAGTGTACTTTGCAGAGAGGGGGTTACCAACCAAAGGCAACAAAATTAATACCTCTTGTCCTACAGTAAACTTCTGGAGCCTCACTTTGCGATCATACCTGTCCTTCATCAAAGCTTGTGATTCTGTCAAATTTCTACCTGCCATCTCCAGACTCTTGAGCATGCGCTCATGGCTTTCAAGCACATACTTTAATAATGGACAAGGCTGCACAGTCCCCTCCCAAATTTCTTTCAGCATGTTAAGGGGGCCCCTGACACGGTGTCCAAAAATCAGCTCGTTTGGACTAAATCCCAGGCTCTCACCAGGTACCTCCCGAGCAGCAAACAGCACATAAGGCAATCCAAGATCCCAATCCATACCGTTGTCAGCACAATAACACCTGAGCATGCTTTTAAGTGTAGCATGCCACCGCTCAAGCACCCCTTGACTCTCAGGGTGATACGCTGACGATACTACTGCTCGTATCCCATGCTGTTGCATTGTTTGCTTGAACATGTTGGAGGTGAAATTAGATCCCTGATCAGACTGAATCTCCTCCGGGTACCCGTACCTTGAGAAGTACCACAACAAGTTACTGACTACCGTCTTAGCCATTCCATTTTTCATAGGGTATGCATCGGGGTATCTAGTGGCAACATCCATTATGGTTAACAAACATTTATTTCCAGCCTTAGTGGGAGGGAGTGGACCAACCATGTCAACAATAATTTTACTAAAGGGTGGCCCAATCACAGGAATAGGGTGTAACGGAGCCTTAGGAATAACTTGGTTCGGTTTCCCGACACATTGACAAATATCACATGAGTTTATCTATGACTGCACATGAGACTTCATCCCCGGCCACCAAAACAATTTCCCCAAAGCCGCCACCGTTTTCTTGGCACCCAAATGTCCTGATAATGGAGAATCATGAGCCAACCTAAGCAAACTTTCCCTGCAGCCCTCTGGCACGACCAGCTGGTCAACTGTACCTGATCCGCCCTCCCAGTTCCTTTTAGGATCTTGATATCGGTGGTATAAAATTTCATTAAAGAAAAAAAAAATCCCCTGCCTTTGCATCCCTATCTTCTTCTAACTCCACAGCCCCATTGGTACACTGCAAAACCTCTGGATCCTCTAATTGCAACTTTCGAATGTCTGTGGGAGCCAACATGTCTAACTGCTTGGTCAACAACTCATGCCCTCCCCCAACATCCAACTTAGACATCCGGTTTTCTCGCTGCAGGTAACGGTGCTGTCTCTGAGTCTCTGCCTCCTCCACTACTTTATCAACTGTGTTAGGCACTGGAGTTACAACAGACTCGGTCAAAGGTCCTGCTATTGGGTCTTTTGGGAGAGCCACTGGTTCTAAACTCTTCAAACTTTTCCCAGCCTTCCGCTTCTCCTTAATTCCCTTCCTCCGCTGTTCTGTGGCCTGGGAAATAGGCTGTGATACCTTAAATGCTTGGGAACGAGTTACCATACATGCCATCTGTTGGTGTTGACAACTCACTACCCACTCTTGTTCCTCCCTACTCACGTCGGCCGGCCTCTCGGCAACGACTAAGGGTGGAACGTCTAAAGTAGGCACCGCAAAGTCGTTGCCGAGAAGAAGGTCGACGCCCTCCACTGGCAATTTCTCAACGATCCCAACATTTAAGTCCTTAATCACACCATCAACTTCCAGCTCCACACGAACCAACGGGTATGACCTGGTCGCATTAATACCCTGAACAACAACCACCCGTGCCGCATTAATTGGTCGCCCTGTGAAATTCTTCAAAAGTGTCTGTGAAGCTCCAGTATCACGCAAAACTTCCACCTTATGCTGGCAACCCGCCCAACTTACCCTACTGGTCCCTCTATGGGCGCAAAAGACATCACGGACAGGGGACGAGCCTTCCTGAGTCTTATACATAGCCTGTGACCCTGCCGCTGGCAAACTACCCTGGGTAAATCCAGACGACATTTCAGCCACACCTATGCTGCGCATCAAAGACACGGCTGCAGCTGGCGGCTTACTAGGACAAGATTTTGCATAATGCCCCTTCTTTCTACAATGAAAACATTCCACTTCCCCTATCGGTCTCTTCTGATAAGGGGCGGAGTTCTGACCCTTCTGTAATGGGACGGCTGTAGTCTTTGGTTCAGTCCTGGTATCTTGGCTTTTAAACTGAGGTTTATATCTATAGTGATTGTCCTGAGCTCGAGGGTTTGGAGTATCGCGCCCCTTGGGAACTGCATCAACACGCTTTACAGATTCACATCCCCTGATTAGCGACAACCTGAGGTCAGCCATCTCAGCTGCCTCTTGAAGAGTTCTTGGGTTCTTTTCTTTAATAGTTAAAGTCATTTCTGCACCAGTACACTTATAAAACTGCTCGAGCAGAAACAGCTCAGTCAACTGTTCTGCCGTCTCAACTTTCTCAGAACGTGTCCAGTTTTTAAGTGCATCTTTTAAGTCCCGGGCATGTTCAAGAAAGGTCGCCTCCCTAGTCTTTGTAACACCCCGAAACTTCAATCGATATGTTTCCGGTTGCAACTCGTATGCCCGTAGGACAGCTCTCTTCAATTCTGGGTAGTCAATGCAAGACTCTAAAGGCAGAGCATCATAAACCTTCAGACCCTTACCCGTAAGTCTTGAGGAGACTAGAGCTGCCCACTTCTCTTCAGGCCAATTATGCTCCCTACACTTCTTCTCAAAACGATTAAAAAATTCTGTGACTTCAGTTTCACTAAATACCGGCACCAATTTGACTAAGTGGGCCAAGGACTGTTCTCTTACTTGGCCCTCACGGCCCATCCGAGTCCCTGTCGACTCTGCACGAGTCTTATCTAAATCTAATTTAGCACAATATTTCTCTGAGTCGTACCTAAGCTCAGCCTCATGCCTCCTGGTCTCATCCTCCTGCCTCCTAACCTCAATCTCATGCCTCCTCGTCTCATCCTCCTGCCTCCTGGTCTCATCCTCCTGCTTCCTAGCCTCAATCTCCTGCTTCCTAGCCTCAATCTTATCAAGCTCAAGTCTAAATACCATATCTGGAGACAGGCAGGAAGAGGGAGCTTCCACTACTGAAGGAGGGGGGGCAAAAACTGGGGAACCACCACGTGCACCACCCGAGGGCACTCCAATCTGCCAATTCTCATCCCTCTGTGGGAGAGTGCTAACCTCCGGTAACTGAGTGGACGACACTGTGGGAGTCGAGTGAGAGGGGATCTGGGGAGGAACCCCCCCAAACGCCCTCTCCTCCGAAACCCCATGTCGCCCACGCAACACCCAGGAAATCAGCTCCCCCTTGGACATCCCTGCTACATTGGAAATGCCCAAAACCTTGGCTATCAGGTGCAAGCCACAAACATCCACCCCAGTCAGCCTCTCCTCCGTCACGTGGTACCGCTTACTCACAAAAACTCGAGCATCCTCCTCACTGGTTACTAACGGCACACCTTCAAATGACATCTCTCGCTCATCGTCAGTGCTAATGCACGACATACTGAAGTCCACAGAAAAATTCTCGAGACAAAAGTGTTAAACTTCCTATGCAAGCACTAATTACTAAATTAACTGGAGTCTCTTAAATGCTTTACTAATTGCCATACAAAAAAAATATTCTTCAATATGCACGCTAAAATACAAACAAACAAATGTTGTACAACTCTGCAAAAATGTATACTGTTCACAAAATCCTAAGCAAGGTCGCCATTTGTTACGAACTGACACTCGGGTACACAAGGGCTCTCAATCAGGACTCGAATACGGCTCGCTGTCACAACGGAAACACATGATCCCAACCCCTGAGTACTGCCAGCCGAACAAAAAACACCAATACCCTCCAGAGTTCAATCTGCTATAACGGGGTATACAAGAACTCGGTACTAGTGTTCAACAACAGACTAATAAAGAGACAGGAATTATCTAGTCTGGTCAACAATCAAACAAAGAAGTAAGAAACAACAACACCAAAGAATAGTGTTGGCCGAAGCCGAAGTAATCCACCCTTGACTATGAACTTAAGAAGTCCACCACCCTCTACTTCGGATCGGCACTATTACGTTACGTTAATTAATAGTCCTTAAGCATCGAGCAAGGAATCTTCTAAAAAAGTTAGATGCTTCTCGGATGCTCGTAAGAAGTACGTATCGGATTTTGAACAGTAATTCAATAAGCAAAAACACTGGCAATTAAATACTATTAAAGGCTTAAATTGGCATAAGAATAATTAAAAGAATATGCAATAGTAAATGGCAAACATTAAAAGGAAGTACTCCGCAAATGCAACGGCAATAGCCTACTCGGATTGTGCTCGTGGGCCACTAATCACTAAAGTAGCCAAGCTTGCAACACATGAAATCAATAGTGCATAAACAATATCATACATAAGGAAAGCTTCAATACTATTCTGTATCTACTAATCGAGTAAAGTCTAGCTGGGGTACTGTAGGCAAAAAGGTAGCAGTGAATGAGCAAAAACGGCTTGTAGCCTAGCGAAGTCCTCACGACTGTTTAAAGTATTACGTTAAAACTAACAAGTGCACTTTGAGAAATCCAGATCCCTTGTATCTGGTTTTCTCCCGGCTCCTTGACAAAGTAAAAACAAACTGTTAATAAAATACAGGGTGGTTAGGCTCTTGCCCTCACGCACTGTAAATTATAAACTCAACAGTCGGCCTCGAAGACAACCTAGGCTTCACTGAACCGAAACGAGTATGCAGGTTTATCGCTTAACCACTGCATCAAACAACAACTCGTAACACAGAAAAGCCTTACCCCAGTCTAGCATTACCTAGACCAGCAGAAAACAGGAATAATAATAATAACACACAGGGAAATGCATATACAAGTGCAACAAACATAAATCAATCCTATTCTAAGTCAACCCTTCCAAAATAGGCTATATAATAGGCAAGTATCTCGTGAGAACTCAAGCGATAATACGTTGGCTGACTAGCTCTGCACCAACGGGACAATGGAAGTTAAACAGGGCAGGGAAAAGAGGAAATAAGAATGTAAGGTAGTAGAGAAAGTTCCCATCAGTCAGAAGAATATAAATAGTTAGCAAGGGAAATGAGAAGTCGCTCTGCCTAATGAGTTCTGATGAAAAAATGGCTAGACTTCCCTTTTATACCCGGCCCTCTAGTGAGCCCAACATGAACTACTAAGGACCGCCCACTGACAACCATTACGTAATTTCTCTCTCTCTCCTCTGGGATACACAAAGGCTCCCCCTAGCACTGAGGGAGGGAGGAGTGCTAGTGAGTTAGGCCTACCTCCTGCCTGGAGTACCCACTGACACCTAACTGTGGCTGTTTCTCTTCCCATCATTACAAATAAGTTTTACACACAATACTTATAACTAATGATATAAAATAGAACTTGTTGACTCAGATGAAAACAAAATACATATTCATAATACTTATAGTACAACGGCTCACACGAACTAAATTAGGAAACTCTACATAGACTACAGCCAAAGTTCCTGCCCTGACGATCCTAGCGAGAGTGGGGCATGACTAGGCGTTCTGTACAGCATACTCACACGTGGACATGCGTCACACTCCGGACTTAACTTCACCTTTGAAAAATCTAACAATGGACAACTCCCCTTCCTCGACATCCTCGTAGCTCTGAACGACCATGGGTTCAAAACCACCGTCTACATTAAACCAACTAACACAGGACAATGCCTCAACGGCGATAGTGAATGCTCCCGCCGTTATCTTCTATCCTCCATCTCCGCCTATGTTAGGAGTGCCCTCACGCACTGCTCTACCTGGGCCGACACCCACCAGGAACTAGAAAGACTATCCCAAGTTTTAGTTAATAACGGATACTCCAACTCCGACATCTCCAGCACCATCAACCACCATCTTGAAAAATGGTACACCCAAAGCCCTCCCAACATTGAGCCCCCCAATGAAATTAAGATCTTCTACCGCAATTACATGTCCTCTGAACAGAAAAATGACGAGACCGTCTTAAAAGAAATAATCTCCAAGCATGTCCACCCAACCAACCCGGAAAACAAAATCAAATTAATAATTTATTACAAATCCCCCAAGACCTCCAACCTCGTTCTCCGCAACAAACCAGCCTCCACCAAGATAAAGAGCCCGATGACCGACGATCACGTCATTTACCAACATACCTGTAATTATGAGGACTGTGGACCTCATTCCTATATTGGTATGACGCAGACTCGTCTTTCACGTCGGTTAACTCTTCACCTTCAGGCTGGAGCCATCAAAGACCACTATCTCACCCCTAACCACCCTCACCTCACACGCAACGAGTTAGAGAAACACACCACCATACTCGATAAAGAAAGTGACCCAAGGAGATTATCTATACTCGAAGCTTTATATATCCAACCCTTACATCCCAACATCAACAACCAAACTCTGGACCTTCAGATCCTTCCTTTTGCCAAAAGGCACTTTCCTACAGGACCTAACACCCCCTCTCGCCCCCCGGTGCCCTTGACGCAGCCCCCCGCGCTACCTCCTTCAGCTTCGTCTTCCGCAGGCGCCACACAACTTAGGCCACGCCCCTCGACACGCAGCCAATCAGCTTCGACCCCACCAACCGACCACCATCCCGCATCCAGTGCGCATGCGTGAAGCGGTTCTCCCTTTCTCTTTCCTAGAATACCCCTCCACCAATAGCAGACTTTTGCTCCCTGATTTTCGCCTCCTCTGATCCTCCACCCTCTATATATACCCTTCCTGTTTACCTTTTATATCATTCCATCCTTACTTGATAATGCTGGTTGTCCAGTGAAACGCGTTGTATATCCTGTATCATCATGTACATTTATGTAACCCTGTACCACCATGAATTTTGCTCATCTCCTTCATCTACTTCCTGCCACCCAGCGAAAACTCATCAGAGACCTGGAAACTTTGAATAATAAAATTTCCAACGCAGAAATTGCCATTTCTTTCAACCTCGTATGTATTAAAGAAAATATATATATATATATATATATATTTACATATTCAGAGTGAGAGAGAGAGAGATATTTGTGGCAGAAATACATGTTCAACGCAATTTGTTTGAATAATTAGGATATCATGTACTCTCTCTCCTTTCAGTTATGGAATGTCTTCACATTGTAACAATGACGTTATATGGTTCATTGAAATATGTTTCGTGAATCTTTTGTTTCAGGACAATGTTGATATCGTGTTTACATTTGAGCTTAAATAGTTGAAAATTCTATGTTAAATACTAGTTATATGCTACTGCATAACATTTTGCATATTTTATGCATTATATGTGAGTGAGGGAGGCAAAAGGCAAAACTACCTGTAGCGAGTACCTCCCCCAGAGTTGAAAGAGTGACAGGGCCAAAATCAAGGGACGCTCGAGCCAAAATGCCTGGATGCACGGAGTTTGAAGCAATTTAAGTCATAGGAAGAGGGAAAGATTGATTCAGGGAGAGAGTTCCAGAGCTCAGCTGTTGAATAGAAGAAAGTCTGAAAGTAACGTTTCACTCTTGGGTTGGAGAGTTGCACAGAATAGGGGTGGGATTGTGTTGCAAGACGGGTACCACGTGCCCTATGTAGAGGAGGTGGTATACACTGGAAGAGCTCAGAGGAACACTGATTATTATAGTAGTGATAGAATTGCGTGAGATATGCTACTGCGGCGGAGAGAGAGAGATTGCAGAGAGTTGGTGAGTGGACGCAAGTTAATGATACGAAAGGCCTTCCTTTCAACTTTGTCCAGGAGTGCGGTGTGAGAGGATCCTCCCCACACATGTGAACAATACTCAATACAAAAACGCACCGTGCCCCTGTACAGAGCAAGAACCTGTGCAGGGATAAAGAACCCCTTGAGGCAGTTGAGCACACCCAGCTTCTGGGAGGCTGCCTTAGCAAGACTGGTAATATGGTCCTTACAAGTGAAAGCAGAAGAAAAATGGACACCAAGAATATTGAGAGAAGATGAAGGATTGATTTTTGTATTGTTGAATGGGGTAGGACTTTTTAGGGGGGCTATATGTGTATTTATGAAATATATTTTTTAGTTTCCTCGTTAGACCCCCATCATGCTTAAAACAACACCCTGATACCCCTTTTCAAGATAAATTCGTACATTTTTCGGTAGGCTGGTTCCTTCTAAAATTACAGGCTCGGTATCGCTCACCAGGAAAAAATCGACAACTAAATGGCACGAAAGGTCTTAATATTTACAAAGAAATGAGAGGAAAGTTTTCAAAATCGGAACGAATGTCTTAAAATCTCGAAACTAATATGCTAAACACGAGGGAGAAGGGAGTCCTGAAAAAGCGACTACCTCCCCCTTAAAGAAAGCGTATATTATGGGTTTACTTATGATTATTTTGTCTCTCTCCCATCCAAGTGGATAGAACTCGTAAGCCGTGATCGGCAATCCTTCCAGGGGAGCTAACCTTATGCAAATCATTAATGCTCCCCTTAGGGCGAAGCACGTTTGGTGGATGGACTAGCCACCCTCCACCGTTGAAATAATAGTGTTAAGGGGAGGCAGAACGTTTTTCTGGACCCCCTTCTCCGTAATGTTTAGCCCCACTATTTTTGAGATTATAAGACGTTTGGCCCAGTAGTTTGGCGATTTTAAGACCTTTCGCCCCATTTCGTTATCACTTTTAAGACCTTTCGTGCCATTTAGGTGTCGATTATTTCCTGGCGAGCGATAGCGAGCCTGCAATTTTAAGAGGAACCGGCCTTTGGCCGGGACATTTTTCTACCGAATAATGTACAAATTTATCTTGAAGGGGGGTCTAGGGGGTGTTTTTCTAAGCTTGATGGAGGTCTAGGGAGGAAACTAAAAAAAATGTATGAATAAATGAATTAATAGACCAAACAAACGGCCAGTCTCCCCTTAACAATACTGTATACATAAAGGGCCACGGAGTCGGACGGATTCTAAGTTGAGTGGTAGTAGGCAAGAACGGTAAGCGGTTTGAGATCTGGGTGGGGTTGGAATGGTAAAGTGTTGATATATATAGTTTCCACAGATCGGCTAATTCCTGGCCTTGTCTTTGGCTATATCATTGTTAATATAGTTTCTTGAGATCACCTTGTTCATGGCCCTGTCGTTGACCATCTTAACGATTATATTGTTTCCATAGATTAACTTGTTCTTGAGTCTGTCTCTGACCATCTTAATGTTTATATTTGTTCTACAGATCAACTTGGTCCTGGCTCTGTCTGTGGGCATCTTAATGTTTATATCATTTCTACAGATCAACTTGCTCCTTGCACTGTTTGTGGCCATCTTAATGTTTATATTATTTCCACAGACCAACTTTTTCCTGGCACTGTTTGTGTCTGTCTCGGCACTACTGGGATTGGCCCGAGCACTGCCCGAGCCCTTGGCCCTGGCTGACCCTGAAGCTCTACCTGACGCTGACCCTTGGGGTGGAAGCCATCACTACTACCGCCCCCACTACTACCATCGCCCTCACTACCACTATCGCCCTAAGTACCACGGACACCACCACTATAAACCCAAGTACCACGGACACCACCACTATAAACCCAAGTACCACGGACACCACCACCACCACCACCATGGACACCACCACGGATAGACTGAAGAATGGTATAAAGTAGGGGGAGGCGACTCCAAAAGTCGACCCCTACTATTCGATGGGCCAAACCCCTAAATCACAGGAATCGGTACCATCCAAGGAGATCAAACTGTCTGCATAATTTCTAATAAACGGCTATTCAATTATATGAGAACTCAGTATCCAAGGCAATCATGTCGAAATAACATCTGCACAACTAGTTGCAAAATTGTGGTGTAGCTCATAATTGTAGCCCTCTCTGATGAGGCCGATTATCACCATGCATGAACAAATAAAAAAAAAATGAAAAGTGCGGATTGGGCCTGAGTATATTGATAGATAGTATAGAGATAGATAGAATGAACTTCTGTATACTGCAACCACAGCCACGGAACAAGTTAGGAAGGTTCTACATTTACTACCCCTGCTACCATCAACACTGCTCCAATCATCACCATCATAACTGGTAGACAACAGTTCTATTGAAAGACAATTTACAATTAACTCTTGGTCTACTGTACTTCTACCACATCATTTTTACATTTGAGCATAATAGTAGGCTAGTTAAAATCAATAGTTCGATGAAAATATTGCTTGTAAACTATGTGTAATTGATTTGGGTGGGCAGTCATTAGACAACATTCTTAAGGGGGGTCACCTTTTTTGTTTTTATCTTTCTCTCCTTTTCTCTCTTTCCATGGCTTGTATCCATTCGGCCCCATTCAGCCAACTGTTTTAAGACTTGTATCCCCATCTAGGTGTTGTTTTCTTCTTGGCGATCGATAGCGAGCCAGTATTGTATGGAGAAATCCGGCTTCGCCGGAGAAATTTTTCCATCGAAAAATGTACAAATTTAGCTTGCTGTCAAAACAAAAATATATATATGCTGGCTAGCTACCGCTCGCCAGGAAACTATTGACACCTAGATGGGGTGAACGTCTTAAAACAGTAGGCTGAATGGGGACGAATGGATACAAGCCAAAGAGAGAGGGAGAGAATGAGAAAAAAACGAGGTGGGCTCCCTTAAGTTGAAGAAGGAATTAAGGGAATCAGAGAGTTACTTAAGACTTTTTAATCCCCTTTGATACCTAGAGATCCTTCCTATACTGCAAAAAACAAAGTAAACTGTGTCATCGGGTCTAGTTACTCAGAGTCAAAGGGTTAAGTGGTCCCCAATGAAGATACGGAAAGAGTCAAGATGTTTGGGAACTTATAATTCCCTAGAGATAGTGGCAAATAAAACAAAAGAAGTGCATTGTTGTTGGAAGAATGATAATAAAACAAATAAAATTAATAATACTAGATGATATTTAGTTGTATATACTGTACATAACATTAATCTTGCCTCATAGACAATATAAATTGTAAACCTTCATATTTGAGGACGAAATTATTCCTGTTATTCTGGCTATTTGTATACGATTTTATATATTTTGTGTTCTATGTGTATGAATGAGACAAAAGGCAGGCTGCCAGTGACGAGTGTCTCCCAAAAAAACAAAAGAGTGACAGAGAACCAAATTAAAAATAAGGGGGGGTCAAAGTGCCTGGACACACGCAGATTTAAGCAGTCAAAGTCATAGGATGAAAGAAAGATAGATTGAGGGAGAGAGTTCCAGAGTTCACTTGTTGTGTAGAAGAAAGACTCAGAAAATTTGCTAATTCTTGGGTTGGAGAGCTGGACAGAATAGGAGTGAAACTGTGTTGGAAGGCGGTTGCCTCGCACTCGCCGCAAGGGAACTGAGAGAGCCCTAAGGAACACTGATTGTTTTAATAGTGATAGAAGAGTGAAAGAGATGCAACATAGCGGCGTGTAGAAAGATATTATAGGAAACTAGTGAGGAAGTGAGTTGATTGCGAGAAGTGCGGTATGGGTGGAACCACCCAACACATGCGAACAATACTCGATACATAGGCCCACTGTTCAGAGCAAGAAGCTGTGCGGCAGTGTAGAACCCACGGAGACGTTTGAGCACACTTAACTTCTGAGAAGCTGTTTTAGCAAGAGTGGTAATATGATCTTGCCAAGAAAGGTTGAATGACAAAAATACACCACGAATATTGAGAGAAGATAAAGGGTTGATTGGTGTTTTTTTGAAGAGTTGATAGTCTTGTGGAGGATTGCAAAGGGTAGATAGAGGGAGAAATTGGGTCTTGGAGGCATTGAGAGTAACAAGATATTTTCTGCCCCAATCAGAAATAATTGACAGATCAGAAGATAGCTGTTCCATGGCCTCGTCACGTCACGTGACCTTTGGAGTAATTGCATGCTTGGTTGTTGTGAAAGACTAGTTAAATAGTGCAAAGTAGAGTCATCAGCATATGCGTGGATGAGACTAGAGGTACAGTTGAAATAATTAATGAATATTAGAAAGAGAACTGGAGACAGGAAAGAACCTTGAGGAACACCGGAGTTCATAAGTTGAGGAAGTGAGCGATGGCCGTCCTCAACTGCAGGTACGGAACAGTTAGAAAGGATATTAGAGACAAAGGCACAGATAAAGCGATAGAAACCAAAGGAGAGTAGTTTGGAAATTAGAGGTATGTGCCAGACTGTATCGAAAGCTTTCAATGTGTCTTGTGCAATAGAAAAAGTCTCACCACCAAAGTCCCGAAACGAGGATGACCAAGAGTAAGTGAGATAAGCAAGAAGATCACCAGTAGAGCGGCTCTTAAGGAAACCATACTGACAATCTGAAAGTAGATTATGGGAAGATAAATGCTTGAGAAATTTTCGACGATTTATTATGCAGTTTCGAATCCTGCATATTAATCTGAGCATGTACATATATTCCAGTTACTGTGCTATGGTAGCCTAATGTATAGACGAATGGAAGGAGTAATTAATAATGGGGCACTTAACCCTCGGGAAGGCCTTGCTATAAATTGCTCCTGAACCATATTTTTGTTTTCACCAACCAACTTTACTTCTAATCTCAATTAATGAAATCAACGAATACATGTGGCACTCCAAGGACTTGAACCTAGGATACTCACACCGAAATTCTGCGCATTTATGCATTACGCTATCGAGACAGTTAAAGAATTATGACAGAGACGGTAAGTGAGAGGGAGGTGGAGAGGGAGGAATAGCACCGGAATCATCCAAGGTGGAGTTTTTAGCGAAAGTTTGAGCGAAGAGTTCAACTTTGTCAGAGAAAGAAGTGGAAAAGATGAGGAAGTAATATTATTGGAGAGGCTTTTGGCTAGATGCCAGAAAGCTTGGGAAGAGGTAGAGTTAGAAAGTTCAGAACATTAATTTTGTAATTGATGAAAGAGTTTTTGGCTAGTCGAAGAACAGATTTGGCTTGGTTCCGAGAAAAAACAAAAGAAGCACAAGATTCTTTCATTTGAAGGCGACGGTACCCTTTGAATGCTTCTTTCTTATTGCGGACAACAGTAGAACAAGCGTGAGGAAACCAAGATTATTTTGCATTAGACTGAGAGAAAAAAAATTGAATGAATGCCTCCATGCTTGAGAGGATTGCCTCGGTTATGCGCTCAGCTCATTCCGAGGGTCCCCAGCTACGGAAGCAAAAATACTGCCGAAGAGCCTCTCAGTCGGCAGCGCTAAAGTGAAACAAGCGCCGCTGGGTGGGAGGATCAGATGGCCGTACCGGAGAGATAGGACAGGTAACAGAAATAAGGTTGTGATCGGAGGAGCCGAACGGAGAGAAAAGGTTTACAGCGTAAGGAGAAGTATTAGAAGTTGGAAATAAGTCAAGGATGTTGGACCAATAACCAAGGCGGTTAGGAATACGAGTAGGGTGCTTAACTAACTGCTTGAGGTCATTTAAGATAGACATAATGTAGGCTTGTTCACCAGGTTGGTCAATGAAATGGGAGGAGAGCCATTGGCAGTGGTGAACATTGACATTTCTTAAGATGGAGATTTCTGCGAAAGGAGAGATGGATAGAATGTGTTCCACTTAAGAAGTTAGATAGTCAGTGAGTTTTGGATAGTCAGTAGAATAGGGGAGAGCTAAACAGCGCAGAAATATTTAGTTTGAGAGTGACAAGAGAGCTTTAGCCAGAGAATTGAGAATTCAGAAGAATCAACGTTGGGAACACGAGGGAAAGCAAGATTGATGCGCATATAAATTATATGCAACAACCACCTTTGGCCTGAAACTGAGGATAGAGATAGTAGGAGGATACAGATAATGGTTTGCTGTCAGGAGACCTAATCTAACCTAACAATATTGGAGGAATTGACATATCAACCAATAGGTTGAAATGTTCGACTTATTGAGATGTTCGGTCACCGTTTTAACTTGGTGTTAGAGGATGCACGTATATCAGCAAGCAAGTAGGGAACATATTATCCAATCAGTCCGTTCCACATGGCGCACTACATAAACTAACGTCTGTCTGAAAACTGAAATCCTAGCTCCAGTCAGTTACCAGGTGGTACAATTTACATACATCATCCACTTATCATCTATGAACATTTTAAGATTAAGCAGGAACACATAGGCAAATTCTTCAAATAATGAAATTTGCTAACGTATCACAAAGTAGGCAAAGCAGGTTGACATACAGAGAGGTAAACAATATTTAAATATCCCTCTGGTATTCCTCCTTCCTCCCTCATGCCGCCACCAATAGAAAGGCGAGCAGCAGACGACGTAGCCTCAGGAATCAGACAGAGCAACTCTCGAGCACAACCACACTACATCATAATTCGAAGCTTAAACACCAAGTGTATGGTATACCCACCGATAGTACAACAATGTACCCAGGTGTTCCACACAAAAGGACCATGTCATCAAGTATGGTTAGTATAGGAAGGAAATTGCGTTGGAATTGAGCAGCACACAACACAAAAATAGATATGCGCACATGCTATAGCAGGTCATAAAATATATAATGGCTATCTCAGGACATCGTAACGATAGTAAATGCCAGAGTTGGTTACATAATTATCATGAAACCATTCTCTTTTTCCCACGTGAAATGAATAGATATAGATAGATACCGGTATACACACAATGTCCGTGTGTACATATATAGACTATACGCGAAGATGATCAGATGATCTAGGGATTATACACTGTTAAAAAAAAAAATATATATATACATACAGTATATATATATATATATATATATATATATATATATATATATATATATATATATATATATATATATATATATATATATATATATATATATATATATATATATATATATATATATATATATATATATATATATATATATATATTTAATACAGTTAGTCTGGGGAAAAAATATATTAGTTTCTCAATGAAAACTTTAAAAGAGAATTAAATGGGAAGCTCGATTAGGGCGACCAACCCACACAAGTCAGATCCTTTTAACAACGAACTCCAATCCCAAATATTAAAGTGAAGCCAGCAGGTTATTATAAGCTTTTAATGATGGACAAATGTTGTTAGTCCACATGGGCCTGAAGCCATACGGGCGTAGGATGTGGATGTACCGTATGTACACAAACACATCAAATTTGCGATGTATATATACTGTATATATGTATAGACATATATATATATTTATTCATATTTTTATGTATGGTAATGTAACTATATATATTTATTTAAATATACATTAAAACAATTGACATATTTTTTTAAATTCGGCTTTTACCTGGCAGACATTATACCAAACGCATTTTCAACCACTCTCCGGGCTCTGGATAGGCGGTAATTGAAAATGCGTTGATCATCATCCAAACCTCTCATTGGGTAAGGTTTCATCAGCCAGGTCCTCAGTGGAAATGCGTCGTCACCAATGAAGAAGAATGGAATCTCCTCGTTCCCGTTTTCAAGCGGTTCAGGCTCAGGAACACCAACGTCATTCCTCTCCAACAGCAAACGAATAGGGGTTCGTAGAAACAACCCACCATCTGATGCTGATCCCTCTGCACCAACATCGATGTAGAGGAATTTGTAGTCAGCGTCAGCGATGGCAAGCATCACAATGGAGTGGTAACCTTTATAATTGTAGAAGGTAGAGGCACCTTTGGGTGGTTTTCTGATGGCAACATGTTTGCCATCCAAGGCGCCCAAAGCATGTTGAAATTGCCACTTGCTAGCAAATCTATTTGCAACAGCCTTCCACTCTTCTGGTGTTGTAGGACAAACAATTACATCATCCATGTATGCACTGACAATAGCCTCACGGACGTCGGGCACAATTTTGGAGATGGTGTTGTGCGCTATCCTGAACAAGTAACTGAGACTCTTGTAGCTGTCACCTGTAGCTAGGTAACGCAACGTCACTGCCAAACGCAAACCAGGATCTATGGCTTTCCTCCAGTGTGTGTCCTTTTTGGCAATGATGGGTCGAATTTTGCTGAGAATTTCTTGAAAGAGTGCGGGGTCCAATCTCATGAAGTTTATAAAATCCGCTGGGTCCTCTTCTTCAACTTCTTTCAGGAGATTTTCATGTCCCCCAAATCGACCTCGCCTTAACAGCCAGTCCAACATTTCCGCTTCTTCATCTGTTTTCTCCTCTCCTCTTCCTCCTGCCTTTCCCTCTCAGCTTCCTTCCTTGCCCTGTCAGCTTTCTTCTCCCTTCTGGCAAGCTCCAATAGGCATTTCAAATAAAGTAAATCCGTCCGCTGGGTGGCAAGGGCCCGCTCAACACGTTCATTCCTCCGTAGCTGCTGCGTAATCCTCTCCGTCTCAAGATTCAACAGGCACGTTCAAGGGTCGAGGTTATAATGTGGTGGTGGTGAAAAGTAGCTATGCTCGGTGTGGCTGCTCAACTCAGATTGTTTTGTGTGACCGAGTCAAGGTCTTTATATACCACAGGAAGGTTTGGGGGGATGTGGGTGGTTGTTGGGGCCAATTACATGCGCAATTGTAACGTGAGTAGATGCTAATGCCACTGAATTTAGCACATTCACGTGACATTCGCTCAGGTTCGCACACCTCGGCGACGTATCTGCGATGGCGTTGGCGACGATCGCCGTGGATTCGTTCGTTCATTGCAGGAATTTGAGCCCGGAAAAATATTCGGACAACCTCGCCGAAGTAATTGCCGGACCATCTTGAACCGCCGCAGATGCCGCAGAACATTCGGCGAGTCTTCTTTGACCATCGCATGATGTCACAAGATATTTTTGAAAACGTGACATTCCTCGCAGAGATCTTCGCCGAAACATCGCTCACTTCGCTGATAACGTCGCAGAATGACGGCGATTGCATCGCATTCATCGGTGACATCTTCGCCGAGTATAATTAGTTATCTGATTGTAACGGTCAAAATCGTAGACGTCGCAGAAATTAGATGCGAATTGACAAGACTACGTCCTCGGCGACGAAAATCGTATGAAGTCGCACATGTGGGAAAGGGGCATAAGATGCAAACTACCACGATGTCTGTATCTTCAAAGAAGACTAGTATTATCCTCCCAACTGTTATGCTGCCAACAGTAAAGGAATCAAGAGAAACAGTCAAGATGCATACGCTGCTCGATCAGTACTCACAGCGCACCTTCATTTTAAATTCCGCTCTAGACTCTATCCATTATGAAAAATTGGGTGTTGAAGAGCTAGAGTTGCGAGGGTTTACCAGAGCATGTGAGAGCAGAAGGTATCCAGTAGTGTCCTTCAAGTACAAGTTCCGGGGCAGAAACTATCCTCTACAAACAGTTGTGGTAGAAACTCTCCCAGATCACAAAGGATCAGAATGCCTTGAAGCAGACATGAAAGTGTTGCGAAGCAAGGGCTACAAATTAGCTGATCCTCTAATGACACCGACATCTCGACTGGACTTGTTGGTTGGTGCCGATTATTATTATGACTTAGTGCGGCCAGGTTACCAAAAAAAAGGGTGACATAATTCTCTTGCACACTAAATTTGGCTATGCACTAAGTGGCTCCTGCCATAAAGACAAGTCTAGCGCCCAAGTAGAGATAGTTACAATATTGAAAGTTGCGGTCGCCCCGATGGATAAATACATAATCCACGGAATCATATAATCCATGTCATAATGAATTAAAATGTATGTGGGAACTGGATCATCTACTGTAGGAATTTCTCTGACCGAAGATTCAAAGGAAAACAAGACTGCATTGGACATCTACAAGGAGACAGTAATGCCCCTTTCCCACTGATGCGATTTCATGCAATTTTTTTAGCCGAGGACATAGTTTTGTCAATTCACAACGAATTTGTGCGACATCAACGATTTTGACCGTTAACCCGGGAACTGCAGGGAGACTCTTATGAGTTTTACTGGGCGACTGCGGGGAAACTCTTATGTTCCTAGGCCTAAAAAAAAACATTTAAATCATCCCAGTAGCACATGAAACTTATTATTTATTTTTTTTGCCCCTTGGCCATGCCACATATCACTCCTCCACATCCCCTCCTTCCCCCCTTTCCCCCCCCCCTTCAATTATCACCTATTTTCCCTGTTATTCCCTTATTCTTAGGTATATTTTTGTGCTAACATTAGCGAGTTGCTAGCAGGGTGTGGTCATCTGTGCATCTATGTGTGGGAAAGAGAGAGAGAGATACAGAGAGAGGCCTCAGACCATCCAAACACTTTTCCCACTTATTTTTTGTTGTAACATGTTACTATCTTCATATTAAACGTAAAATAGGCGCATATGGATAAGTATTAATGATATTTATGGTAAAATAAAAATGTTAGTGAGGAAACAGTGTAAATACCTCCGCACAGGCGTGTGGTGTATATTACTTAGGGTGCGCAGCCCAGAGGTTAAAAAACGTTGACAAGTTTATAATCGCGACGATGTCACCGATGGATACGACGTAATTGGAGACATTATGTTATGTCATCGGCAAATTGAGCGATGGTTCGCCGATGTCCTCGGCGAGAACTGTCACATTTGAATAAAATATTGCGAAATAATGCAAAGGATGAACGAATCCTCGTCGTATGTTCTACGATGTCTTCGGCGAATTAAGCGATGGTTCGGCGGATACCTCAGCGAGAATATCCGAAAACTTTTTGCATATATTACATGGCACAAACATAAGAACATAAGAAAACGGGAGTCTGCAGAAATCCGATCGGCCCACACAAGGCAGATCCCTGTCACACCCAACCCCAATTACAAGGCCTAATTATAGACCCAACTCACTAATGCCTTGAGGGCTGACCTCACCAAAACGGTCAGAGATCAGCACAAGATTATGGGGGTCTGCAGAGCGCCGATTGGCCCACACCAAGCAGATCTCCCCTCATACCCAACCCATCTCGTCGAAAATGTACAAATTTATCTTGAAGGAGGGTCTAGAGTTTTTTGTTTTAAGTTTGATGGAGGTCTAGTGAGGAAACTAAGATATAAAGGAATGAATGACCAAACAAACGGTCCGTTTCCCCTTAACCCTTATTTAGCGGGTGGTAAGGTATTTTACACTGTACTGCTCAGCGGGCATAATCCCGAAATATTCGCTCAATTTCACTCGCCCTAGCGACGTTACTATGGCTCCAATGCGAACGAAACTATCATTTTTGGAAAGAGCAACTCTTCGTCTCCCCATATAAGTCTATGAATGGATGTTATGAATGAGTGTGGAGGGTGGAAAGAGGTGAGGAAGAGGAGGTACTTTTTGGTCTATTTCCCGGGCGCGTTCGGTTGCGTTCGCTTTGGCCTGACTTCGGCCTCTCGCGCGTCTACTATTCCTTCGGTAATCGGTCTTATTTTTCTCTTATTTCTCCTTATTTCTGTATTCTCTCTCTCTCTCTCTCTCTCTCTTTCTTTCTCTCTCTCTCACTCCTGTCTGTCTGTCTGTCTCTCTCTCTCTCTCTCTCTGGCTCGCTCGCTTTCCCTCTCTCGCGCGCTCTGTCTCTCTCTCTCTCTTCCTCATCCGTATATGTAATTCTCATTATTATTTTCTCTAATCTCTCTCACTCCTCCTGTCTGTCATTCTGTCTCTCTGGCTCGCTCGCTTTCCCTCTCTTGTTATCCCTTTCTCTCTTCCTCATCCGTATAATTATGTATTTCTCATTATTATTTTCTCTAACTAATCCCTCTATTTCATTTATTTGCATGTAATATTTCTGTATTATTATATCTTTTTCATTCTTTCTTCAGTTCAGTTTCTGTATTCTCTCTATACGGTGGGAATGGTATTTCGTATGAGGGATGTGCAGCACAAATATTCAATCTTTCGTTGTTTGGTTGTTTGTATTACCGTAAGAAATTTACTGAACGCCTGCAAATAATACGCTATAAAATGCTTGCAATCAAACTCTCAAGCAATTTCAAGGTCACATGCAATTATAAATGTAGGCTATAGGTAGACCCAGAGAGGAAGAGACAAGAGAGAGAGAGAGTGTCGTGATAATATAACAATGTTACATATGTATCATATATATGAAAAAATAATATATACGGTAGGCCTACATCTGTTCCCCACAATCATATAATGCCAAGCACAAATATTCAATCTTTCATTGTTTGTATTACCGTAAGAAATGTACTGAACGCCTGCAAATAATACGCTATAAAATGCTTGCAATCTCTCTATTTTCTCTAATCTCTCTCACTCCTGTATCTCTCTCTCTCTCTCTCTCTCTCTGGCTCGCTCGCTTCCCCTCTTCCTCATCCGTATTATGTATTTCTCATTATTATTTTCTCTAACTAATCCCTCTATTTCATTTATTTGCTTGTAATATTTCTGTATTATTATATCTTTTTCACTCTTTCTTCAGTTAAATTTCTGCATTCTCTCTCTCTCTCTCTCTCTCTCTGTTTCGCTTGCTTTGCAGGAATTTTGTTTTTGTTTTATATATAATATATACTAATTTACTTATCATTACTTACTATATCGTATAAACAATAGTAGGTAGCCAACTTACCATGATACCGATACACCAAACCGATCCGCATGCGGTTTTGTTTATCACCTGTTTACTAAAGTGCCACCATTATCGATTTTCTTGGAGCCGACTCGAGCGGGAGGGTTACCAATTGAAGTTAAATCCGCTAGCATATATTGTTAGATGTAAGACATGATAAATACCACTAGAAATATGAATTGGCAAAATCCATATAATATCACTTCGAAATTGTTCTGAAATTTCAAAACAAAACCGCTAGTGTAAGTCATTGCTGCTAGATCGAAGTAAAGGTCTCTAGATCTAGCGGAAGTCGCTATACGTATTGGCAGTACTGCACACTCATTCATTTCATTCATTCATTTTCTATTGAGCTCGTCCTGGAATCTTTACGACTCTGAATCTTACGATTGCCGACGGTGATACGTTGTTGACATTGTTGTTGATGTTCCAGTGGAGGGATGAACAAAATATTGTCCTTGTCCAATAATAGCTATTTCATAGTCCCACAGGACTTATTTTGATATATTTATCAAATTTATTGAACGCCTGAAAATAATACGCTATAAAATGCTTGCAATCAAACTTTCAAGCAATTACAAGGTCACATGCAATTATAAAAAGGTATATTGTAGACCACAATCTTCGCCAAGCTTCGTTGTTGCTTGTATTATCGTGAGAAATGTACCATACACCCTGGTTATCGTGAGAAATTTACCGAACGCCTGCAAAGAATACGCTATAAAATGCTTGCAATCAAACTCTCAAGCAATTTCAATGTCAAATGCAGTATAGGTAGACCCAGAGAGGAAGAGAATGACAGAGAGAGAGGGGAAGTCAAAAACATCTGCTAGGTGTGATTTCCCCTGAGAGGGAAGAGATTAGCTAGGGGCGTGCCCTGGCCTACATCAGACAAAGAGAGTACAAAGGAGTACAAACAAAGAGAGTGAGACAGAGAGAGAGAGAGAGAGAGTCGTGATAATATAAAAATGTTACACATGTATCATATATATGAAAACATAATATATACGGTAGGCCTACATCTGTTCCCCACAATCATATAATGCCAAGCACAAATATTCAATCTTTCGTTGTTTGTATTACCGTAAGAAATTTACCGAACGGCCTACAAATAATACGCTATAAAATGCAAAGGAAATTTCTTGTAGAGTGCAATTTTGAGGACGTAATGTGCTCTGAGAGACAGCGGAGCGGTGATTAGGAGCATAAATTACCTCAAGACCGCTCGCCACACAGGGAATTATATAAGGAAATTACCGTATTTTAGGGTTTTTTCACTCGTGTTTTACGATCGTTGAAAGACAACCAGTGATCGTAAAAGGATGGTTCGGGTGTCATTGGAAAGCTCAATTTAAGCACTTTCAGGATACATACTTGTATTACGCTCTGGGTCTTGTTTATGCATGAAAAAGAGCACGGAACAACCCCATTTAGGGTAAAAAAAAAAACCCGCTGGGCGGCACAGTGAAATATACTCCACCAGCCGCTCGTAAGGTGATAAAATGCTTGCAATCACATTTTCAAGCAATTATAAAATATAAATTGTACTTACCAACACCCACACCAGTATGTTCTTCGTCAGGAACGTCTCCAATTTGCTCAAGGGTCTGTCCAATATCAACCACAACATCCACCCCACGCAAATTATGCTTGGGGTGAAAGCCTATGATCGGGTTATTTTCGTCTTCCGAGTCATCCACACTACCAAAACTCTCACCCAGACCTTCGACGGTTTCATCCAACAGCTTATTAGAAAGTTCTGAAGAGTTCAGCATGATATCTAGTTCTTGGGTGGTTAGTAGGGTGGCGCGACGCACTAGGGATGGCGGCCACCGAATCGAACACGGGCAAATCTTGACCTTCCATTATGGCTGCTTGAGGGTCACTTAGTCACGGTCACGCAGTGGGGATGTGTGGGTGGGCCCTTGTAGTACACCGCCTGACCACCAAGTTTCGCTTTCCACCTAAATTAGGGCGGGAATACGCCCACGGACTTAAGTCCGACCCCGCCATTTAGTCCAATTTTCTCGTACCGGACTTAAGTCCGACCCCGCTAAATAAGGGTTTTAGCACCTTATTGGCGGGCTAGGCGGTATTTTACACCGAGCCGCCCAGCGGGCACAATCCCGAAATATTCGCTCACTTTCACTCGCCCTAGCGCCATAACTATGGCTCCAATCGGAACGAAACGATCATTTTTGGAACGAGCAACTTTCAGTCTCCCCATAGAAGTCTATTCTGAATGAAGTGAGCGAGTGTGGAGGGTGGGAGGAGGTGAGGAAGAGAGGCTACTTTTTGGTCTATTTCCAAGGCGCGTTCGGATGCGTTCGCTTTGTCCTGACTTCGGCCTCACGCGCGTCTATTATTCCTTTGGTAAGCCCTCTTACTTTCTCTTGTTTCTCCTTATTTCTGTATTCTCTGTATTCTCGCTCTCTCTCTCTCTCTCTCTCTCTTTCTGTCTCTCTCACTCCTCTTGTCTGTCTGTCTGACTCTCTCTCTCTCTCTCTCTGGCTAGCTCGCTTTCTCTCTTTCTCCTCCTTTCTCCTTCGTACGCGCTGTCTCCCTTCCTCCCTCTCTCTCTTCTCTATATTTCTCCCTTTCGTATATGTAATTCTCATTATTCTTTTCTCTAATCCCTCTTTCTTTATTTGCTTGTAATATTTCTGTATTATTATATCTTTTTCACTCTGGTTTCAGTTCAGTTTCTGTATTCTCTTTCATTTTTCACTAATACATTTCATTCCTTACAAGCTACCGTACAAATACGGTATATATATATATATATATATATATATATATATATATATATATACTGTATATTGGTGTATATTGATATCAATCATTTGATAGGCGTATATATCAAGGTATACGGTAGATTTCTGTCCCTACAATGTACCGTACATGGTGATATGTATGCCTATCAAATGATTGATATCAATATACGGTATATATATACTGTATATTGGTGAATATTGATATCAATCATTTGATAGGCGTATATATATCACCATGTACGGTATATTTGTTTCCTTACGAAGGTGACCTTGAAATTGCTATGACTCTTCTCTCTACTTTCCTAAGGAGAGTAATGTACCGTATACCGTGATATATACGCCTATCAAATGATTGATATCAATATATATATACTGTATATTGGTCTATATTGATTTCAATCATTTGATAGGCGTATATATCACAGTATACGGTACATTTCTGTCCCTACAATGTACCGTACATGTGACCTTGACATTGCTATGACTCTTCTCTCTCCTTTCGTAAGGAGAGAAATGTACCGTATACCGTGATATATACGCCTATCAAATGATTGATATCAATATATATATACTGTATATTGGTCTATATTGATTTCAATCATTTGATAGGCGTATATATCACGGTATACGGTACATTTCTGTCCCTACAATGTACCGTACATGTGACCTTGAAATTGCTATGACTCTTCTCTCTCCTTTCGTAAGGAGAGAAATGTACCGTATACCGTGATATATACGCCTATCAAATGATTGATATCAATATATATATACTGTATATTGGTGTATATTGATTTCAATCATTTGATAGGCGTATATATCATATATATATATATATATATATATATATATATATATATATATATATATATATATATATAATATATATAGGCGTGCATTTTCACTCTCTCTATCTGTTTCGCTTGCTTTGCAGGAATTTTTGTTTTGTTTTATAAATAATATTATTTCAACACATTTCCAAATCACCCTATGGGGTAGTGTTGACGACTCATTTTTTGTTTTGTGGTGTTCCCAGGAGGTGTAATCCACATTTCATTGAGGTAGAAAAGGCAGTTATAGGATTGAGGTAGATAAAAGACAGTTATATGATTGAGGTAGACAAATGACATGGATGTATGAGGTAGACCAAGAAGCAGATGGATGGATGAGATTAGAAACTTATGGATGTAATGGGTGATGTTGCTGATGATGATGAATGCACTTGTGTTTGGGTAGTGTGCTATTCCACCATATGAATGATTGAATGACATGAATTCATGAGGTAGTTTGAAATAGATGAATGAATGATTGAATGAACTTATGAATGATTGGCAAGAGGTCTAGAGGAGGAGGTCTTGGAGGAGGTCTAGAAGTGTTCCAGTGTCTGGTACTCGGTGTAGCAAGGAGAAGCGCATAGTCCCACATTGCAAAAACTACACATGAACGTGGTTTCCTTCCTGATTTGGTTCCTCCTTGTCGTGTGTCTGCAGACGTGGCACTGCTTCAGTCCGTGCTTCCGGTTGGCTGCGATTTGTGATGCTAAGCGGGGGCAAAACACAAGCATGTGGGTCGAGAAGTAGTCCCGGCTCTCAAGGCGGGCAGGCATATTCACGATCGGCCTCGGAGGTGGTAGCATACGTGTGGTTCCGTGTTTCCTGAAGATGGAGTCGATGATTTCCTTCGCGAACAGCCTTACCGAGCTTTTCTTTCCTGTCCGCGTCATCCACAGGTTGTACGCGTTCAGGATAGTGACATCAAGAAGATGGAGTACCACCTTCTTATACCACTTACACGTCTTCCTGAGGCAGTCAACAGCAGTGATTTGCATGTCACTCTTATCCACCAACCGCATGTTTATGTTGTAGTCCAAAGGGATCTAGATACCTTACATGAATGGTCAGTAAATTGGCAGATGAAGTTTAACATTGACAAATGCAAGGTATTAAAGATAGGGAAGATGCATACAAATGTTAAATATAAACTAGCTAATTTAGAATTAGAAAATTCAGACTGTGAGAAAGATCTAGGTGTGTTTGTTAGCAATGATTTGAAGCCTAGAAAACAGTGTATAAGCGTTCGTAATAAGGCAAACAGGATTCTCGGGTTCATCTCTAGGAGTGTGAGTAACAGAACTGCTGATGTTATCTTAAATTTTACTTGTCATTAGTGAGACCCCATATGGATTATGCTGTCCAATTTTGGTGTCCTTATTACAGAATGGACATAGATTCATTGGAGAGAGTACAGCGTAGAATGACAAAAATGATCCATAATATTAGAAATCTTTCGTATGAAGAAAGGTTGAAGAAATTAGGTTTACATTCGTTAGAGAGACGCAGAGTTAGAGGGGATATGATAGAGGTGTTCAAGTGGGTTAGTGGGATTAACAAAGGGGACATGACAAATGTACTAAAGCTCAGTGATAGCGAAAGAACTCGTACCAATGGTTTCAAATTAGATAAATTTCGTTTCA
Source organism: Paralithodes platypus (assembly GCA_032716605.1). Taxonomy (NCBI): domain Eukaryota; kingdom Metazoa; phylum Arthropoda; class Malacostraca; order Decapoda; family Lithodidae; genus Paralithodes; species Paralithodes platypus. The sequence goes on along the minus strand of CM064525.1, from coordinate 45,204,327 downwards.
GAAAAGATATAGGCAAATATTGGTTTGGTAACAGAGTTGTAGATGGGTGGAATGGACTACCAAGTGCTATAGTGGGGTCTAAAACGGTAGGGAGCTTTAAGGTAAAATTGGATAAGCATATGGACGAGAAGGGTTGGGTGTGAAGGGGGATCAGCCGGGTTGGGCCAATCAGCACTCTGCATACCCCCATAATCCTGCGTTAATCTCTAACCGTTTTGGTAAGATGATCCTCAGGGTATTAGAGTGTTGAGCCTATAATTGGGCTTTGTAATTGAACTGGGGTTGTGTGGGACAGGGATCTGCCTTGCTTAGGCCAATCGGCTTTCTGCAGACTCCCATTTTCTTATGTTCTTATGTTCTTATATAACAAGGTCAGGTTTGGAGATAGGTACTAGATGCTTCTCGCGGGTGACAGGGTCCATGTGGTATCTCTTCTTCCCGCTATCTCGCATTGTGGACTTGTGGAAGGTGGAGAGGACATTGACTGGCTTTGTGTCATGCCAACAAATAGCCAGTATACTGTCACTGCTGCTCTTCTTCCGGAAGATGTCTCCTTTCTGTGTAGCATGAAACTTGGACCAGTGTTTCCTGTTTGCCCTGCCAGTTCCACAGCTTCCCGTGCTCCTTGCAAGGAGATACCTGGCAAGGAGAGGAGAGGTGTAGAAATTGTCGCTGTACAAGATACGGTTGGCATCCAGATACGGCTCCATCAGTGTCTTCACAACCGCCCCTGAAAGACCCAGTGGGTCGTTTGGAATGTCCACATCAGTAGCGGTGTAGATGATGAGGTCCAGCACGTATCCTGTCTCGCAGTCACACAGTACAAAGAACTTGATCCCGAAGCGGTGGCGCTTCGACGGAATGTACTGCCTGAAAGAGAGACGTCCACGGAAGAGGATCAAGGACTCATCGATCACAACATTCTGAAAAGGTTTGAAAAACCGGCGATACCTGTTCAGGAGGGAGTTCAGGAATGGCCGGATTTTCCAAAGCTTGTCAGCTCCGTGTACGGCAGTGTTGTCGACAAAGTGCAAGCACTTGAGAATTTGTCGGTATTGGTCCCTGGGCATGTACATGTTGAAGACTGGCGTTGATCTAATGTCATGCATCAGCCAATAATCCTGCATGTTGTGCTTTCTCATGTGGGGCATTAGCATGGTGAGGGCCAAAAACACGAGGAGCTCAGGGATATCGATGGGCGTCCATCTCCTCATGTGGGGCGAGGCCATCTCTTCGGAGTGCTGGCTTGCGTAGAGGTTTGTCTCCCTTACGATGTCCCCGAGCAATTCATCGTCAAAGAATGCTCGGAAGTAGTCATAAGGGGTGTCATTTCCGGAACAGGGTATGGCAGGCTGGACGCCATTTGGCCCCTTATCAAAATTTGGTGGAACCCCAGGCATATCCCGAGGCGCGCAGTGCTCCCACTGAAAGATAGGTGGCTCAGCCGGCCTCCTGCCCCTCCCGACCACTCCTGGGGCACCTCCTGGGGCACCTCCTGGGGCACCTCCCGGGGCACCTCCTGGGGCACCTCCTGGGGCACCTCCCAGGGCACCTCCCGGGGCACCTCCTGGGGCACCTCCCGGGGCACCTCCTGGGGCACCTCCTGGGGCACCTCCCCGAGCACGTACCCGATCACCTCTTCCGGCCCTTCCTCGGGCCCTTCCTCGGGCCCTTCCCCGGCACCTTGCTGTGGCTGTCCCTGTTGTGGCGGTCCCTGCTGTGGCTGTGGCTGTGCCTGCCCGCCATTAGAGTCGCTTGCTGGCGTGGGGGATATCCTGGCTTCAGGCGAATCGGGAGAGCTTGAGCCGGTGCCGGCATCACTCTCAGACATCGTCAGCCGACGCCTGGTCCTCCTGATCCTCCTCATCCGCTGCAGCCCGGGTGGCGTTGACAACCTGGGAGGAGCAACAACAGCTGGTGTTGACGTCGCTGGTCCTGGTTGTCCATGGGCGGGGGTTAGTGGTAGCTGCACTACCCCCGAGATGTTCCCTAGCTCACCGGGCATCACTGGAGGCTCTGACGAAGCTCGCTGCCTGGATGTGGATGGGCGTGGCTGTGGGGATGACAATCTTCTTCGTTTGGCCTGTCTTGTGTTGCCTATGAAAATTGTGGGAATGGTATTTCGTATGAGGGATGTGCAGACTCAAACTTGACAACTAAGACATGATTGATTTGAGAGAGAGAGAGAGAGAGAGAGTCCTAGCAATTTCAAGGTCACCTTCGTAAGGAAAGAAATGTACCGTATAACGTGATATATACGCCTATCAAATGATTGCAAGCAATATACACCAATATACAGTATATGTATATATATATATATATATATATATATATATATATATATATATATATATATATATATATATATTATATATATATATACTGTATATTGGTGTATATTGCTTGCAATCATTTGATAGGCGTATATATAACGTGTACAGTACATTTCTTTCCTTACGAAAAGAGAGAGAAGAGTCCTAGCAATTTCAAGGTCACCTTCGTAAGGAAACAAATGTACCGTATACCGTGATATATACGCCTATCAAATGATTGCAAGCAATATACACCAATATACAGTATATATACATATAATATATATATATATATAATATATACTGTATATTGGTGTATATTGCTTGCAATCATTTGATAGGCGTATATATAACGTGTACAGTACATTTCTCTCCTTACGAAAAGAGAGAGAAGAGTCCTAGCAATTTCAAGGTCACCTTCGTAAGGAAACAAATGTACCGTATACCGTGATATATACGCCTATCAAATGATTGCAAGCAATATACACCAATATACAGTATATATATATATATATATATATATATATATATATATATATATATATATATATATACATATTATATATATATATATATACTGTATATTGGTGTATATTGCTTGCAATCATTTGATAGGCGTATATATAACGTGTACAGTACATTTCTTTCCTTACGAAAAGAGAGAGAAGAGTCCTAGCAATGTCAAGGTCACCTTCGTAAGGAAACAAATGTACCGTATACCGTGATATACGCCTATGAAATGAATGAAAACTCGCAAACAATAAATAATATCATTACCATCATTTGATAGGCGTATATATCACGGTGTAGGGTTGATTTCATACTATGAAATCAATCCTACACCGTGATATACGCCTATCAAAATATGATTGCAAGCAACATGGAGTCACACGATGAAATTATAAATACATGAATACATGAAGGTAGAGAAAGAATATACTACATGATGGTAGTGTCCGGGGCTAATTGTCAAAAGGGTATTCTGGGTATTGACCTGATAAACAGTGAGTCACACAAACAGATGGGAAGAAGGAAAGAGAAAGAAAGAGAGAGAGAGAGAGAGAGAAAGTAAATTTCTCCAAAATATCATATATAGAACAATAAATATACGTATATATTTATATTTATATTTATATACATATATATATATATATATATATATATATACCGTATATTGATATCATCATTATTTATAGGCGTATATATCACGGTGTAGGGTTGATTTCATACTATGAAATCAACCCTACACCGTGATATACGCCTATCAAATGATTGCAAGCAACATGGAGTCACGCGAAGAAATTATAAATACATGAATACATGAAGGTAGAGAAAGAATATACTACATGATGGTAGTGTCCGGGGCTAATTGTCAAAAGGGTATTCTGGGTATTGACCTGATAAACAGTGAGTCACACAAACATATGGGAAGAAGGAAAGAGAAAGAAAGAGAGAGAGAGAGAGAGAGAGAAAGTAAATTTCTCATAAATATCATATATAGAACAATAAATATACGTATATATATATATATATATATATATATATATATATATATATATATATATATATATATACCGTATATTGATATCATCACTATTTATAGGCGTATATATCACGGTGTAGGGTTGATTTCATACTATGAAATCAACCCTACACCGTGATATACGCCTATCAAATGATTGCAAGCAACATGGAGTCACGCGAAGAAATGAATAAATACATGAATACATGAAGGTAGAGAAAGAATATCCTACTTGGTGGTACTGCCCGGGTGGCATATTTCCGAAGTCGAGACTAGTATATATCATAGGGGAAATTAGGACCAATCAGAGGCCGCAGTGGCAGTGACGTCACCCACAAGGGGAGGAGCCAGTCTGTCTCTCTCTCTCTCTCTCTGGGTGAGGAGCCTGCCTGCCTCTCATTTGTTTATCTCTCTCTCTGGTAAATAGAAGAAGTAAGTCACCTAGTATAACAAGTTATCAATATTTATTCGCATAGTATCTGTCTAGATTAAATAAGCATCCAGAGTACAATATGTTATTCCCATTAATTATAGTTTTACTTGAAAAGCAATGAGTAAACAATGAAAATTTTGCGATTCTGGCATCTTTCGTCCCAAGATTTGAGGAGGGTGTTGCCAGTTCTCCTTAGACAGTTAAATTGTTTCAGATAGTTCCTGTTTTATTTATCATTATCATTTAAATTTACATTCATGCACAACGTAAATAAACTATAAATGGTCACTTTTCACTCTCTCTCCGCATATGTAATGATCTCATTCCATAATATTATGTATGTAGGCCTACAGATGTAGGCCTACAGATGTATGTCTGTATGTATGGATGTATGTATACACTCAGGCACATACCCCATAGCTGGGGGTGGCTGAATCGAGACATAGACTAAGGGAATAAGTAAAGATCAATGATAGGAGAGAAAGTGATAGATTGATATGAAGGGAATAACAAAATTCACAATTATATCTCATCGTACATCTGGAATCACAGTCATATCGTTTCATATCGTATGGTTTCTTTATGTTCAGCGCCTTTCACGATAAAAATCGTTAATATTAGAGAACAGGCTGATTGAACTCGTTGTTTTTTTGCTTAAAATCATTATTTGTTGTGTTCCCAGTGTCTTGATCAGGATTATTTGTAACATTGTGCTTTATTTAAAAATTACATATTATATTGGCTTAAAGTACCAAGGGCAGTACAATATTGTACCGCCCTGGATATAATGGGGTTAAGAGGTGTTCAAGTAGCCCTAACCACTACTGTACTTATATTCATTAACATTGTCACATCATAACATATCGACTACAATAAAAGTAATATTTAGCAAAATATAGAAATAGCTGTCATACATAAGAATAAAAGAAAATGGGAGTCTACAGAAAGTCGATTGGCTCACACAAGGCAGATCCCCTTCACACCCAACCCTAATGGGGGACAATAAAAAATTTGTCTGCTATTTTTCCCGCCTTTGGTTCACACCAACCTAAATTTGTTGCCATCGAGTGAATTGAATTTTTAAAATCTCAGTCATCAAAATATCACTGGATTTCTATAGTCATGAATGTTACAGACATATTACTCTAACATTCTATTCAGTACATTGTCCAATATATAAAGTATTTATGATTAATAAAACATTTGATTAGGCCCATAAAAACACATGGCAGTCATTCGAAAAATATTCCTGTTAATATTTTAATAGATAGGTAGCCATGTCCTAAAATTAAAATGATATGTATAAAAACTCGAGATGAACTTATAAAATAATCGTCATTAGCCACTTTACTGGATATTAGATTATACAATTATAAACTAGTTTCAGATCTGGCAAGCGCATAATAAATTGATGCCAGTGTTCGCTACCCATAATAGTCATTATACGAAACTTCTCGGACAGTAAACATCTCTTCCCCACTTAACTCACTTTGTTAAATTTGACGTTAGTTGTGCATCTATGTGCACATTAGCAGTAATGGTGGTAGATATTTGTTTCTCACAATGGAAATCTTAATATAATGTGGATTATAGTCTTAATAAAGGTAAAATTTTCAGTTATAGATTGTGTCGTGCGTGTGTGTGTGTGTGTGTGTATTCCAAGGTTGCCAGCGCACATCACATCTCCAAACTCGCCCAAAAGTAGCCCAATCACCTAATACCGCACAACAGACAATTTCAGCTATTTTAATCCTATCACACACATTTTCTGATATGTTTATCTTTAACAGCCATGCATGCATGATACTATGAGTTCCCCAAATATAACTAGGCCTAGTCCCATATAGCCTACTGTATGAGTAGTGGCCTACGTGTCACATCATTTAAATATTAATGAAATACCACATACATTATTATCACCATCATGCACTCATCAAATCTGCATCAATGTCCCAATCCCCCCTCACAAACAATCACTTAATTAGGTTATGCAGTCACCACCACATAGGCTACCATACATGTATAGTACAACCAACAGAAAGCCATGATGAACGTTTGTATGAAATGTAGCCTAGCTATAGGCTACTCAACACTCGATACCTCTACAACTTTAATAGTATATAGAACCAGCCCAATTCCGCTTTCCTAAATGTTAGTTAGTTAGGATAATACTTCAGAGGCTATCCACCCCATCACACTGTAAATCAAGAATATAATATCGTTTGAAATGGAAACTCGCAAATCTAGGCTTCTGAACGAATCCTAACTAGCCCAATGGTGCGAACAAAAGAAGACCTTGGCAACACTGTGTACGTATATCCCCGCCGCGGTCAGCAGACGACCTAAACAGTTGCCCGTGGAAAAGGCATTGTTGTAATTTTTTTTTGTCATCATCTTTTTCGAATTTCCTACATCTCCACGTATGTAATTTGCTGCCTCTGTGTTCTATGACATTCTGATTCACATTGATTGATTTCCTGTCACTGGTCTAATAAGAAATATAGCCGGTAACATATTTAGCTGCCCGATTTGATAGTGGATTATAAATTGGTAACTTAAAAGCGCACGATAGCTAGTTTTGTAGGAAAGAAACTATAGTGCGCAGGCGCACATTCAACCTGCCAAATTCTACAGCTACAGAATATAATACCGTATGTTCAGCCAATTTCTACTGAAACACGTATTTGTTAGTAACTAAAAAAGAAGTAAATGCAATACTTCAATGAGTATTACAATTTCGCCCAGCCTATTACACCACATTAGATGAAACTAAAATTAATGTCTTGTTCATTAAGCTGATATTTATGTATCAAATTATGTTAATTATTATATATTCACTGCATTAAAGAGTATATAACCATCATATTATGAATCTAGTAAAAATATACTACACAACTATGTGTCATAGATAGTTGAGAACTGTATTAAACCTCTTATATCACGAAAACCATCAAAACACCTCAATGGTGTATCAAACACGATAGTCATTTGAATAAGACCCCCAGCGCCATCTGGATTTTTAGTACGGTTTTTCCTCATTATAAGGCCTAAGTAGGCCTAGGCCCAACTCACTAACACGTATTGTATAATTATATAGCCTACTAATTAGCCTTTGGCTCTACCTTATGCACTTAAACCATTAACTATTTCATAACATTTGATGCTTAATATATTTTGTACTATCTGATAATGTTAATGTATTAATGACATTTAAAATAAAGTAATGTATAGGCTATGTATATACTGTATATATAACCCTTTAGATATATGAGTGACTTAAGTTCCTTCCTGAAATTATCAGGTTAACTGCTTAAGTGTCACAGGAATCAATATAGTTCGCCAGTGAAATAATATTGTGCCTTCTAAAATTGTCAAGGAATTTCTGTCCATGGCTGTGCAATACGCGTAATAAAGGTAGGTTACTCTTATTTACTCATAACCATAACATAGCACAATCATAATGTATCCTTAATGTAGTTAATATATGAAATAACTTGTTATACTAGGTGACTTACTTCTTCTATTTACCAGAGAGAGAGAGAAACCAAAGAGAGGAGGCAGGCTCCTCACCCAGAGAGAGAGAGAGAGTGAGAGTGACAGACAGACTGGCTCCTCCCCTTGTGGGTGACTTCACTGCCACTGCGGCCTCTGATTGGTCCTAATTTCCCCTATGATATAAACTAGTCTCGACTTCGGAAATATGCGCCCGGGTGGCTGTGAGGGTTGTTTGAGGAGTGGCCTGCAGTAATCAGTAAGTCGCACAAACAAAGATGGGAAGAAGGAAAGAGAAAGAAAGAGAGAGAGAGAGAGAAAGTAAATTTCTCCAAAATATCATATATAGAACAATAAATATATATATATATATATATATATATATATATATATATATATATATATATATATATATACCGTATATTGATATCATCATTATTTATAGGCGTATATATCACGGTGTAGGGTTGATTTCATACTATGAAATCAACCCTACACCGTGATATACGCCTATCAAATGAATGAAAGCTCGCAAACAATAAATAATTATATCATTACCATCATTTTATAGGCGTATATATCACGGTGTAGGGTTGATTTCATACTATGAAATCAACCCTACACCGTGATATACGCCTATCAAATGAATGAAAACTCGCAAACAATAAATAATTATATCATTACCATCATTTTATAGGCGTATATATCACGGTGTAGGGTTGATTTCATACTATGAAATCAACCCTACACCGTGATATACGCCTATAAAATGAATGGAAACGTAATATATGAAGACCAACACCACAATCTTCAATCGCTTGCAATCAAACTTGCAAGCAATTTCAGTCACATGCTTAAGGAATGTATTCTACTGTACACCGATATATATGTATTATATAGCCTACGCCTATAAGATAATAATGAATGGAAACGTAATATATGAAGACCAACACCACAATCTTCAATCGCTTGCAATCAAACTTGCAAGCAATTTCAGTCACATGCGTAAGGAAATAATGAATGGAAACGTAATATATGAAGACCAACACCACAATCTTCAATCGCTTGCAATCAAACTTGCAAGCAATTTCAGTCACATGCGTAAGGAATGTATTCTACTGTACACCGATATATATATGTATTATATAGCCTACGCCTATAAATAATTAATGGAAACGTAATATATGAAGACCAACACCACAATCTTCAATCGCTTGCAATCAAACTTGCAAGCAATTTCAGTCACATGCGTAAGGAAATAATGAATGGAAACGTAATATATGAAGACCAACACCACAATCTTCAATCGCTTGCAATCAAACTTGCAAGCAATTTCAGTCACATGCGTAAGGAAATAATGAATGGAAACGTAATATATGAAGACCAACACCACAATCTTCAATCGCTTGCAATCAAACTTGCAAGCAATTTCAGTCACATGCGTAAGGAATGTATTCTACTGTACACCGATATATATATATTATATAGCCTACGCCTATAAATAATGAATGGAAACGTAATATATGAAGACCAACACCACAATCTTCAATCGCTTGCAATCAAACTTGCGAGCAATTTCAGTCACATGCGTAAGGAATGTATTCTACTGTACACCGATATATATAATATATATAATCTCTATCAATCTCTCAAATAATATAAATGTACATTGTACTTACCAACACCCACACCAGTGTGTTCACCATGCTCCTCGTCACCATCTTCACTATCTTCGCCATCTTCGCCCCGCAAGTTATGGCGTCTGTGAAAACCGATGACAGGTTTATCTTCCAGTTCTTCTTCCTCCTCACTTCCCCCACTCTCACCAAGCCCTTCCATGCTTTCATTCAATGATATTCTAGATACCGCTGAAGAGTTCATCAGCAGAACTAACTCCTCGGCTGAGAGCGGGGCCCTACGCCTTGGCTGGCGCGACGTACTGGGGCCGGGCACCGAATCGAACACTGGCAAATCTTGTCTCTCCATTGTGGCGGCTAGAGCGGTACTGAGCCAAGCTCACGCGGTGGGGATGTGTGGGTGGACTTAGTAGAACACTGCCTGACCGCTAGATTTTGCTTTCCACTTAAATCAGGGCGGGAAATACCAACTCGACCTATGTAGCGCGCCGCCAGATAGTCCAGATTTATTATACTCGACTTATGTTGCGCGCCGCCATTTAAGGGTTAGTAACTGGTAAGCTTTAGTCGTTAAAAATAAAAGGGAAAACTTCCGCTTCCATAATCTTGGTACCACTTTTAATACTAAGTATGTTATCTGAGTAATTGAGAATTAAAGTTTCAAAATATTCATTCTTGCTCTCATGAAGGGCTGGAGTGGTTATAAGACCCTTTATGGAGGTAGTGTCTGGAAGAGTGATGATGCTGTATTTGTGATAATTAGCGGGTAATTGATTGACATAAGTTTCTACCTTCATAGATGATTTTGGTTGAATAGTTACATCATCTTGCAAGATTACGTCAGCTGTAAGGGAATGGTCAGTTATCAGATCACCTATAGATACCTCAGTGTATTGATAGCTAGGAGTGGGGGCATCAGGGGGGGTTTGAGTGACCGAAGAGGGACTGGATTTTACGGTAGTTTTGAAACTGAATTTTCTTTTGGGTCTAGGTTTAGTGTGATGGAATGCCTGTTTTGGGTGGTTGGTGGTACTTTTGACAGAGGATTCACTACTGTGTGTGCATTCGATAGTGTCGCCTTTTAAACCACCGATCATAACTTGGTCCATATGGGTGAAAATGATGATTTTGAGCATATTCATACTAACAAACCCTAGGAGCAAGTCGGCATTTATGGGGAGTTTGTTAATGACATAGAATGGCAGGGGTGTTGCTAATTCTTCGGTGATCTTGATAGATAGATAAACCTTAGATAATGTCTCTAATGGGTTGTCACTGACTGATTTTATATTGATATCAGGGTAAGATTGACTGAATTGATTATTAGAATTTATAAGATTAAATTTGTTGAGACTTATAAGATTCACTGGGGAGCCTGTGTCTAAAAAGAGATTGAGATTATGCTCTTCGCATTTAGCGGGTAAAAGCAAGGAAGATTTATCAAGACAACCTATTTCGACAGATTTGAGGGGTCGAGTTTGGGTGCCATTGTTGGTCTGCCCAGAACGGTTTGGAGGTATAGTACCGTGCTGGGCGTCTATTCTTCCCCCAAACTGGTTGATTTTGTCTTGACTGAAGCGGCCGTTTTGGTGTTTCCTGGTGTGGCCGTTTTGGTGTTTCCTGGTGTGGCCGTCCTGGTCTTTTCCCTAAAAGCTTTCATGTGAGTGCAGAACTTGGTCCAATGACCCTTAGATTTGCATTTGCGGCAAAATGGTTCTTTATGTGATGCCATCTCCTGTTCCTCTCTTACCTTGATGAGGCACTCAGGAGTTATATGACCCTGGTTACCGCAATAATAACAGGTGACTTTACTGTTAGAGTTCGTCTGAGATTTGTGTGGGTTGTAGTTAGATTTGGAAGAAAGATAGGGTGTCTTGGGCGAGTAATGAGGTTTAGGTTTCTGTGAGTGGTCGAAAGGTTTTGAGTGAGCATTGTAGTGTTTGGCGTGATTGGGGTAGGTTGAGTGATTGTGAATTGCAGCTACAACACCTTGGGGTTTTGAGGGATTGGTCAGGAATTGGATTTTGTGGTCTAGACCATTCTCTTTACATATGGCATGGACAGTTTGAGAGAAATCTACCAGTGTGTCATTAGGGGTGAATGGGATAGATTGTATTAATCCCTTTATGGATTCAGGAAGGAGGTCTGATACCATCATGTAACCAACAAACTTGGCCACTTGTTTGATATTCATGTATTCTTCACCGCCGTGCTTGAGTGTCCAGTCCTTATCCTTCAATTCATGTCTAAGTGATTTGGTCATGGTGGAAGCTGTGGCAACAATCCTATCGACTGGGGTATTTAGATAGTTCTGGTGGTTCTTTAATTCATTAGCAATTCTGTGAGTAGCTGAGAATGTACCTGCCATCTGTATGCCATATCTTTGAATGAACATATTGTTCAGTTCCTCGTAAGAGCAGTCTTCAGTTTTGTCTGACTCTAGAAGGAGCTGAGCTGAGTTGGAATCACCTTTGTGTATTCTAGCTTTGAAAATCTGAACTTTGGTGTTATCATTTTGACCGGCACCTCTCATGGTAATTTCGCCGTCTACATCCTGTATGAAAACATGAACAGAATAATTCTTGAGGGTGTTCCCAGAAAATAACCTAGGGGCGTTCTGATGGATGATTTCAAGGATATTTGGTTGGTAAGGTGCTTGTTGAGGTTGGTAGGATATTTGATGGGGTTGGTGGGATGTTGATAAAGGATGTGTTGGGTATTGTTCCGCTTCTTGTTTGATAGTAGGAAATTGCTGGTGACTGTGTATTTTAGGAGGGACACCCTGTTGTTGTTGAGGAGGTTGAAAGATTTTGCTGTTGGCATACATGGGAATTTGATGTGAGAGACCCTGTTGTTGTTGAGGAGGTTGAAAGATATTGCTGTCGGCATACAACCTTGGATGAGACCTTGGTTTAGGGTCAGAGGGTTGAAAATCCCAAAATCCCTCTGAATGAGCTGTAGCACCAATCGTAGGTGACACCACTGGTCTGTCCCTGGGATTTGAACCATCATCCCAAGTAGTATTCCAGCTAGAAGCTGAATGCATAGGAGGGGCTGTGTTTTGTTTGTTTGAATAAGTGATGTTGAAAGATGTATTTGAGTTCTGAGGTTGAGAAAATTATACACATCTATTATCATTAACTCTAGATGGCAGAGTAAATAAGTGTTCTGTGGCCTCCGAATATTGTGTAAGTGGGGGTGGGAGGTTGGTATTTATGGAAATTTGTGAATGCGGAAGTTGATCAGGTGGAGGGAGTGTAGGTAAAGGTGGTGGTGGTGGTGGTGGTGGTGCATCAGTTTGACTGTGTGTGTCAGTGGGTGTAGTTGTTTGGTCATTTTGAGAATGTGATCTAGTAATCACACCTGCGGTATATGTAGACTCTAATGATTGAGGCTTTGAAAACATGATAACTTAATCCACTTAAACAATGCACTTTTAAGTAAAGTTAAACACTCACATGATTCCTCTTAGAGAACGTTGTGTCAGCGTTGATCAGTTGGTCGTACGACAGGCAGGGTCGTTGTGGTTGTGTGTGTGTACGGATGTACACACGTAGTGGCTAGTTGTGTGTGGTTGTTGCGGCTGGTAGAGGCGTTGTGACTGTGTGTGTACCATGGACGTACGCACACGCTGGCAGCTGGCAGAATGGCTGGCAGGCTGTATGGTTGTCAGGCTGGTGGGCTGTATGGCTTTTGGAGAAACTGCAAGGCTGGTAGGCAGGGTTTGAAGTACAGCAATTATCCTCACATGAAATGTAAGGTATAATTAGGGATTTGTAATGTTAATAATTGTAGAGGGGTAGATTGGGGAAAAACTTAAGTATAGCCTTAATACACTATTTGCAAGGTCGCCATATAATACGTTGGGTATATAGGGGATTATAGGTAATAACACAACACATTAATTATTGGATAAGTGATAATAAGTATAAAAGTACAGGTATATAAGTACAGATATATGATAAGGCTTGTAATAAAAGCCTGAGGAGCAAGGTGATATATGACTTGTGTGGTCTAATATATCTAGGGGATATAGGAGCTTGGCTATAGAGGGTGAGTCTGAGTCTAGAGTCTAGAGGGAGTAAAGAGCTCTGTCTCTCTCTGGCTGAGGTCTGTTGAAGTGTGTCTTGAAGATGCCTGAGTAAGAAGGCATCGCCTGGGTTCAAGGATGTTGATGCAACACAGCATTAACTCAGCATTCTGGTATGACGTATGACCGGATAAATACATTATACACTTTACATTTACAGAGGAAATGGGTTTTGAATTAAGTGGAAGTATCAATAAATATTTTATAAGTTAATGAGATAGATAAAGTTATAGGGAGTTCAATGAATCAAGAATGTTTAATATGAATGTTAAGAGTTTAGAAGTTACAGGGATAAAGGCATAAGCAGTGAGATATATGTATAGCAATATATATGCAGGGCTTATAATGTCATACTACAAATCGTTTCTCTCTCGACAAAAAATATTGTTCGAGTTCGAATTTTTCACACCTCGCAGTTAGACCAATCTCTCGGTAACATTGGGTTCTTCTTCCTGACCACTCCTGCGGAAGAATTCTGGGTCTAACATTAATGTGTGAGTCAGGGTTTAAGGGTTAGAATGAACAGTGGGAATAAAGCTTCCTCCTTCACGAGAGGTGTTCAGCCTTACTTCTCTTGATGGAGAACGATGATTTCGACTGTTTTGATTAGGAATAGGCATCCTTCACTCTTGGTGTGATTAAGCAACTTCCAAAGAAACATGCGCGTCTCGTGTCAAACTGTCGAGCACTAATTAAAGTTGCTTGTTGCCCGTGCAAAATTACAAACAATCTTTTTTCGAGAAAGCTAAATTTTTAAACAAATCTTTTGTCGAGACAATCACGGGCTCAAGATGAAAGAGAAGGAAATAAAAGGGTGATATCAGCATTATTGTTTTATTCAGTAAGTTAATCTGACAGTTTTGCTTTTTTCCTTGGGGAAGCTCCCAGCATTATCACAATTTCTTGCAGCAGGTTTTCGTTATCTTTCCGATGTCTTTCCTGCTGGTTCTCAATTTCCTTCCGCTGTCTTTCTAACTGGTTCTCAATTTCCTTCAGAAGGATTTCACGATTCTCCTCTCATTCCCTTCGAATGAGTTCGTCTTTCTTCTCTCGCTCCCTTCGAATGAGTTCGTCTATCTTCTCTCGCTCCCTTCGAATGAGTTCGTCTCTCTTCTCTTGCTCCCTTCGAATGAGTTGTCTCTCTTCTCTTGCTCCCTTCGATTGGCTTCACAACTCTCTTCGAATTTGGTTCGTAACTGCTCCCACTCTTCTAGTTGCACGTCCAGTTTCTCCATCACCATATTATAGTCTTCAACCGATAGCTTGAGTAACGCCGTCATCTCTTCGGGAGCGAATAGAGCCTCAACTTCAGAGTCACACTGTCCAAAATCTATATACTTTCGCTGGAGCTCACGGTCAGCCTCAGTGTCTTCTTCTCGAATGATGATATTGGTGTCTACTAACCTCGTATACTCTTCTGCTAAAGACTCTTGCTCCAAATACACTTCAGGGTACACAACGTTGTCTAACGCACATGAACCCTTTTCCATCTCCTGGGTGAAAATACTCAGTGCATGCCAACTTGTAACGCGAGAGCAGGCAACGTACAGCTGCCCGTGAGAGAACACACGGGTGTGATACAGATACAGACCGCAATGTTGGATAGTTTGACCCTGTGCTTTATTTATGGTTATTGCAAAACTTAACTTTACAGGGAATTGGAACCGGGAAAACGCCACCGGGGAGTCATTGGCCACCAACTTTACCCGGGGAATGCATACTTGCTCCCCATCGTACGTGCCACCCAGAATCCTACCTCGCAGCAGGAAGAACTTTCAGGCCCCAGAGGAGAAAAGTTACGGAGGGGAAGAAGAACCCAAAGTTACCGAGAGTGCGAGGAACAATGACCAGCGACGACAAGAAAACAAAAATTTGGTGAGGTACGCCATCGCACATTTATCTAAGATTTCTTGCTGTCACCTTTCGTATTTTTGTTCTAGTCTAAACTCAAAGTTAGGGAGGGGAAGAAGAACCCAAACTTATCAATTTCAATCAACAGAGAACTATGATTTCGACTGTTTAGATTAGGAATTGGCATCCTGCACTCTTGGTGTGATTAAGCTGCTTCCAAAGAAGCATGCGCGTCTCTTTTCAAAATGTCGAGCGCTAATTAATGTTGCTTGTCGCCCGTGCCAAATTAAAAACAAATTATCTCGAGAAAGCTACATTTTTCGAAAAGCGACTCTCCCATCATTTCTCGATGACGGCTAAGGACTTCTCTGATAATGTGGGATGAGGTGGTGATGGCCAACAAAACAAAATGCTGCTGAGAAGAGGGAAGGCAAGCAGGTGACGATAAGCCACATGTCTCTGGCTTCTTCCAAGGAAGAGGGGATGAGCCCTCTTGCCTTTCTGTTCCGCAGGAGGACCCCTCCTTCAGACAACTTTGCTGTGTTGCAATCTGAAAATTCAAACGACTTCTCTCCCTCAATCGTATACCTAGCTCATGCTTCGTATAATGCATCGTATACCTGGGTCAGACTTCGTATAATGCCTCGTATACCGAGGTCAGGCTTCGTATAATGCCTCGTATACCGAGGTCATGCTTCGTATAATGCGTCGTTCACCGAGGTCATGCTTCGTATATTACAGCCTGCTACCTCAGACAGCTTCCTAGGCAAAATGTCCCCTAGTACCCCTTCTGAGCCGACCGTGTAGGAAACTCGTAATAACTCTACGGAGATGGCCCATCACGTTACAGTATGTCCCGGCGTTGGACTACATCCGTCCGATATGTGCTTCGGTTC
Source organism: Paralithodes platypus (assembly GCA_032716605.1). Taxonomy (NCBI): domain Eukaryota; kingdom Metazoa; phylum Arthropoda; class Malacostraca; order Decapoda; family Lithodidae; genus Paralithodes; species Paralithodes platypus. The sequence continues at coordinate 45,188,094 of CM064525.1, read as the reverse complement.
CTGTCAACATCACTCTTGCTACTATTTGTACCATTCCCATTGTTATTGTCGATGCTGCAATGATCTCTGTCGTAGTGGCCCTGATCCCAGTTGTCACCCCTGTCATGACCACTGGCGGCGTCCGCCGCTGTACGGGTCCCTGTCGTGATTTTAACACACACATCATTAGGCGATCTTCTGTTGTCCAACGTGAGTTGGTGGCATTGGGAGCGATCGAAAATACTTCGATCCGAGAGCTCCGACAACCCCAGTCAGACGACTCACCCAAAATTAATTCTGCTATACGCCTTGAGATGGCGGTGAACCTGTTTTCTTCGGGAGGGTCTAAATTTGTGTGTGTGAAATTTGTTTTGGTAAAATTACAAACAATCTTTTGTCGAGCAAGCTAAATTATTCAAAGAGCGACTCCCCACATCATGTCTCGATGACGGCTGAGGAAATGTTCGAGGGCGTCTCACAGGAAAATTTACCTCCCCCGATGCTTCGTATAGTGTGTCTACCTAGGTTAGTCCTTCGTACACCTAGGTCATGCTTCGTATAATGCGTCGTATTCCTAGGTCATGCTTCATATACCTAGGTCATGCTTCGTATAATGTGTCGTATACCTACAGTAGGTCATGCTTCGTATATTGCGTCGTTCCCGGGATTGGGAGGGGGAAAGGTGCTGTTGTCCCGTAGGGGAAGAACGAATGGGGGTTAACCAGCAGACACCTTTTATATATCAATTTAGGGGTTTGAATAATGATGACGATGTGTTTTGGTCACAGGCCAAGTGTATATATAGGCCAAGGATTAATCCTGGGAGGTCACTTCAACTCCCGCCCTCAAGTCCTGACCACACACACACTCCCACCACAATGCCAAATGTACGATTTGACCCGGTTCCATCCTCTCAACCACTATGCCTTTTGGAATGTGAGGTGGAGACATCTGTAACAGGGTACGTGGCCCGCAGCAACTGTCGCCTAACCTATCTGAAGTGCAACAATAACATGCACGTATTATACCAGCTGCCCGTCGATTACGACAGTTGCGTCTACGCTTTCAAGGCAACTGTAAATGACCAATATACGATCATTGGAAGATGTCTCGAGAAGAAAAAGGCGGAGGCGGCATTCCGAGCCTTTACTCAACGGGGAAAACAAGCTTTCATTGGAAAACAAATGGACAAACATGATGACATGCTGGAAATCCACTTGAGAAACATACATTTTGGAGTTAATGTGGTTATCGAGATACAGATGGTACAGGTGTTACCGGTGAACGAAGAAGGAGTCAGTACGCTTGTGCTCCCCACTGTTCTACGTCCTAGGTATCGACCTAGCTATGTAGGTCCCAGATTCTTCTTACTGACTAGCCCAGGGCTTCTGAGGCATGATATTAATTGCAGATTAATGGTAAAAGCCGTCCTAACCAATGTAAAAGAGGTCAATGTGTACCCGAGACACGATGAAGGATTCTCCCAAGCAATGCCGGATGGTAGCCATAAGGTACTGTGGGTGAAAAACGGTTCACAAGAGCAAGAATGGGAGATGAAAATTATCCACGGAAAGGAGATCCAGGCTTTCCACGAAGAGGGCGACCCCAATGCCACCAATTCTCACATGAAGGATGGTCTGATAATGGTGACCGGGCAGCTTGACCTTAACATGGGGCAGAGTTGGCCCGCCGGGACCCAGGCGAGATGACACTTATAGTAGATTGTTCGGCCAGCATGCACGGATCAAAGATGAAGATGGCACGCTTATGTGCCCTACATTGGGTACAGGCGCTGAGTACTAAGATGTGCACCGGATTTAACATAATCTCCTTTGGTGACATCTCGGACTCTTTGTTTCCTACCACCCAGGAAGTCAACGAAACAACTGTCCAAAAGGCACTCGAGTATGTGGTGGGACTCAATAATGACATGGGCGGTACCAAAATCATGAACGCCATCACATTAGGCTACGAGTGTTGTCGGCATCCCCCCCCCCCCCCCGGCCAATATGATGATAGTTACAGACGCTCAAGTTGAAGATGTGAGTGAGATCATAAAGAAATGCACCACATACAAGAGTGGCCATTTTCAAATTTTCACCGTCGGTTTGGGAGACGGTGTTTCAGCAGAACTACTAAAGAGATTGGCCCGGTCCCACTCTGGTGATTTTCTCCTAATTAAGGATGAAAATGAAATGAAAAAAGATCTTGTCAGGTTTTTGGGTTCAATGACAGAGCCCCGTGTAGACAAACTCCAAATACACTTACACCTTTCAGACGGTGCTGTTTTGGGAAACAGTCCCAGACAAAACTTTAGCATTAATCGGAGTCAAACATTTACCCAATTTCTCAAGATTAAGAGTGAGACCGCCACTGAAGACATCAAGGCCAGGATATCTTCAAATAATGCTACCATCAACGACACCATTCAAGTGACAAAGGTCGACGGAGTCGGTCTTCATCAAGCAGCAGCCAAGGAAACAATTGAGGAACTACAACTACAAATGATCATGCGAAGAATAGAAGAGAAATCAAAGATAAGGGAATCTATTGTAGATTTGAGTGAGGGGAGTGGCGTAGTCTCACAATGGACTTCTTATTTAGGTGTCACTGACGACAATGGTTCTCCAGTTAGCTTGGCCGAAGACGCTGCACCCCTGCCTGCAGGTAGACCTGCCTTCGGTGGCGCTGCGACCCCACTTGCATTCGGTGGCGCCGCGGCCCCGCTTGCATTCGGTGGCGCCGCCCTTGGATACAGAAACGGGCAGATGTCTGCTGGATGGGGGGGGAGTAGCGGGCAGATGTCCGCTGGACTTGGGTGGAGTAGCGGGCAGATGTCCGCTGGACTTGGGTGGAGTAGCGGGCAGATGCAGAGGTCCGCTGGGTTTGGGTCCAGTACCGAGCAGAGGTCCGCTGGGTTTGGGTCCAGTAACGGGCAAAGGGCCGCTGCTGGGTTTGGTTTTGGTTCCAGTAAAGCGCCTACAACCAGTGTATGACGCCAGCGCCAGTAAAGGGCAGAAGGATACCAGCAACGGCTTGTCAGAAACCACCTTTTAGGGAATCTTATACGGGATGTCTGGCGAATCGTGTTGCCTATATCATGGTCTCATGAAACACCCTGAGGAATGGGATAATCTTACCTTCGTTACCCATCTTTTAACCCTGGATGAACAGACGTTCATGTCACTTTTCAAGGACATGACCCATGTTTCCTCTAATGTCATATCAACAACACTTGTGCTAACAGTTCTGGATGTTTTGTTTGAAATTAAGAAAGATGAATGGCAATCAACCTATATAGAGGCCACAAAGTCACTAGTGGACGCTAACCTGACATCGCTGCACACAGATGCTATCAGATCTACTGTTAAATCTCTACCAGCAACCCTTTTAAAAGATATTGGCCCTTGCCGACATTGGGATCAGTCCCTATCCTCGCTGTCAACCCTTGACTAACTGTGTTTTTTTTTGTTTTTTGTTTTTTCTATGTGATTGAGGGAGGCAAAAGGCATAACTGCCTATAGCGAGTGCCTCCCCCATAGTTGAAAGAGTGACAGGGCCAAAATCAAGGGACGTTCGAGCCAAAATGCCTGGACACACGGAGTTTGAAGCAATTTAAGTCATAGGAAGAGGGAAAGACTGATTCTGGGAGAGAGTTCCAGAGCTCAGCTGTTGAGTAGAAGAAAGTTTGAGAGTAACGTTTCACTCTTGGGTTGGAGAGTTGCACAGAGTAGGGGTGGGATTGAGTTGCAAGACGGGTACCACGTGCCCTACGTAAAGGAGGTGGTATGCACTGGGATAGCTCTGAGGAACACTGATTATTATAGTAGCGATAGAATAGCGAGAGAGATGCAACATTGCGGCGGAGAGAGAGAGATTGCAGAGAGTTGGTGAGTGGACGGGAGTTAATGATACGAAAGGCCTTCCTTTCAACTTTGTCTAGGAGAGCAGTGTGAGAGGAACCTCCCACACATGTGAACAATACTCAATACAAGGGCGCACTATGCCCCTGTACAGAGCAAGAAGCTGTACAGGGGAAAAGAACCCCCTAAGGCGGTTGAGCACACCCAGCTTCTGGGAGGCTGCCTTAGCAAGACTGGTAATATGGTCCTTCCAAATGAGAGCAGAAGAAAAAGAGACACCAAGAATATTGAGAGAAGATGAAGGGTTGATTTTGTATTGTTGAAGAATAAGGGATAGTCCGCTGGGAGATCCTGACGGGTAGATAGATGGAGAAATTGGGTTTTGGAAGCATTAAAGTTAACAAGGTTTTCTCTGCCCCAATTGGAAATAGTATTTAGATCAGAATTAAGAGTTCTATGGCTTCATTACATTTGTCGTTGAGGGATTGCTGGCTGGGGCGTTCTGAAAAACTAATGGAGTAGTGCAAGGTTGAGTCGTCTGCGTATGAATGGATGGGAATTAAGGTACAGTTAAGGAGATCATTTATAAAAATTAGAAAGAGAATAGGAGATAGGACAGAGCCCTGAGGAACACCGGAGTTTATAGAGTGAGGAAGTGAACAATGGCCGTCCACAACCGCGGCTATGGAACGGCCGGAAAGGAAATTAGAGACAAAGGCACAGATGGAGGGATAGAAACCGAAGGAGGGTAGTTTAGAAATTAAAGATTTATGCCAGACTCTATCGAAGGCTTTCGATATGTCTAGTGCAATAGAAAAAGTTTTACAATGACTAACACCCACAGTCAACACAGTTTACGCATCACACTTAACCCTTTCTCGTCACCGCTGTACGGGTCCCTGTCGTGATTTTAACACACAAATCCTTAGGTGATCTTCTGTTGTCCAACGTAATTTTTATTATTATTATTGTGTGTGGTTTGCCCGCTAAAGGGTTAACCCCGCTAAATTGTTAATAGGTGCTTCTTGTAGAGGTAGGCACCGACAAAACAAAGTAAAAACAAAAGAGGAACGGGAATCAAATAGTAAAGTATAATATGCTTAACCTTTTGTATTTTTGTAGGTTTACCTAAAATAGAATCAAAATAATGTCCCCATGCAGGAGGAGAATCCGGAAAATCTGTAGTCTTCAGCAAAAATGTAGATATAACTTCTTGTAGAGGTAAGCACCAACAAAACAAAGTACAAAGAAAAGAGGAACTGGAATCAAATAATAAAGTATACTGTGCTTAAGCTTTTGTATTTGTTTAGGTTTACCTAAAATAGAATTTAAATAATGTCCCCATGCAGGAGGAAAATCCGGAAAATCTGTAGTCTTCAGCAAAAATGTAGATATAATAGGACTGCTACCAACATTCAGACTCTGAGTCCAGGGCCTTTCCCACATTACGAGGAGAGAGGAACCCTCTCCTTTGAAAGGTGCCTTGCCCACGTACACCCTCAGACAGAAGAGGTCTTCAAACATTTGAGAGGTGGCAGTGGCTCTCGTCACAGGATTCAATAGCCACCCTTCACTGTCGTACAGGGGCAGATAGTTGATCGTGCGCTCCCCGTTGTAATTGGTGACGGTGGTAGTGGATTCGGATGATGGCAGCAGTGTTGTGCCATCCCCTCATTCTTGGTAAACTACTGCCGTGTCGTTATCGGGATCTCTGTCATCCTCGCCATTGTCGTCATCCCGAGTCCGGTTGGGAGGGAACACCCAGGGTAAAGGTGGGCGAGTAGCAAGAGGACCACTCTTAGTCCTTAATAATTTGTTGCCAATACCCCACACGGTAACCCCGTCTTTTTTCTGTAATTCAAAATCATTTTCCATGGGTCTGCAATCTACGAACGAGCCCAGAGCACCCGAGTGTTTCAATCTAATGAACCTCTCCGGCGAGTCGGTCGTCTCTATGAAGACGGAGCTGTCAAACCCACTGAACGAATGATTCTTGAAAAGGGATTGGTAATGTGCACTCAACCAACCTTTTGATGTGGAAATGTCGTGCCGTCCAGGGACCCCAGTGAGAGAGTGAATTTTTAGTAAAGCGCAACCGCAATTGGGAAGATCGAATTCATTCGGTATCTTAAACCATTTGTAATTATAGCCGCTTTCCCTAAGGAATGATGGCAAGGTAATGGAGGCGCGTGCATCTGATCCAGGGTAATATAATATTATGCTCTTGGGTTCATTCAAATCATGATCGGCGTCTACAAGATCTCTTGGTGCCCTCTTCGTGTGAAGACCAGCGAGGGCATCGCTGGTCATTTGTAAGTCAGTTTGATGGCATCTACAGATTACGAGACTCAGAGAGAAAGGCATTGCAAAAGGCCATGTCAATACTTTTTTTCCATCTCTTACACTGCGGTTTCTTCCAGAGGTTATTTCATCTTCACGCAAGCACACGATGTCCAGGGAATCGCGAATTATAACGGATGCGCTTTGTGGGTCCAAGTCGTCCAACCACATCATTGAAGGTGTCAAGGTAAGACTTGACCATTTTAGCTGAAGAGATTGCCCCTCGTGAGATGAAGCACTCATGACTGTTAAGAAGTAGAAGGCAAAGACGAGCATTCTGGCAACCTTAGGGGCCCTACACGCATTTCAGTATTACAAACAAATATTTCCATGAACCAGTGTGGAGTAGATAACGTCAATACATGTTGAAAAGTAGGGAAATAATTAGCTTTCTCGGAAACACATTGTTCATAATTTTTCACACACAAATTTAACCGATCTTCTGCAGTCCAAACGTGAGTTGGTGGGCTTTGAGAGCGATTGGAAATTACTTCGATCCGAGAGCTCGGACAACCCCAGGCAGACTAGATTCTGCTCAAGTTGGCGGTGAATCTCCTCTGGTGCCTGAAAGTTCTTCCTGCGAGGTCTGCCTGAGAGGAACAATGACCAGCGTCGAGGCGTCCACTGTCCTCTCGCCCTCACTAACTTTGGGTTTTTCTTCCTCTCCGTAACTTTTCTCCTCTGGTGCCTGACAGGCTATCCTTGTATGGGAGTATTAACGCCGCTTCGAGGTGTTTTACCTTCCTGTACCTTAGATCTCGTTTCATAACAACGAATACTGGTTCGTCTGTGGTTATTCCTATAAATAAATACACCTACGTGGAAAGTTACAAAAACATGGAATCGATTAGTGTATAAATTAACATATTAACTGTTTTGGCAAAATGTACAAATATATGATTGCTATAGGGTCGGAGAATGGTAATATAACACGGAAATATCACTATAGCTGGGGAATATAACTATAGCTGGGAATATAACTATAGCTGGGGAATAGTATCACTATAGTTGAAAAAGAACTTTTTAATGTTAAAATCTGGTTAAAAAAAATGTAATACAAAAATATTCAAAAGGATTTTATTATATGTAAATCAGTATCTTGTATTGTAATTGATTTCTTTGCATTAGAAAGATTTTAAAATTTTAAAAATATTCCATAATCGCAAACCATTATCAGGCTAAACCTAAAAATAGCATTATCTCATTACACTGTATCATCCGCTAATGGGACAATTCAAACCCACATATTATGGGTGTACTGTCACAGTCTGAGATTGGTCCAAAGATAAATGTGTCAAAGGTTATCTTAGTGTTGGTGACTGTAACTGTATTTAGAAAGGCGGGCCGCCCTCCTTATGGTTTCCTTTTATCATTAGATTCTTAGGTAATTTATCCTGAAGTACACTGTTTTTCACCATGTCGTTTTCATCACAACCAATACAAAAGTGTGGGGAGAACCTCTCATCAAAGACGTGAACCTTACACCACATGACCTCCGAAAGGGAAGACACCACCCTACGTCTTATACCCGTGTTCAGATCCACATTAAGTGCCACATTATTAGCCCCCATAGCCCTGAAAGGTTCTGCATGGTTAACAACCCCCTCTATATGTATTCTCGACAGGTTCTCTTTCAGGGTATCCCTCAACTGTTCCACTTAAGACTGCAGCTTCTTGCAAGCCAGCTCTCCCTCCAGGGTACATACAGCAATGGTAACGTGCGTATTCCTGTATGAACCCTTACGTGTCAGTGTGTTATCATAGAATTATATAGTTCATATCCTCACGGCGGGGTCGTTTGACTGGCCACCTAACCACGTCCACCATCCTCTTCTTGGGGTCTTCCAGGTAGGGTTCTGCCTTGCGTGCTTGTACTACCTCTTCTTTGGACACAGGTACGTCCTCCGGTATTAACACCTTACGAGCGGCCTATGCGGTTTATTTATGTGTACCGCCCAGCGGGGTGTTTTTAGCCAAAATAGGGCTGTTTACGTGATCATTTTCATGCCTAAATAAGACCCAGAACGTAAAACAAGTACCTATCCCTGAAAGGGCATAAACAGAGCTTTCGAATGACACCATAACGATCCTTGTATGATGGATAGTTTTCTTGCAATAACCGTGCAACGCGAGTGCAAAAAGCAGGTAATTCGGTACTTTCGGTACATAATTGAGTATGTAGCGAGTGAGAGAGGGAGGAGGGAGCTGAGATTTGTGTCAGTAGGTTCGCCGCGGTGGTCTGGAGCAGTCATACGCTCGCTAGTCTCCTGCCACCACTTGTCTCTCTCTCTCAGCCACATTACGTGCTGAAATTGCCACTCGAGTTATGTCGAGCGCCGCCACATAGTCCAGCTTTATTTAACTCGACTTATGTTGCTCGCCGCTAAATAAGGGTTAAGAACAGTGGGAACATGTAGACCTGGACAATCTCACCTATGTGCGAATTTAATACATAACGTTGTATAGAACTAAGGTTGTGTTCCTTTGGTGTGAGGCCCAATACCCAGTCAGCGTTAGGTTGGATATTGCGGTAATGTGCGGGTGCCACAGCATCAAATGGGATACAAACCAGGTCCCACTTGGTTAAACCAAAAACTGGCGTATTCCATACATTTGTATGATTAAACTCCTTGATGTCCTTGATCACACCTGGTAGGTTAGTCTCGCTCAATAGCATACTGGTCATTTCTTCTGGGGGAAGTGTAGTGATGGGTAAGGATTGGTTAAGACCCTTAAGGATGCTCTTTTGGACATTTTCAAGAAAACTTAGTAGTGATATATCCTTACTGAAAACCCCCTCGGCTTTAATAGCAATAGCTTTAGAGTTCATCTCGCCACTGTAGTAATTTGTCAAGTGAGCACATTAAACCAGAAGCAGACTATATATACTGTATATACATTGTAGGTTAGGGGAGGGAGGGGGGAAGGGAAGGTAGTGTAGTAATCACAAGCCCCTTGGTACTGTCCACATGTCTGATGTGGGGTAAACCCAAGCCACATTTGGTGTGACCGGTTCACCACTGGGCACCTCGGTATTTCAAAGTGTCTATCAGGGTGCCGTCGCATAATAGACATACCTCTGATTATAAAAAAATATGGTTCCATTGAGGTGTAAATGAAATACAAAAACTCACCAAATTCAACTTTATTAATCTCCGTATCCCCATACATCTATCCCCAGTCAGTCGACACCTCTGCCCCCAACCAGCACCGGCTTCAATTCAGAGGTCTTCTTTCCTTGCTGTAGCAATTGCTCCAAAGTGATGACCGAGACCCTGGTGGTGCATTGTTGTCCCGTTCCAGATATCTGCTTTTGTATAGGTATAGACGCCTTCGTGTGGGACCCAACCAAGTCCTACACGATTTGTTACTCTGTGGATGAGTTTGCGAAAAGAGTATCGGTCCAGTAGGAGTACCAACACAAAGCATTTTGGATGCATACATACGAACCTGCTGGGGTGTCAGGTAGATTACCTTGACTTGTTTATTCATCAGGGATCCAGGAGGAAGGTCAATTTTCTGGACGGTAGGAGGTGAAGGTATAATAGGGAAAGGGGAGGTGGTGGCAGAAACCTTAGTTTTCTTCAGCGGGTATCCAGTAGGAGGGACAGAATCCTGAGTTTGCTCCATCGGTCGCTTAACCGCCATATTGTGCTTGGTAAAAATATCAGGTAGTATGGGGTCGATAGGCATGGTGGCTGCTAGTGGGGATACGCATCTCAGATCCCAGATAGTTGGTGTTGCTGAACGGTCATACCCACTACCACATATCCGAACAAGGTAACTGGAAAGGTCCCCAGCTTAATCCGGTGCTACCATCTTGACTAGAAGGGTTGAAAGTATTATCAAAATATTTGGGTGGTGGTGAAGAATTTTATGGAGGTGGGTTCTAGTCTTCTTCTGCCACCATCACCTCTACTACTATTAACTAACTCGAGGGGTTCCAGATCTTTCAGATTGTCCGCCAATTTATCGAGTTGTTCCTTTTCGTACACTTCCGCCAATGTATCAAGGAACCGTATCCTCCCTTTAAAAAATGTCATTAGGTAATTTATCAGCATTTCATCACTCTTGTAAAAACACCGCATGACGTAGCTTTCTTCTTTCCATACAGCGACCCTTACCGACACTGGGGCCGATGAGTGTGGTGTGTCCGCTGAAGGGTTCAGTGGTATATCACGTTCTTGTCCATGTCCCTTATTTTTTCACAGAGTAGAAGGGAAAGTGCTACAATTTTCTTGTCCTTTTGACCGAGGCCATAGCATTTGAAACTGGTCCCGCTTTTGGACACGTAGTTGCCTCGTAGCAGGTTACAACCATCCGACAGAGAATCCAGCGTTATGCCGTCAGCAGCTAGTCGGTGGGAGGTCGATTTGACCGCCGCACCCAGTGAACTATCGTCACTGGTCAGATCGCTAGCTCTCAATTTGTCCCGGAGATGAGGTAATAAAAAAAGGTAGACGCTCTGGGCAACGTTCTAGGTTTTCTATCGCTCAGCATTGAATTTCTAGCCGACAGGATGGATAAGATTTGGTCCACTTGTGATAGGGTCTGCGAATCCAGATTAAAGGCTTTGTAAACAGAATAACTACTATTGAAGACCGACGACAATTCATAATTTGTAGGCGGGATCCGACATGGCGGAGGCGAACTGAACTAAATTGGTGGCCTTCCCGGTTAGTACCAAATCGTTGGCCACAGGCGCACCGTTCACCAGCATAGCTAAAATATAACAGAAATCTGCTTGTTGTTGTGGTGTACGGAGCCTCTTGGAATGTTTGGGTCCGGTGACATCTGTAATCAGTTTATAATAAAGATAGAGGGCATCTCTGCCCACCCTAATGTACTTGTCTCGACTTAATTCACCTTTGGGTATTTTAGAAATGATGATGAGCATTTTTGTGACCATACCTTCCGGGTACCCGTGGGAGTTGGTGTTGCTGCTATTCATAGCTCTTTGAAGATACACTAAAGAGAGGTAGGCGGATATGACAGTTCGCAACTCTCTGTGAAAAGTATCGTTATTCATTAATGGTAGACTATTCATCATAGCCTCGTTAATTTGCATCTCGGACTGTTTCAAAAAGGGAACGGGTTGCGAAAATGCAACCGTCCGGTTTCTACCTCCACCCATATCATTGTCTCCATCCGAATCTCTACCCTTTCGTTTTCGTCCTCTTAGTTTTGGCTCCCTTTTTCTTCGTAATCAAAGTCCTTGTCGGCGCCCTAGGAGCAATCCTCGCCCTTTATGATTTTCAATAAAGTCATCTTCGTTGTCATCGTCGCAATTGTCTTCGGTACAAGACAACGATGATGAAGAATCTGTTATATACTCGTCAGGAGAAGGAGAAAAATTGGCGAAAGAATTTTTCAATGTTTCGGTAGACGACGGTAAAGGCTGCTCGACTGTAGGGTCGTTATTTTTTCATTCTCGCTCAGCAACAAAAGATTGAATAAGTTCCTATTGGCACTTTCGTCCCCATTGCTGCCATTTCCTCTGTCGCTGCCGCATCCTGTACTGTTCCCGCCTCATTCATTGCCTATGCTTAACCTTTCGTCCTCTTCACTGGAAGAGTCGTCGTTATTACACCTGCTACTGCAATCGCTACTACTACTATCGCTACAGCTGTCACTGCCATCGATATCGCTATTGCTGCTGATCGCAAGATCCTGCTCTAACACATCCATTTTTCTAGATGTCCAGGTGCGTTAATGGCAATATTGGCATGGCGGCTAGGGCGCCGCTGATCATTCATCCTTCCGCTGCCTCTTCCCTCCCCTCCATCTTCTTGGTAAGGTGGAGGAACTAGAGGCTGGTTATAGTTGTTGTCTGTCTGGGCAGTGCTCTCCTGGGCGTTTCTTAAAATAGCTCTTTGGGGCACATGTCCCAAGTTCTCCAAAACAGGCTGATGTAAATTTTTGATGAAGGCTCCATTTCTCCAGGCGGCCTTTGTTACAGGAGTACTAGACAAGTAAGACTCGGCTAAGTTTTGCCACTTTTGAAACCTTTCAGGTAGATCCACTTCCTGTATCGCCGGGTGCGCTAGAAGTAAATTGAGAGAGCCTTTATTACTGCCTAGTGCTTCCAACAGCGTGATGGGCAATCCCGGTACGAATTTAAGGTTGGTGGAGTCATTTACATCCCTTTTGAGACGAACTGCATTTCTCAAGGCCCACACACCCGTGTACGATAACAGAGCATTCTGTTTGTCTATGGGGGACGAGTGACCTCGCTTACCGGCTTCAAGTTCTTCATTTTGTTCTCCGGACCTTGGAACACACATGCCTTTAACCCCTTTCCACCTCTCCAACAACTGTAAGGCACTTTCGTTCAAATCTCTAGTGTGGTCTAGTGTAATGCCGGCGGGCGTGGTGCCATTGGCTGCTGACATGAGCAGGTACAGTTGGTCAAGGATGAAAGTATACAGTTTTTCGTCTGCTATAGCCACACATAGTTTGTCATGTTGGCAGCCCTGGTAGCCATATCTCAGAGCCCACACACAGCGCCAATGGGAGATGTTCCGAAACCGACCTGAGACCGCTCGGAACCATGCTCTGTCCATGCCCGATAGGCTTCAGGCAGTGATAAACAGGATGGGGGGATGGGACAGATATTGAATATATAATATATAATGTACAAAAAACAATTGTATTTGTATTTCTTACCTACGTAACATATATTTTAAGCTATAATTCGTAAGTGACAGTCTATCAGAACGAACCAAATAACTCGTATATACTTTACGAATCCGATTTATTGCTTGCACACCAAAGGTTAGTCCCTATCCTTAGTAACTGTCTTCTAGTCAAGGAATTTTGTCTACTGAATATTTAAAGTAACTGGTCAAGAAGAAGAATCGCATATTTCTAAATAATTAATAATAGTAATAAATATACATTATAAATATTGATAAGTTATATCCTACGTTTAATATATTATTAATTACCTTAACAACAATAATAATGATCATAACATTAACAGTAAATATATATAATACACCATTAAGCATAATAATAATAATAATAATAATAATAATAATTAAAGTTGCAAGCAACGTTGTGCGGGGTTCGAGCGGGGTTGCATGCAGGGTATTGTGTTGGATACAAGGGCTGTGCCACATATATCAAAATATCATGTATCTCATCGGGTATGGAGAAAGTACAGAAGGAATATAGTGTAGCCATTTTGGCTATGGCCACTTAGACCATTAAGGAGTGTGACCATTTTGGTTAAAGCTATTAATCCTGTAAGAGTTATTGTTGTTGTTGTTGTTCCCTAAGCTGCCTGGCCGAACAGCCCCGAGTCCCTGAGGAAGGCCATGGCCACGATCGGGCTTTCCCACAGAGCTCTCATTGAGTGTAGATTGTGTTGTTGGCGTAAGTGGTTGTGTGAAATGCAGTCTTCTATTATGTGTTTAATGGTATGGAGTGCTGTGTTACATCCCGGGCAGGCATCGACAACGGAGTCATCCAGTCTCTTCTGATAGCTCAGGAGAGCTGGATGGTGTCCGCATCTCAGCCTGGCCAGGTGGACTCTGTCCTCGCGAGGAAGGGAGGATTCGGAAGGATGGATTTCGGGAGGTCGTGCTTGCAGCTGCGTATTGTCTGTGAGTGAGTGGATGGATCGGCGAGAGAGTATGGATGTGCTTCTGGAAGGTGGTTCGGGGTGGGAGAGAGGACAGTAATTGTGTGTGATACCGTGTGCTGGGTGTTGTTTTGATATTTCTTGGTGTCTGTGGGTGTGTTGCCATGTAGTTTAGTGGGTGGTCTTGGTTCGTGGAGGCTACTGCCAGGAATTGAGTGCCTCTCATGATCACTGATCTTATGTATTGTTTATATACTGTGGTGGTAGTTTCTTTGTTGTGTCCAAATTTTGTGTGAGCAAGTGACCTGAGGGCGTTAAGTCTGGGTGTCATTTCTTTTTAATGTTTGTGGTGTGCTGTTTGAATGTCATATGAGTATCATATGTTACTCCTAGGATTTTGTGTGTGTGTGTATGTGTTAGGGCTGTGTTGTTTATGGTGAGTTGAGGGATGTATTTGTGTTCTCCTGTCCAGCTTGTGAGCAGGGTTGCGGTGGATTTGGCTGGGGGTAGATTAAGTCTGTTTGTAGTGCACCAGCCATGTAGTGTGTTGAGATAGGGTTGAAGGAGATCTGTTGCTCTTTTTGGGTCATGGTGTGTGCATGTTAGTGTTATGTCATCTGCATAGGAGGCTAAGTTTATTTGGGGCGTATTGGGTGTAGTTATATCGTGCATGTACAGATTGAAGAGTGCGGGCGATAGGACGGATCCTTGTGGGACTCCGTTTGGAAAGTTTCTGATTTTAGATGACTGACCGGCAAAAGATACGTGTGCACATCTGCCTGCTAGGAAGTTGGCCAGCCACCTTTTTGTGTTGTTGTGCATGTTTGTGTTGTAGATTTTGTTTGTTAGGTTGTGGCGGGGGATGGCATCGAAGGCTTACTAATGTCGAGTGTGGCTAATAGTGATCTGTGTGGTGGTCTAGCTGAGTTGATGCTGTCAAAAGCTCTTTGTGTAAGGTTTGTGAGAAGAGTATTTGTGGAGTGCAGTGGCCTAAAGCCATGTTGTGTTGGAGCTAGGGGTAGGTCGGGTGTAATTAGTTGTAACACTAGGCGTTCCATGACTTTGGAGGGGGAGCAAAGGAGTGTGATGGGGCGGTGCGAGGAGGGTAGCGTGGGGTCTTTGTTGGGTTTGGGGAATGTGGTGATGAGACCATGCTTCCAAATGTCTGGTATTGTGTTGTGTGAATAACTGTAGTTTGATATGTTAGTGAGTGCTTGTATGCCTTGTGGTCCCAGGTGTCTGAGGTGTATGTTGCTTATGTTGTCTTGGCCACAAGCGGGTGAGTGCTTGAGGTTGTTGATGATATGCTTTGTCTGGTGATTGGTGAAGGGTGTATAGTCAGGGTCTGTGGGGAATTGTCTCTTACGTCGGATGACACGTCGGTCGTCTTTGTGAGGTTTTAGGTGACTGACATGTGAGAAGTGATTGATGAGAGTGTTTGCTTGTTGTTTACATGAAGGAGTAGAGTCTGTTGTTGTGATTGCAGCATGTGATTGTGTTGTGTTGCTGTTGGAAAGTGTGATGCTGTTTAGTGTTTTGTAGAGTTTTTTGGGGTTTGTTTTGTGATCAAGTGTTTGTAGGAAGTTATTCCAATTTAGTTTTTGTTGTTCTTGTATTTTGTTGTTAGTTTGGATGTTGAGTGCTTGGATTTGTTGTGTGATGGCTTGTGTGTGGGGTACTGGGGAGTGTTTCAGTATGTTGCGTTGTCTGATGAGGTTTTGAATTTCTGGTGTGAAGTTGGGGTTGTGTCTTTTTCTGTTACCTCTTGGAATGTGTTTCTTGTCAGTGTTTTGGATAGTTTTATTGAGTATGTGTACAGCATTGTTGATGTTAGTGATGGGTGTACTGTTTAGAGTTGTGAAGTGTTGTTCTGTCTCATTTGTGAATGCTTCCCAGTTAGGTCTTTAATAATTGGTGTATGTGTGTTTGTGTTTAGCTGGGGCGAGTCTGGTTTTGGTGGTGATAATGATCGGGAGGTGGTCAGAGCCTAAGGTTCTCCAGGATGTTGTGGGGGCAAGTTCTGGGGAGCAAAAGGTGATGTCTGGAGATGATGGGTTATAGAGGGCTTGGTGAGGAATATGGGTATGTTGATGGATGTCGTTAAGGATGATGAGGTTAACAGTTTGGTTTTGTAGTACCAGCCCTCTGTCTGTGTCGGGGTTGTCGAAAAACCAGGCCGACGTCTTGGCGTTGAAGTCACCACCCAGGATGATGTGTGGGGTGTTTGTGATGTTTTGTAAGTGTGGTCTGTATTCATTTGGTACTGTAGGGGATGTATGTGTTTATGATGGTTATGTTGGAGTTGTTGCCAGTGCGTATTTTAATTGATTGTATTTCTGTTGTGTTATCATTTGGGGGGAGGAGGGATTTGGTTTGTACACTGGTAACTATGTATGATATTTCTTTGTGTACCAGGGTGATGAGTCCACCGCCTCCGCCGACAGCCCGGTCTTGTCTGATGGTGGTGAAATCATGAAATGTGGGTGTTTTGTGTTGTGCGGAGTTTTGTTTCTTGTAAGATGGCAATGTGTATGTTGTGTTGTTTGATGAAGTGTGAGAGTTTCTTTGTGTTGATGCCATCTATGTTCAATTGGAGAATGTTAATGTTATGTGCACGATGTATGTTGGGTGCTGCTGCACGAGGATGGGGTGGGGGTGAGGGAGGGGGTGGGGGTGGGGGTGAGGGAGGGGCTGGGGGTTGGGATGGGTGAGGTGGGGGTGGGGATTGGGGAGCAGATGGGGGTTGGAATGGATTAGGATGGGGTGTGGTATGTTGAGTTGAGGATGTGGATGGTATGGGAAGGTTAGGTGGGTTAGGGAGGAGAGGTGGACAGGTTTTAGGGGGGGGAGTGGATGATATGGGAAGGTTAGGTGGGTTGGGGAGGAGAGGTGGACGGGTTTTAGGCGAGGGATTTGACTGGGAGAGGGAGGGGCATGAGGAACAGGTCCAGGTGTTCGTGTAGTGTTTCTTGGAGGCAAGTGTTGTGCAGGTGAAGTGGATCCAGTTCCTGAATGAATTACAGAGAACTGACCATTAGTGTGGCGACTCGAAGCGATGGGTTTTGAGCAAGTTGGACATATGTATGTGTAGGTGGGTCCTGGGTTGCTCTCAATGTCTCCGGCTGGAAGAAGTCTTCGAGAAATGACAGCCGGAGAGTCATTTCTCGGTGTAGGAAAAACTGTGTGATGTGTGTGTGTGGTGTGAGGTGTGGAAATTCCCGGCGCGACCGAAGCTGTTCCAAGGACTCCTGTACGAGTAGGCATAATTGCCCGAAATTGCCTTCATTCCCTGCTCATTTTCATGCATAAGCAAAAGCCAGAGCGTAATACAATTATGTATTCGTGAAAGTACGGTAATAGCTTTCAAATTACTCCTGAATCATCCCTGTACGACGTCTGGTTTTCTTGTAAGGATCTTGCAAACGAAGGACAAAATTGCTAAAAATTACCAAATCCGATAGGCCTAGGTGAAATCGCTAATAATTACCAATTATTTTCTGTTTTCGCTATGTGTGACGCTGCACATAAGTGAACTCTCTCTCACACAAACCTCAGTGTCGTGGCGGGGCCTGTAGGCTCCGACTGACGTCCATCCGTGCTGCTTGCAAAAGATGGCCTGGCTCACAGGCTACAAAATAGCCGGAAAATCGTCTCCGTCATATGAGGGGCCCCGCGGGAATGGGGTTAAGAAGTGTTGTTGTTTTGATTATTTGATAGGGTCACCATAAGGGTAATGGTGTGGCTTTTGTTCTGTACAGAAGCTTGGCCTTTTTGATTGGGGCTTCTTAGGAATGTGACCTCTTTCGTTAGCCATGGAGAAACTGCAGAGGTACAAATTAGTATAAGCAACCTCATGTTAAAAATATTGTATTGATTGTATGCGTGTATGCCCCGACAGAGGATATACTTGAAAGAAAGAAAGAGGAGTTCTGGATGAATGTGGAGGCGTGCCTGGAGAAGTTTGACAAGAACGAAAGAATATTTCTGATTGGGGATATGAATGGTAAGGTGGGTGATAGGAAAGTTGAGGGAGTGGTGGGAGGGTGGGGGTACCATCAGAGGTGAATGGGAATGGTAGTGCACTTGTGGACGTTGTTGTTGTTGTTGTTCCCCAAGCTGCCTGGCCGAACAGCCCCAAGGCCCCGAGCAATTCCAAGGCCATAACCGAGCGCGCCCACAGAACCCTCCCTGCCAACCACAATAAAGCCTGGGTGACCGAAGCCACTCCATGGCGGGGAGCTGAGGAGGGTGCAGAAACGCCCGGGAAACCAAAGCCCAACCCAGGGCCCTGTGCCCCTCAGCAATTATGAGAAAGTTGAGTTGAGGGCAAGGGAATAATGTGCTTGGCTTGTATGGGTCAATGGGAGGAGCCGAAATCTAGAAAATATATAAGTTAAAGAAACAGTCAGAGTAAGCTATGGGTATGGCAGAGATCGCTCAGTTCTCACTCTGATAGACCAGCCCATCACCACATGACTAGAACCCAATCCTCTCAGCATCAGCTAGGAAAGGCTCTAGAAAGCCGCCTTTGGCGGGGGGATAGCTCCCCTATTTCAACCCCTTTCGGGGTCGGGCACCCGCCCACTTGTGGACGTATGTGTGGGGAGGAGGCTGTGGATAGCCAACACCTTCTTCCAACACAGAATGATCCACAGGTACACGTGGAAATGGATGTTGACGATGAAGGAAAAGACAGTGGTGGAACGAAAGTCATTGATTGATTATGTATGTGTGGATGAACGAATGAAGACATCTGTGATGGATGCTAGGGTGTATAGGGGTATTGGAGGGGGTCTGTCTGATCATTATGTAGTGGTAGCTAAGGTTAGGATACAAAAGAAGTGGGTGAGGAGAGCTGGAGGGAGGCGAGAGGAGGGTGGAATGGTGATGAGGGTGGAGAGGTTGCAGGAGGAGGAAGTCAGGGAGGAGTACAGGAGAGCAGTGGAAAGACGACTAGGTGGGTTCGACCTGGAAGTTATGGAGGAAGTGGAGGAGATGAGCAAGGTGTTTAAGGATGAGATCTGTGCAGCATGTGAGGAGGTGTGTGGAGTGAGGAGAAGAGGGAGGGGAGTGAAAGGTACAGCATGGTGGACAGAAGAGGTAAGAATAGCTGTGGAAGAAAAGAAGAAAGCATATAGAGAGTGGTTGGGTAGTAGAGGGAATGAAGATTCCGAGAGACAGAAACGAGCACCTGAGTGTAAAATGGAGGGAGAGTAAGAAACTGTTCTGGGAAGAAGTCAAGAAAGTTAGGGAAGGTAGCAAGGGAAACAGTAAGGGTGTGAAAGATAAGAATGGGAGAATGCTAGCCGAGAAGCAAGAGAGAGTCGAAAGATGGAGGGAGTACTTCAGTGAGTTGCTAAATGTAAGGAATGAAGCGCCAGCAAACATAGCTGGATATGGTATGGGAGGGAGAAAAATAGAAGTAGTGGAGGAGGAGGTGGGGATCAGGAGGTCAGAAGTGTGGGAAACCATGAAAAGAGTGAAGTTGGGGAAAGCACCAGGAACAGATGGAGTGTGTGGGGAAATGTTGAGGTATGGTGGTGAGATAGTGATAGAATGGGTATGGAAAATGTGCAAACTAGCATGGGAGAAGGGGAGTGCACCCGATGACTGGAAGACTGGCATAATAGTCCCCCTATATAAGGGCAAAGGGGAAAGAGGAGTGTATGGTAACCACCGAGGAATATGTCTTCTAAGCGTAGTAGGGAAGAGGAGCAGGGAGGTTTTTAGGAAGGGAAGAGGATGTGTAGATCAGATTTTTACCCTGAATTGTGTTGTGGAGAAGTATCTGGAGAAGAAACAAAAGGTGTATGTTGCCTTTATGGACTTGGAGAAGGCCTATGACAGAGTGGATAGAGAAGGTTTGTGGAAAGTACTTAGAATATACGGAGTAGAGGGCAAGTTGCTGAAAGCAGTGAAGAGCATGTATGAGGGTGTAAAGGCGGCAGTACGTGTGGAGAGTGAGCAGAGCGAGTTCTTTGACCTGAATGTTGGTTTGAAACAGGGGTGTGTGATGTCCCCGTGGTTGTTTACTGTATATATGGATGGAGTCATAAAAGAAATACTATCAAGAGCAGTGGATGTTGGTATATTGCTGAAAAGGGAGGGAATTGAGTGGAAGCTACCTATACTGCTGTTTGCGGATGATACAGTTCTGATAAGTGATAATGAATGGGAGTTGCAGGGTCTGGTAAATGAGTTTGGAACAGTGTGTGAAAAACGGAATTTGAAGGTAAATGCGGGGAAGAGCAAGGTTATGGTCTTCGAAAGGGGTGAAGTCACAGAGTGTGAGGTGAAGCTGAACGGTCAGGCTATGGAGATCGTCAACTCTTTTAAGTATCTGGGCAGTGTGTTGAGTAAAGATGGGACTATGGATGAAGAAGTGCGGGAGAGGGTACAACAGGGGAAGAGGGTTGTAGGAACGCTAAAAGCAGTAACAAGAAATAGGGAGGTCAGTATGGAAGTGAAGAAGTCCTTGCATGACAGTGTGGTAATCCCGACACTGACTTACGGAAACGAAGCATGGATGTTGGTTGAGAGACGCAGACCAAGAGTGAGAGCAGTGGAAATGAATTACTTAAGGAGTGCGTGCGGAGTTACATGGAGGGATAGACAGACTAATGAGGAAGTAAGAAGGAGGTGTGGTGTGGAGGTAGATGTGCTGGAAAGTGTGAAAAGGAACAACTTGAGATGGTTCGGCCATATGGAACGTATGGAAAGCGAGAGAATGACTAAGAGGGTGTATGAGAGCGAGGTAGAGGGACAGAGAGGGAGAGATAGACCGAATGAGAGGTGGAAGGATTGAGTGAGGAAGTACATGAACGAAGGCGGTGCTGGTTGGGGGGAGGGGCGTCGACTGACTGGGGACAGAGGTGCATGGGGGCAGTTCGTTCTTGGCCACCCCTTCGGGGATCACGGCGTCAGGCAATAGATGATAGATAGATGTTAAAAATATCTTATATATTTTTGTTTAGCTTTACTTGGCATTCCTCTTCCTCTATGTATCTAGCAATTTAACCCCCTCAAACTCCTTATGACGCGATGGTGTGGTAATTACCCCGGGCCAAAAAGCTCTAAAAGACGATCGAGTGATAACTCAAGCGAGCTTGAAATACGCAGGCGTTTCGTTCATGGCCACCCCTTCGGGGATCAAGGTGTCCGGCAATATATACCGGTAGGCTATAGATAAATTCATTTTTGGGCTATTTCTTCCATTTTATTTATCCTGTTAAAGTGCTTGATTGATTTTTGTGCTAATGTAGTTAGTATTTGGTGTAATTTCACATATTTCAGCTAAATCTGGAGAGCACATGCAATTTATTTGTGCATGTTCAGTAAGTATTGCTGGGGAAAGGGTTAACGTATTCATCTTTTGGGGTATTTATTCTATGTTTTTATCCTGTTTCTGTGATTGATTGAGTTTTGTGCTAATGTAGTTGGTATTTGGTATAATTTTACATATTTTAGATAATTCAGAAGAGCACATGCAATATATTTGGGCATTTTCAGTTAATATTGCTGGGGAAACGGTTAACATACAGTATTCATCATAGGAAGGGAATAGGATGTATAGCTCAGATCTTTGCCGTGAAATATGTTGTGGAGAAATATCTTGAGAAGGGACAAAAGTTGTATGCTGCCTTCATGGACTTGGAGAAGGCCTATGACAGAGTTGATAGAGAAGGTACCGGTATGTAGAAAGTACTTGGAATATACGGAGCAGATAGCAAGTTGCTGAAAGCAGTGAAAAGCATGTATGAGGGTGCAAAGGTGTCAGTATGTGTTGAGAATGAATAGAGCGAGTTCTTTGATCTGAATTTTGGGTTAAAGAAAGGGTGTGTGATGTCCCCGTGGTTGTTCAATATATACTGAACTGTATATGGATGGAGTCATAAAATAAATGCAAGGATGAGCAGTGGATGTTGGTGTACCACTAATAAGGGAAGGCAACGAGTGGAATGACAGAGTTGATAGAGAAGGTATGTGGAAAGTACTGTACTGAGAATATATGGAGTAGATGGCAAGTTGCTGAAAGCAGTGAAGAGTATGTATGAGAGTGCAAAGGTATCAGTATGTGTGAAGAATGAACAGAGGGAGTTCTTTGATCTGAATGTTTGGTAAAGCAAGGGTGTGTGATGTCCAGATGGTTGTTCTATATATACAGTATATGGATGGAGTCATAAAAGAAATACAAGGAAGAGCAGTGGATATTTGTGTACTTCTGTTTGCTGATGATATAAATGGGAGTTGCAGGGTCTGGTAAATATTTTTGGAACAGTGTGTGAAAAATGGAATCTGAAGGTAAATGCGGGGAAGAGCAAGGTTATGGTCTTCGAAACGGGTGAAGCCAAAGAGTGTGAGGTGAAGTTGAACGGTCAGGCTATGGAGATTGTCAGCTCATTTAAGTATCTTGGCAGTGTACAGAGTAAAGATGGGAGTATGGATGAAGAAGTGTGGGAGAGGGTGCAACAGGGGAAGAGGGTTGTAGGAATGCTGAAAGCAGTAACATCAAATAGGGTGGTCAGCATGGAACTGAAGAAGTCATTGCATGACAGTGTGGTAATCCCGACACTGACTTACGGAAGCGAAGCATGGACGTTGTTGGAGAGATTCAAACCAAGAGTGAAAGGGATGGAAATGAGTTACTTGAGAAGTGTGTGCAGAGTTACATGAAGGGATAGACAGACGAATGAGGAAGTACGAGAGAGGTGTGGTGTGAATGTACTGGAAAGTGCGAAAAAGAAAACCTTGAGATGGTTCGGCCATGTGGAACGTATGGGAAGCGAGAGAATGACTAAGAGCGTGTACGAGTGAGGTGGAAGGACAGAGGGAGAAATAAACTGAGAGAGAGGTGGAAGGATGGAGTTAAGAAGTATATGCGTGAAAGCGGTGCTGGATGGGAGGAGGGGCATCGACTGACTGGGGACAGAGGTGCATAGGGGTGTTTCGTTCGTGGCCAATCCTTCGGGGATCAAGGCGTCCGTCAATAGATAGATAGATAAATTCATCTTTAGGGCTATTTCTTACATTTTCTTTATCCTGTTAGTGTACTTTATTAAATTTGTTGGTAATGTAGTTGGTAATTGGTGTAATTTTACATATTTCAGATAAAGGATGTCAACAGAATAACAAATGATGAGCTGAAGAGACGTTTAGGTATAAAGAGTATTAGCGAGGAGATGCGTACAAGTAAACTGGGATGGTATGGACATGTGGAGAGAATGGATGAACAAAATTGGGTGAAAAGATGCAGGTCTGCGATTGTGGAGGGAGCTGCACCAAGGGGTGGACCGAGTAAGACCTGGGATCGGACTATACGTGCCGATCTAAAATCCAAAAACTTGACAAGTAAAGCATCCCTTAACAGGGTTGCCTGGAATGCCGCCATTAGGAAAAGAGACTGAAACTGCACATCTGTGTGGAGCACTCAGTCTTAAAATGTTATGTATGTATGTATGTATAAATCTGAAGAGCACATCCAATCTATTTAGGCATTTTCAGTCAGTATTGCTGGGTAAAGGGTTAACATATTAATCTTTTGGAGTATTTCTTCCATTTATTTATCCTGTTAGTGAGTTTTATTGATTTCAGTGCTACTGTAGTGGTATTTGGTGTAATTTTACATATTTTAGATAAATCTGAAGAGGACATGCAATATATTTGGGCATTTTCAGTCAGTATTGCTGGGGAAACGGTTAGCATACTGTAGTCATCTTAGGAAGGGAAGAGGATGTGTAGCTCAGATTTTTGCCCGGAAATGTGTTGTGGAGAAATATCTGGAGAAGCGACAAAAGTTGTATGCTGCATTTATGGAGTTGGAGAAGGCCTATGACAGAATTGATAGAGAAGGTATGTGGAAAGTACCGGTACCGGTACTGAAAATATACGGAGTAGATGGCAAGTTGCTGAAAGCAATTAAGAGCATGTATGAGGGTGCAAAGGTGTCAGTATGTGTGGATAATTAACAGAGCGTGTTCTTTAATCTGAATGTTGGGTTAAAGCAAGGGTATATGTGATGTCCCGATGGTTGTTCAATATATACCAGTACAGTATATGGATGGAGTCATGAAAGAAATACAAGGAAGAGCAGCGGATGTTGGTGTACCGCTGATAAGGGAAGGAAACGAGTGGAAGTTGCCTCAACAGTACAGTACCGGTACTACTGTTGCTGACAACACAGTTCTGATGAGCGATAGTGAATGGGAGTTGCAGGATCAGGTAAATATGTTTGGAACAGTGTGTGAAAAACGGAATCTGGAGGTAAATGCTAGGAAGAGCAATATTATGGTCATTGAAAGGGGTGCAACCATAGAGTGTGAAGTGAGGTTGAATGGCTATGAAGAATGTCAGCTCATTTAAGTATTTGGGCAGTGTGTTGAGTAAAGATGTGAGTAGGCCTATGGATGAAGAAGTGTGGGAGAAAGTGTAACAGGGGAAGAGCGTTGTAGGAACTCTGAAAGCAGTAAGAAGAAATAGGGTGATCAGCATGGAAGTAAAGAAGTCCTTGCATGACAGTGTGGTAATCCCGACATTGACTTATGGGAGGGAAGCATGGACGTTTCTGACTGGGATTGATCATTGATAATCATCGGTTATGCTAGTTGGAAAATTAGTGGGGTAGAATGTAGAGTTCGGGTGTACCGCCAGCCTTGTTTACACTACGCGGAGCGGCGGCGGAAGCTGGCCATCATGTTCCCATCTATTTCACTGCTTTTGGATACAATAATAGGTTGAGGGGGGTCCCCCCCCCCCATGACATATTGTCATCAGCATATATATTGCCATCAGGAGGCAAATAACAACAAAAAAACGCCTTCAAAATAGACGCGAACTAAAGGCTGGTTCACACATAGCCGAGTCGGTGCGCGAGTCCAACACGAGTGATGAAATTTTGCTATTCAGCAATGACTCGTCGATACTCCTCAACACTCGTATAGACTCGTGCTACGCTCGTGTATACTCGACACACGCGTGGGCACTCACCGCGGGGTCCAAAAATTTCATGCATGCATGATATTTTTGGGTCCCGTGGCGAGTACCCATGAGTGTGGCCTAAATACGTGTAGACTCGTGTACATACGTGTTAACTCGTGTTTGACTCTGAATAACTCTTCGTTATTCGTGTTAACTCGTGTTGACTCGTGTAAACCCGTGCAACACTCTTTGGTGATTCGTCGCTTTTCGTCATCATTTCGACGTTGACGAAGCAACACGTGTCTACACACAACAACACGTATGTAACACACATGCAACACGTATCAACAAGAGTAGAAAGCACGAATGTGAGTGCCAAAATTTGGTGCCCCCATGATGCCAGAGTTTACACGATTCAAACACAAGTGAAAACACGAGTAAACAAGAGTAAACACAGTCCACTGAGAAAAAAACACGAGTGTAACACGAAAAAGCAAGTGTCATTTGAAATACCGTTATTTCAAAAATGTAGGAAGAATCAACGAGAGTTTACACGGATGTAACACGAGTCAACACGTGTGCAACAGAGATCCAACGAGAGTCAACGCGTTGTCTTTCGTGTTGATCCGTATAAAAATCGTGTTGATCCGTGTAACAATCGCGTTGACTCGTCCATACTCTTTGTTTACGTGCCCTGGAATGTGGCCATTATTTTTCAAATTTTTGACACTCGTGTTGGGTTCGTGTTACACTCGTTTTGACTCTCAGTTACTCGTACAGACTCTTGCATGAACACGTGTTGACTCGTATTGAATCGAGTTAACTCGTGTTACACTCTCCTTGACTCGGGAACAATTGCTACTCGCGGCTGACTCAGCCTCCAGCGACGGCGATAATCGACGAGTGTGACTCGTGTTGGACTCGCGCACCGACTCGGCTATGTGTGAACCAGCCTTTAACCACGGTGATCGACATATGTAAACATTACGGCGGCGGTGTCGGCGTCGGACACTTGCGATAATGTTCCCATCTATTTTGAATGCCATTGGATACAATAATATGTTGAGGGGGGCTTTGCCCCCATGACGTGTTGTCATCATCATATATATTGCCAGTAGGGGGCAAACAACCAAAAAAATTGCCGCAAAGCCCTCCCCTCAACATATTATTTTATCCAATGGCAGTCAAAATAGACGGGAAGATGATGGCAAGCTTCCGTCGCCGCTCTGCGCAGTGTAAACAATGGTGGCGGTACGCCCGAACTCTACATTCTACCCGGCTAGGCCTATATTATAGGCTACAATAAATAAGTAGGCTAGGCTATTTTTTCTATAGGCTATGCCTAGTCTAATATTACAATTTAAGGTAGCATTCAAGTTGACTACAGCAGGACTTACCCTTGACCAGGTACTGTATATGCTATCCTAGTGTTTAATAAGCCTATACCCCTTTGAAAGGACATTAGCCTAGTCTAACCTAACAACCTTACCTAACCTATTATAGTAGGCTATTATGGGTGGGGGCTGCTGCCCCCACACCCCAATTTTTGGTGTATTTGTCTATTTTGTCTGTGAAGTGGGAATTTTTTCAATTTGTCGATAACGAAAATCCTCCATGCGGACTATAGCTTATGGAGAAAAATATGGCGAATCTATTGTTGCCTATTATCTAATAAATTGTTTCTCATAATGCTGCAGTAGTATCGTTTAAAATACCAACCATTTAATTGTGTGCCTTTAAAAATGACCTAAATTAGGCTATAGGCTACTGGAAGATTAGAAGAATCTTTAAGAAAGACTAGGTTAGGGTTATTGTCGTGCCAAAGCTAGATTATAGCCTAAATATAAAAGGAAGTGAATAAAATGAAATATGCCGAAAAAAATCGACGTCATGATAGACGCGAAGTTAACCGCGACGATCGCCCTATGTAAACATGACGACCGTACACCCGGTAACTACATCCATCCCATTAAAAGTTACTGTGGGACACCAAATATGTTGAGGGGGTCTCTGCGGCTCTGCCCCCCCACGTCGGCCCGTCACGTATTATGATGTACGGTAAGTCATCATCATCTGTGCTAATTCATAGGATCCCCAATTAAGGACAAAGTCAATCAACAGATGAAATAAGCTCCCAAATTACAATAACATAGCAGCCCGCCGTTTATGGGCGACTTTTTACACGTCATTTTAAATGTTACTTTCCTGCCCTGGTCTAGGCCTAATAGATTTTTCCAAAGAATCAAACTTAAATTAAAAGGAAGTAGCCTAGCCTACAGTTTATAGGAAGGCTATTCCAACATGCATTCCAGAACTTAGGCTAGCCTAGGCCTAGGCTATATGAAAATTTGTGGGTGGTCTGCCAAAAAAGAATCACTAGGTCTATTAGGCTATGGGTAGGCTAGTATGGGGTGCATTTTGCAAATTTTCTGAACTCTTAGGCCTAGACTAGGCTAAATTAAAACTCACAAAATCTGAGTAAAACCAGCACTAGAATTTTGTCTTGTCTTGTCTTGGGGCAACCTCAGGCGAATACTCGCCCACTCCGGCCCTACCGTAGTCGCGGAGATCCTATGTCACAATTAAATTAGTTTATAGTTAAGGTTAAAATTCACCACCGTGTCACTTTCATTCTAGGTCATTCGTAGAACCGTAACACTGTAAAGGCAACAACCCAATAGCAGGTCATCAGGTGGTGAACCAGAGACCTACAAACCACGGTACTAGGGCCAGAGCAATGTCTTGAAGCGAGGTGCCCTTATCAACCAACCCCAGACAATCCAGTAGGAGCTGTCGGAAGGAATCCATCTTTGAAGACAGAAAGGGACGCCCATCCACATGCTCAGTGACGGGACAAGGCGAGGCTTAGGAGGCATATGTAGGACGACCAGATGTAGGATGTGGAGGGGAAGAGGTACCGTACGACGATACATGGGATGCGGAGACTGCGGAGGGAAGAGCTTGTCAAAGTCATACGGTTCCTCAGGACCTCAACAATAACCGGGGGATGGCCGGTGCGGGCAATGGTCGATCGCCGTAGTTAATATAAGTTCGCGGTCGCGGAGATCCTATGTCACAATTAAATTAGTTTATAGTTAAGGTTAAAATTCACCACTGTGTCACTTTCATTCTAGGTCATTCGTAGAACCGTAACACTGTAGAGGCAACAACCCAATAGCAGGTCATCAGGTGGTGAACCAGAGACCTACAAACCACGGTACTAGGGCCAGAGCAATGTCTTGAAGCGAGGTGCCCTTATCAACCAACCCCAGACAATCCAGTAGGAGCTGTCGGAAGGAATCCATCTTTGAAGACAGAAAGGGACGCCCATCCACATGCTCAGTGACGGGACGAGGCGAGGCTTAGGAGGCATATGTAGAACGACCAGATGTAGGATGTGGAGGGGAAGGGGTACCGTACGACGATACATGGGATGCGGAGACAGCGGAGGGAAGAGCTCGTCAAAGTCATATGGTTCCTCAGGACCTCAACAATAACCGGGGGACGGCCGGTGCGGGCAATGGTCGATCGCCGTAGTTAATATAAGTTTGCGTCTAATTTAACGGCGATTTTTGTTGTAGTTAGGCTAAGCCTAGGCTATTAGCCCCCTGCTGGCAATATATATGATGATGACAATATGTCATGGGGGGCGATTGACCCCCTCAACATATTATTGTATCCAACGATCTCTAACCTCTGTATCTCAAAAAGGGCTAGAGCAAATTGGCTGTAAATTTCCACATCTAGGCTATTCCTTGACAGATTTGCTCCCTCCAATTAATATTTATTAGCATAAATTCAGCCTAGTTTAGCCTATAAAACAAAAACTAACATTTGTTTAGCCTAGGCCTACATATAAAAAGAAAAAACCCACTCGTACTGCAATTATAAGCATAAATATGAGTATCTAAGTTACAAAGCAAATGTTTTTGTATAGCCTAAAATAAACCATAAAATTGTCATCTTTCAACTGTTGAAGTTATAAATATAAAAAAATCTAATACATTAGGAAAAATGCGTTAAGAGTTGTGTTAGCGGGTCTATCGTCCCCTTTATTTACATAGTCGCACGCTCGCAGTTACATTCGCGTCTAATTTGACTGTGGTTATTTGCCCCTGCTGGTGATATAGATGATGATGACAATAAGTCATAGGGGGATAAAGCCCCTTCAACCCATTATTGTATCTCACGGCCAGGCGTTGGGTAAATTGTTTTGTTACCGGCCGGCGGATTGAGGGTGGCTTTACCAAGTTTACCCCAGCAGTTAAATTAGAAGCGAATGTAGGCCTAACTGCGAGCGTGCGACTAGGCTATATAAGCAAAGGTTTTGGTATGCCCACAACTACAACTCTTACCAAAACTGCAATTAGCCTATTTTTGTTTTGTTTTTTCAGTCTAGGCTAAATTATTTAGCTGCAATTAGCCTAGCCTATTTTTGTTTGTTCTTTCAGTCTAGGCTAAATTGTGGTAGGCTAGGTTAAATTCTTTAACATGTGTACTATTGTGTAGGCCTGTGCTTTCCAATAGAAGTAAAAATATGTAGCATAGCCTAATGCAATTTTACTAAAACCCAAGCCTACCTGAATATAGCCCTATGCAGAGCTCAAAAGCAAAAACAAAACAAAAATATGTTGAGCAGTGAAATAAAATTAAGCTAGGCCTAGGCCTGGTTTCTCATAGGCCTAATAACCTAATGAAGTATACTATAGCCTAACCTAATTTAAGTTATTTCACAAAATACTAATAGGCCTACCCAGCCCTCCTCATGCATTATTTTCCATTGTAAAATAAGTTTGTGATACACTACGAAAGATTATTCAACATGGAATTTGAATGGAATAGAGAAGCTTAGCAATGAAAACCCAATACTCCCCCTTCCCTGTGATTGTGCCAGCTTTTGTAAGCAGTGCAATAACTTAATGAAGGACAGAAAAGCTGCAGGATGCTCTGGCATTCTAGCCGAGATGATTAAGGCCTCAGGTGAGAAAGAAGTAATGAGTAAAGGAGTTCAATGAGCTAATTAACTTCATCAGAGAGGAAGTAATCTCTGATGAATGGCACAAAAGTATATTATATACTGTATACGAGCAAAGGGGACTCATTGGATAGGGAAAATTATAGGGGCCTGAAAATACTTGATAAAGTCATGAAGGTCTGTGAGAAAGTCTTTGAAGGTATGATATTGACGATATGCAGTTTGGTTTCATGCTAGGGCACGGCACAATCCAAGTCATGAAGGTATTTGTGTGATAATGAAGATGTATGAGGACTCACAAACGGCAGTGAGGGTGAAAGATGTACCGGTACTGAGTGATGAGTTTTCAGTTCGCGTCGGAGTCCACCAGGGCTCTGTGTTAATTTCTTACAGTTTCTTACAGTAGATCCTCTGGAAAAAGGCAAACTATGCCTGTGTATCCAGCTCAGTACCAGTACTTGCACTGCTGCGGTCGTTCACGGTGTTGGCGGCGGCGGTAGCAGACGCAACATTTTTACTATTCTGTATTTTTGTTTTATAATCAAACTTCAAATCTTGTCTTCCCCATGCTTTATCAAGATTACTTTCAAACTCCCTTATTGATTCGGAATCGACTACATACTGGGGCAGTGCGTTCCACTCATTTACCACTATCACAAAATGAGTTCTTTGCCTTCTCAAGCCTATTTCTTTCTTTGTAAATTTTCTTAGAGTGTCCTCTCGTTCTTGTTCCCTCCCGCATCAAGAAGATACCACACCTCATCGTACTTTCCTGACACTATCTTAAATGTCTCTATCATATCCCCTCTCTTTCTCCTATATGCCAGTGTCGGAAGCCCCAGTGTCCTCACCTCTGCTCATAGCCCGCGTTCTTCAACGTTGGTACCAGCTTGCTAGCTCTCCTCTGCACTTTCTCCACTGCTTCTATATCCTTTACCATATATGGAGCCCACACCTGGGTTGCATATTCCAGGTGCGGCCTAACCAGCGCTGTATATAGATTCCTGAAGATTTCTTCGTCAAGTGACACAAATGTCCTCCTTATCAGCCCTACAATTCTATTGGCTTTGTTTATCTTTTCCGCTAAATGTTCTGAGAAATTTAACTTATTGTCTATCACTACTCCTATATCCTTTTCTGCACTCACTTCCTCCATCGCTTCATACATACTGTATCCTACCTTGTCTATCTTGCTGGTCCCACTCCGCATGTACTTGCATTTTTTTGGATGAAAAGGCATTAACCAATGCTCAGACCATCCCTTCATGCCCTCCACATCTCCTTGAAGCAAACCCATATCTTCCTTATCACTCTTCTATACAGTTTAGTGTCATCCGCATACAGGTATACCTCACTTCCATTAGTTATAACTTCAGGCAAGTCGTTGATAAATATAACGAACAGCAGTGGTCCCAACACAGATCCCTGAGGTACCCCACTTGTAATTCCCTCCACCCCGAGCCTATTCCATTCACCAGTACCCTCTGTCTCCGATCTTTCAGGAAGGCTTCTATCCATTTCACACATTTCTCCCCTATATTATAGCTTCTAACTTTCTCTATTAACCTTTTATGTGGGACCTTATCGAAGGCCTTCATAAAATCGCAATATACCACGTCTATTACATCACCATCTCTAGAATTTGCATCCAATCATCTACCACCTTAATTAGCTGTAGTACCGTCGACCTCCCCGGCAAGAATCCGAACTGTCTCCCACTGAAAAGTTGGTGACTTCATATGATCCATTATTCCTTCTCTAATTACCGTTTCCATTAGTTTACACACAACACTTGTCAAACTGACTGGTCTATAATTCCCTGGGTCATTTCTCTTTCCCTTCTTAAATATAGCTGTTATGTTCGCCTCTCTCCAGTCCATCGGGATTTGTCCTGTATTAAACGATACCTCAAATAACATTTTCAATGGCTCTACTAACATCTCCCCTCCTTCCTTTATGATTCTTGGGTGTATCCCATCCGGTCCCGGTGACTTACTTCTGTTCATTTTTTCTATAGCCCTTCTTATAGGGCATGGGAAAACTCTATTAGTTCTAGTGCCGGTGCCTGTTTGATGGGAATAGTAGGCACTGCATCCTCCGACTCCACTGTTAGTACCCCCCCAAAGTATTTCCCCAGCACCTCTGCTTTCTCCTTATCAGTCTCCACTCTACTCCCATTAATGAAGCCCTTTCCTCTTTTTTTGTTATGGTTCTGGAGGCACTATCTGGTGATTTCAGAGTTGGGCTCCCATGGGAACTGCTATAAGGGTCCTGCAAATGCTTGACTAAGTCATGAAGGTCTGTGAGAGAGTCTTAGAAGGTATGATAAGGGAAAGATACTGTATGTACTGTATGTACTTAAAAGATAGGGATCTGATGTTGTGTTTGCAGACCGGGAGAAGGCCTTTGATAAGGTGGCCAGAGAAGTTGTGCAGTAGGCTAGGAGAAAACTTGGCATTGAGGAGTGGCTGGTGCATGTGATAATAAAGATGTACGAGGACTCACGAACGGTAGTGAGGGTGAAAGGTGTACAGCTGAGTGAGGGACATATACAGTACTTCTTGTTGAGGATATAGGGTAGTGAAGCTGTGAAGCTTATGTCACCCTATCCGGGCGGAAAGGACCCCAGGGTGGAGAGGTTTCACAGGGAGGACGGGGACATCGTAGATTTCAGGGGAGGGCACCCATGCCCCGCAGTCGACGGAGACACCCCGCCAACCTCAGGAACTTCTTCATTAGCAGGAGGACCTTGGATTGACATATACAGTACGGTACTAGATATTTGGTAAGGGTTAGCTTTATATCCCATGTACTGGTTACTAGGGACATATACTAGGTGTTAGGTGGAGGTTAGTTTTGTATCCAAAGTACTGGGTACTAGGGACATATACTAGGTGTTACGTGAGGGTTCTGAGTGATGAGTTTTCAGTTCGCGTCGGAGTCCAACAGGGAAGTGTGTTAATTAAGCCCTCTCCTCTTTGTTATGGTTCTGGAGGCACTATCTAGTGATTTCAGAGTTAGGCTCCCCTTGCATCTGCTATAAGAGGCCTGAAAATGCTTGGCCAAGTCATGAAGGTCTGTGAGTGTGAGAGAGTCTTTGAAGGTATGATAACTTCATAGTCAGGCAGCTGCAGGAAAGATATCTAAGAGGTGTTTTTCCGGTCCCGTCTCAAGACCACCGTCGCAAGATCTACCCGAAAAACTGTTTTTCTGGTCCCGTCGCAAGCCCACCTTTAGCAAGCGAGACACCAATATTCTCTTGCGACGGCAAGAGAGCTCCGGAGCTGGGTTGACGGCAAGCTGAAACATCTCTCTCAACTTACTGTTTCTCCATTCTAATTTATTTTGGTATATTTGTTTATCCAAACATTATGTTATAATTTACTTGCCTATTATTAGGAAGTAGAGTAATAAGAGCCCACAGTAACGTATATCCAATTGTTGATAATAAATTAATGTTGGACAGTACGCTTGGTTAAATTTTGTCCACGAAACAACAACAAACCCCAGCTTTGACTAGGCCTACAGTAGGCTATGCTATTTACCGATTGTTTTTTCATATCAGAATTGCATTTATATAATCCTTATGATAATTAAATTGGCGGTGAATGTTATTCCGATGAAATGGAAGTTGTATAGCCTAGCCTATATATTTGTAAGATGTGTGCTGGCTTGGAGCAAGCCTGTGTTGTTTTTCCTGTCCTGTGATTATCTTGCGACGGCTCGGTTGAGACGGTGGTCTTGCGACGGGCCCGGAAAATCACGTCTCTACTGAAAGTAAGAAGTTGTGTACTAGGCTAGGAGAAAATTTGGCGTAGAGGAGTGGCTGGTGCGTGTGATAATGAAGATGATAATGAATCCACCGCCGCCGCCACCGTCATGTTTACATGGTCGATCGCCGCAGTTTGGTTAGGCCTATTTGCCCCCCTCAACATATTATTGTATCCAACGGCATTCAAAATGGACGGGAACATGATGGCAAGCTTTCGTCGCCGCTCCACCGCCATGTTTGGATATCCATGTTTGGATATTGATTAGAAGAAAGAAACGATTGTGGGAAAGATTAAAATTGTTAAAAAAGAACAGGGGGTCTAGTATAGAGGCTAAGGAAGTGGATCTGGAACGCAGACAAATAAGGTGGGACACAAGGAGGGGGGTGAAGGAGAGGGAGAGAGAGATAGCTAGAAATGTGAAGGATAATCCAAAAATATTCTGGAAGTACATTCAGGAAAAGTTAACAAGAAGAGTAGGGATCCCAGAGCTGGTGGGGGGGTTGAATGATGGGAGTAGAGCGGAGACTGATAAGGAGAAAGCAGAGGTGCTGGGGAAATACTTTGGGGGGGTACTAACAGTGGAGTCGGAGGATGCAGTGCCTACTATTCCCATCAAACAGGCACCGGCACTAGAACTAGTAGAGTTTTCCCATGCTAGAATAAGAAGGGCTATAGAAAAAATGAACAGAAGTAAGTCACCGGGACCGGATGGGATACACCCAAGAATCATAAAGGAAGGAGGGGAGATGTTAGTAGAGCCATTGAAAATGTTATTTGAGGTATCGTTTAATACAGGACAAATCCCGATGGACTGGAGAGAGGCGAACATAACAGCTATATTTAAGAAGGGAAAGAGAAATGACCCAGGGAATTATAGACCAGTCAGTTTGACAAGTGTTGTGTGTAAACTAATGGAAACGGTAATTAGAGAAGGAATAATGGATCATATGAAGTCAAACCAACTCTTCAGTGGGAGACAGTTCGGATTCTTGCCGGGGAGGTCGACGGTACTACAGCTAATTAAGGTGGTAGATGATTGGATGCAAATTCTAGAAGATGGTGATGTAATAGACGTGGTATATTGCGATTTTATGAAGGCCTTCGATAAGGTCCCACATAAAAGGTTAATAGAGAAAGTTAGAAGCTATAATATAGGGGAGAAATGTGTGAAATGGATAGAAGCCTTCCTGAAAGATCGGAGACAGAGGGTACTGGTGAATGGAATAGGCTCGGGGTGGAGGGAAATTACAAGTGGGGTACCTCAGGGATCTGTGTTGGGACCACTGCTGTTCGTTATATTTATCAACGACTTGCCTGAAGTTATAACTAATGGAAGTGAGGTATACCTGTATGCGGATGACACTAAACTGTATAGAAGAGTGAGGAGTAAGGAAGATATGGGTTTGCTTCAAGGAGATGTGGAGGACATGAAGGGATGGTCTGAGCATTGGTTAATGCCTTTTCATCCAAAAAAATGTAAGTACATGCGGATTGGGACCAGCAAGATAGACAAGGTAGGATACAGTATGTATGAAGCGATGGAGGAAGTGAGTGCAGAAAAGGATATAGGAGTAGTGATAGACAAATAAGTTAAATTTCTCAGAACATTTAGCGGAAAAGATAAACTAAGCCAATATAATTGTAGGGCTGATAAGGAGGACATTTGTGTCACTTGACGAAGAAATCTTCAGGAATCTCTATACAGCGCTGGTTAGGCCGCACCTGGAATATGCAAACCAGGTGTGGGCTCCATATATGGTAAAGGATATAGAAGCAGTGGAGAAAGTGCAGAGGAGAGCTAGCAAGCTGGTACCAACGTTGAAGAACGCGGGCTATGAGCAGAGGTTGAGGACACTGGGGCTTCCGACACTGGCATATAGGAGAAAGAGAGGGGATATGATAGAGACTTTTAAGATAGTGTCAGGAAAGTACGATGAGGA
The DNA here is from genome assembly GCA_032716605.1 of Paralithodes platypus. Classification (NCBI taxonomy): domain Eukaryota; kingdom Metazoa; phylum Arthropoda; class Malacostraca; order Decapoda; family Lithodidae; genus Paralithodes; species Paralithodes platypus. The sequence continues at coordinate 45,152,725 of CM064525.1, read as the reverse complement.
TGTGTGTGAAGGTATCTTCTTGATGCGGGAGGGAACAAGAACGAGAGGACACTAAGAAAATTTACAAAGAAAGAAATAGGCTTGAGAAGGCAAAGAACTCATTTTGTGATAGAGTGGTAAATGAGTGGAACGCACTGCCCCAGTATGTAGTCGATTCCGAATCAGTAAGGGAGTTTGAAAGTAATCTTGATAAAGCATGGGGAAGACAAGATTTGAAGTTTGATTATAAAGCAAAGATACAGAATAGTAAAAATTTTGCGTCTGCTACCGCCGCCGCCAACACCGTGAACGACCGCAGCAGTGCAAGTACTGGTACTGAGCTGGATACACAGGCATAGTTTGCCTTTTTCCAGAGGATCTACTGTAAGAAACTGTAAGTAAGAAATGTTTACATGTGTCGATCGCCGTGGTTAAGTTTGCGTCTATTTTGACGGCGATTTTTTTTCGGTTATTTGCCCCCTGCTGGCAATATATAAGATGATGACAATATGTTATGAGGGGGGGGCCTCAACAATGACCTCTAACCTCTGTATATTAAATAGGGCTAGAGCAAATTGGCTGCAAATTTCCACATCTATGCTATTCCTTGAATGACTGTTCCCAAATGGTCGACATATTTAGGGCAGGGTGCCAAAACAGAAATTATCCAGTTCTGGATAATTTTTCTAAGATTACAAGGATCAACTTTGCGTGGCGTCTGCGGGGGGCACAGCCCCCCGCTACATAACAGGGGGTCCGGGGGGCGTAGCCCCCCGGCCGCCGGAGAAATTTTGAGATGTGAAGGTAAATATACGCACAATACATGCTCAAAATTTATTAAAAGGAATGAATAATATTGTAAGTAAAAGAGATGTTATGTATGTTTACTGGTGTTTAATCAGGATACTATGGGAGCTGGCTGCCTGTACTTCAGTCTCAAAGAGATTCACTTCAGGTCCACTAATATAGGCATTGAAAACAGGTTTTTAAATTATTCTTAGCAGTCCCTGTTTTAGTTTTGTAACTTTTGTCCAATAAAGATTTCATGTATATTTGTTGTTGCATTCCAAGAACTATTACATACTTAATTTATATCCTTTCATATGATACATGAGTTACTATAGAGTACTGGTTAAAATACATACCGGTACCAAGTTTCAAGAATAAACTTTGATTAGAACATTTGTTTGTCTATTATTTTCCCTGGGCCGAGTAAAAAATACCGGGGTAGGCTATTCCCATCTCGGGTTAAGTACAATCAGTAGGAACGTAGAAACTTACTTTAATTTTCACAACTTTAAAAGACTCAAGATTCTGCGAGGCTAATTCCGAAAATATTCAATCAAGTCTCCGTTACCCCCATGAAGTCAGGTTATAGTAATGACAAGACATACCAATAATATATGTTAGTTAGCGGGTGTGTGGACTGTGGGGATAGTGGCAGCCCCCACTTTGGACACTAAGACTAAGTAAAGTTAGGTTAGGGTAAGGTAATGCAAATTATCTACTCATAACATGATAAACAATTGAACAATAAACTACTGTACTATATTCCTTGAAGAAATAAAAACAAACAATTGTACATAAGGCTGCGGAAAGATTCTTTAGTGATACCCAAGTCATGGACGGGATTCCGGGAAATCTATAAATGCACTGTAGGCGGTAGGCCTAGCTGCTGGCTGTACACTTATTAAATTGTACCGGTAATCTGGCTAAAAAGTTACCGGTATACAAAATGAGAACATAGAGGCAGGGTGCAGATCCCACTTTGGACACTAAGTTTGGACTTTGGTTAGGGTAAGTTATTGCAAATCTTCCACTCATAATATAAACTACAATAAAATAAGATACCAGTAGATAAGATACTACTGTAGCCTATTCTGCCTATAGCCTATACCTTTAAAACAAAAACAAACGGTAAGACTGCGAAAGTATTCTTCAGTGACAGATCTACCCCTATAATCCCACGGCACGACGGCAAACTGTTATTGTCATAGGCTATAGCCTAGCCAGGGTGTCGAATGACGCTGTTTTTTTTAGTGATAACACAAATTAACTTTCTGTATAATGATAAAAAAAAATTAATCCTAGCCTAGGCCTAGCCTACGTATTTTTATATTATTATTTTAAAAGTTAGATATCTAAAATAGGCCTAGGCTTAGGCCTACTGTGTTCCAAAACTCAAGAGTAGCCTAGGCTAGGTTAGCCTAGCCTAGCCTTACAAAAAAAAAAAAAAAATACAGGAATGTTGGTCTAGGCTAAGTTTAATATACACTTCCCATGTCATTTTAACAGTTCTATTGCTTCTATATATCATATAATACACCATAGGCTAGAGTAAGTTTTTAATAACTAGAAAAAAAGGTCATCTTCTAAATAATTACCATAATTGAGGACCTTTGCCGTTCCCGGGTTAAGAGTGGGCTCTGAGTCTTAGCCTACCAGAACCAGATTCCCAGCTGCCTAGCTAACCTTATTTTTTACTGTCTTTAACCTCAAATCTTCCTTGATCTTCATTAGCCTATCAATACATTATACATTATATACGGTGTACCTCCTGTTGTTCTCAAAAACTGTGCTTCCGTGCTGACTCCCTGCCTAGGCAAACTCTTTCGTCTCTGTCTATCCTCTAACGTCTTCCCTTCATGCTGGAAGTTTGCTCACATTCAACCTGTCCCAAAGAGGGGTGACCGCTCTCAACCCTCCAACTATCGTCCAATTGCTCTTATCTCTTGTCTTTCTAAAGTTTTTGAAACTATTCTTGCTTCCAAATTTCTTAAGCATTTCTCTTCTCATAATCTGCTCTCAGATCGCCAGTATGGCTTCCTTAAGGGTCGCTCTACTGGTGATCTTCTTTCATATCTTACTAACTCTGGTCATCTTCCTTTCGGGACTTCGGTGAGACTTTTTCTATTGCACTAGACATATCGAAAGCCTTCGATAGAGTCTGGCATAAATCTTTAATTTCTAAACTACCCTCCTTCGGTTTCTATCCCTCCATCTGTGCCTTTGTCTCTAATTTCCTTTCCGGCCGTTCCATAGCCGCGGTTGGGGACGGCCATTGTTCACTTCCTCACTCTATAAACTCCGGTGTTCCTCAGGGCTCTGTCCTATCTCCTATTCTCTTTCTAATTTTATAAATGATCTCTTAACTGTACCTTAATTCCCATCCATTCATACGCAGACGACTCAACCTTGCACTACTCCATTAGTTTTTCAGAACGCCCCAGCCAGCAATCCCTCAACGACAAACGTAATGAAGCCATAGAACTCTTAAATTCTGATCTAAATACTATTTCCAATTGGGGCAGAGAAAACCTTGTTAACTTTAATGCTTCCAAAACCCAATTTCTCCATCTATCTACCCGTCAGGATCCCCCAGCGGACTATCCCTTATTCTTCAACAATACAAAAAATCAACCCTTCATCTTCTCTCAATATTGGTGTCTCTTTTTCTTCTGCTCTCATTTGGAAGGACCATATTACCAGTCTTGCTAAGGCAGCATCCCAGAAGCTGGGTGTGCTCAACCGCCTTAGGGGGTTCTTTTCCCCTGCACAGCTTCTTGCTCTGTACAGGGGCATAGTGCGCCCTTGTATTGAGTATTGTTCACATGTGTGGGGAGGTTCCTCTCACACTGCTCTCCTAGACAAAGTTGAAAGGAAGGCCTTTCGTATCATTAACTCCCGTCCACTCACCAACTCTCTGCAATCTCTCTCTCCGCCGCAATGTTGCATCTCTCTCGCTATTCTATCGCTACTATAATAATCAGTGTTCCTCAGAGCTATCCAGTGCATACCACCTCCTTTACGTAGGGCACGTGGTACCCGTCTTGCAACTCAATCCCACCCCTACTCTGTGCAACTCCAACCCAAGAGTGAAACGTTACTCTCAAACTTTCTTCTACTCAACAGCTGAGCTCTGGAACTCTCTCCCAGAATCAGTCTTTCCCTCTTCCTATGACTTAAATTGCTTCAAACTCCGTGTGTCCAGGCATTTTGGCTCGAACGTCCCTTGATTTTGGCCCTGTCACTCTTTCAACTATGGGGGAGGCACTCGCTATAGGCAGTTATGCCTTTTGCCTCCCTCAATCACATAGAAAAAAAAAAAAAAAAAAAAAAAAAAAAAAAAAAAACATAGCCCCACTAGTGGGGGCAGTCCTAAGATTGTTGGATAATGGGTTATCCTAAGCCTAATACGCCTAGCCTCAGTCTAGGCTACTAATTTCTGCTTCAAATCATTATTATCATCATAGGCCTAGGCTAATACAAGTAGGCCTAGGCTTATCTGACAAAATAATATGCTTGGCTACTTACAAAATCGCTGTTTGGTGCTTGCTAGAAGTCAGGTTTATCCAAAGTATCACCTTGAACTTATACCTTATATATAATGAGTTCCCCAAGATTAATATGCACAATTTTAGAATGTGTAGGGCACTCGCACTTCACATGAAGTCAATGTTATATTCCAGCCCCTTAATTCACTCTATTTTTCCACAAATATATCGGTAAATAACAGCTAACACATTTCCAAGTGTTCCACAGTTGATTGGCGGCAAGCTAATTTGACGTCATCATTGGATTATTCTCGGAAACACCACAATGGAAAACATAGCTGATATTGGTTCGTTGTTTTCCATTGATCCAACCACATATAGGCCTATACCCCTGAAAAACCAATAATTCATCATAAAATCGTACTAATTTATAGCTTACCTTATGCCTCAAGGTCTTGAGCTCTTTTTCAAACACATAAAATTGATATTCATTCACTATTTTTAAGAAATTAGAGACCCCATAAAATTAACACATACGAAAAAATATCGTGTATTTTGTGGGAGTTTAACTGGGATCAGATCAGATCAGAAAACTAACATTCAAACTTAAATTAATATTTTACATTATTCATTTCAGTGAAATTCTGTCAATATATTAAACACATGGAGTAGTTTAGTTAATATATACATAGTTTTAGATAAATACCTATTATTATCCTTTAATCTACATATTATTGAGCATTCGAGTGCCAATAAAATTACGGTAGTTGTGTTCGTCTTGACTCAGCCTTCGGCGCAATATAACATCGGAGTGTAGGGGTATATTGGTTGTTTGTTTGTTTGTTTGTTTTAGCGGACTCTCCCATCCAAGAGTTCGTTCTATGAACGATGGCCGTTTCCTTATTGTAATATATATTTGTTATATTGGTGCTAAAGTCAGTCACCTCATCCGAACCGAACAAGTTGTGTTTTCACAGTGTAAACAAATAGCTTTCATGACTCGAGCTCTGGATTTATCCGTCTATATTTACATTAGTAGCTGCATTTGCACTTCAATACAGGTGATATATAATAGTTCTAAGATCATAGCCAATGTAGAGTACAGTGTAGAGCAAAGCAACTATCGTTTGATGAGTGTAATGTAGAAATAGAATGGCAGGTTTAGCGGGGCTCCCGGCCGCCCCGGGAGTCACAGGCTCTTAGCCAATTTCAGTATCAATATTTTTTCAGATGTTAGGTTCGGGATCACAAAGAAAATGGGCGAATTTTGGCACACTGATTCAGGGTGTCAAACGACGCTGTTTTTTTGAGTGATAACGCAATGAACTTTTTGTATAATGATAACAGAAACTCCCCCCCCCCCCCCAATAAAAGGTAGGCTAGGCTAAATTGACACAATTTTGGTCTCCATATTTTCCATCTTGATTGTTTTTTTATTGCAGGAAATACTGTTTTAGACACCTAAATTCTCAAAAAAAAAATCTGGGGGGCATGCCCCCGGACCCCCCTAGAGCTCGCGCCTTCGCCGCACTATAATGATAACAAAATAAACCATTGATAACACAATTCATATTTTGTGGATTGACACCCTGGAGTCACATATTAGCTTGATCACTCTAGGCCTAGTTGTTTTTTAGTTACAGAGGTTATAGCCTAGGTCATGATTTCTTGCCTACTTACAGCGAATAGACTAGGCCTATTGTAGATTGGTAAAATATTTGCTTAATAGGCCTAGGCTATGCAATTGTCTCGATTTGACTAATTTTACCTAATTAGGCCTAAAGCAGCCTCAGTCTATTCCCAAACCCCAAACAGTATCCCATGTTAAGCCCTAGGCTAGGCCTAGGCCTAATCCCACTCTCAATCAAAATTCGAACTGATAAATTCGTACCTACCGGTAGCGAGGCCTAGGCTATATTTTTCGTGAATAGATATAGAAAATGGTTTAGAGGAAAGAGCATCCTATATTATGTTAAAATAATAATAATATGTAATATACTGTGTATGGTTGTATTACATTTAAATAGTGATAGATGTGTATATTAATGGGATAAATACTCCGAAGTTCGCATACGTTCAGAAAATGTTGTGCAACACTGTTGCCAGATACTAATCAATCCCATTATCATTATATCATAATGGATTTTACTCATTTGCATAATTTCAAATACCTAGGACATTAATATAATATTTTCCTATCTTTTTTGTAGTGATATTTGTCTGATTTAGTGGTATATTGGTGTCTGTCTAGGGTTATAATGCATTGTGAAAGTTACCTCTGCATCTCTGACTTGGCTTAAGTACCCCTGCTTTCTTTGAGTACTACACGGCAAGAGAAGCTTTCGGTTCTGTCACAGACTGCCAAGGTACACACAACAGCTAAATTCGACATCATGTTCACATAATATGTAATAGCATTATCTATGGTTGTATTAGACAACAATCGTGATAGATTTCTATTTTATGTGGATAAATAGTATTAAGCTGAATAAACTAAATACCAAAAGTTCACTAGAGTGGTTGTTGATACATATGAGGGAGGAAGAAGATAGGAAGGAAGGGCTAGGCAGTGTTGCCAGTTGTATCGCTAGATATTACCGCTAGATGTAGAGCTATTTACTTCAATTTAGCAGCCATTTTTTCATATCTAGAGAGATTTACTAGGGATAATTTTAAAATGTCAGACATTCTAGTCATATTACATTGTAAAATTTGCAAAACAAACAAACCAAAACTCTTTAGAAATTGCAGCATTATTCTAACATTGTTTGACTATGTAGCAACATGCTAGCGACTTTTGAGAAAGGATCTAGCGGTATTTTGTGGAGACATACTGGGAGGGAGGTGGTGGTTGCAGTGGTGCCAGTTGTAAAGCTACATATTACCGCTAAATGTAGAGCTATTTACTTCAATCTAGCAGCCATTTCTTTTATATCTAGAGACATTTACTAGGGATAATTTGAAAATTTCAGACATTCTAGTCATACTACATTGTAAAATTTGCAAAACAAACAAACCAAAACTCTTTAGAAATTGCAGCATTATCCTAACATTGTTAACAAATCTGGGGGGCATGCCCCCGGACCCCCCTAGAGCTCGCGCCTTGCCTTCGCCGCACTATAATGATAACAAAATAATAAACCATAATGATAACACAATTCATATTTTGTGGATTGACCAAGAGTCAAGTTCAGAAAATCAGTGTTCGTCACGGTAATTAATCTGTCACTCCTCCTCAGAATTATTGAAATGTCTATGTATGCGAATATTTCTTGCTCTACAATTAAACAAATAAATATGTTTTATAATTTCACCTAATATGTAATGTCACAACACTTCTTAAATTGTATATATTTAAATGTATTGCCGATATGTTCTGTTGTCGATTATTCCAGTCCCTGACACACCTCATGATATTTGGTATATTACGCTATTTCGCTTTTATTTTGTCTCTTTATTTGTTTGGTAATAATTATTCTGCAATGCATATTTACTTTCATTATTAAAAATAGTCAGGAAAGGTTGTCCATATAATGTATATATTTAACACCTTACGAGCGGCCTATGCGGTTTATTTATGTGTACCGCCCAGCGGGGTGTTTTTAGCCAAAATAGGGCTGTTTACGTGATCATTTTCATGCCTAAATAAGACCCAGAACGTAAAACAAGTACCTATCCCTGAAAGGGCATAAACAGAGCTTTCGAATGACACCATAACGATCCTTGTATGATGGATAGTTTTCTTGCAATAACCGTGCAACGCGAGTGCAAAAAGCAGGTAATTCGGTACTTTCGGTACATAATTGAGTATGTAGCGAGTGAGAGAGGGAGGAGGGAGCTGAGATTTGTGTCAGTAGGTTCGCCGCGGTGGTCTGGAGCAGTCATACGCTCGCTAGTCTCCTGCCACCACTTGTCTCTCTCTCTCAGCCACATTACGTGCTGAAATTGCCACTCGAGTTATGTCGAGCCCCGCCACATAGTCCAGCTTTATTTAACTCGACTTATGTTGCTCGCCGCTAAATAAGGGTTAAAAGTCTGGATCGCCCCTTGTCATTTTGTGCCACCACACTTTAATGAGAGTGGGTTATCAGACTTTGGGGTGACATAAAATGCAGCAATTATATCATAATGGATTTTACTCATTTGCATAATTTCAAATACCTAGGACATTAATATAATATTTTCCTATCTTTTTTGTAGTGATATTTGTCTGATTTAGTGGTATATTGGTGTCTGTCTAGGGTTATAATGCATTGTGAAAGTTACCTCTGCATCTCTGACTTTCCTGAGTACTGCTTTCTTTGAGTACTACACGGCAAGAGAAGCTTTCGGTTCTGTCACAGACTGTCAAGGTACACACAACTGCTAAATTCGACATCATGTTCAAATAATATGTAATAGCATTATCTATGGTTGTATTAGACAACAATCGTGATAGATTTCTATTTTATGTGGATAAATAGTATTAAGCTGAATAAACTAAATACCAAAAGTTCACTAGAGTCGTTGTTGATACATATGAGGGAGGAAGAAGATAGGAAGGAAGGGCTAGGCAGTGTTGCCAGTTGTATCGCTAGATATTACCGCTAGATGTAGAGCTATTTACTTCAATTTAGCAGCCATTTTTTCATATCTAGAGAGATTTACTAGGGATAATTTAAAAATGTCAGACATTCTAGTCATATTACATTGTAAAATTTGCAAAACAAACAAACCAAAACTCTTTAGAAATTGCAGCATTATTCTAACATTGTTTGACTATGTAGCAACATGCTAGCGACTTTTGAGAAAGGATCTAGCGGTATTTTGTGGAGACATACTGGGAGGGATGTGGTGGTTGCAGTGGTGCCAGTTGTAAAGCTACATATTACCGCTAAATGTAGAGCTATTTACTTCAATCTAGCAGCCATTTCTTTTATATCTAGAGACATTTACTAGGGATAATTTGAAAATTTCAGACATTCTAGTCATACTACATTGTAAAATTTGCAAAACAAACAAACCAAAACTCTTTAGAAATTGCAGCATTATCCTAACATTGTTTGGCTATGTAGCAACATGCTAGCGACTTTTGAGAAAGGATCTAGCGGTATTTCGTGGTAACACTTTAGGAGGGTTAAAATACGAGTCATACGGGCAATTGCCAAAACTTTAAAGGTCCATATCATTGTTATTAAACTAAGCATTTGGCAAAGGGAGGAATTGTTAAAAACCTTAGCCAATACTCTGTCATTCACCAAAAATAAATTTGAATTTATCATTATTATTTGGTAGGGTAGGTATGTATAGGTAGGTTGGCTAAATAATTGATGGAATTCGTAGGGACTCGAACGGTTTTGAGAGAGTTAAATAAAAAAACAAAAGATAGGACTGAATAATAAAGAGATTATGTTATTAAGCAAAACAGGGGGATGCGTGGAAGCCTATAGACTGTAGACGGTAAACTTTGTGTGGGTAGCAAATTCGGTTTTAAAGTAATTTAAGAATAGACAGTTTTCAATGCTGCGGCCAAACTATTCCACCCATTTATATTTTTTTGGTATCAAAACGTTCGGAATCGCGAGCCTCACCCAACTACGCAAGCATGGCTCTGATCATCGGCGTAGTTTTCAAGATGTGGAATTTTAAGTGGAATTCGAGTTTTTTTCAAGATTGCCGGAAAAAACCCACGTGCAAAAGCAAAACCTTCTCTATAAAATTTGCGGAGCATTAGTAGGGGAGTGTGTATGCCAAAGCCCAGTCGTTTCCTGTGAGTGGGAGAGACGGTATTTAAGCGTCAAGTTTTTCGGGAAATCGGCTGCCACGGACATGTTTGGCCACCATGCTGGATGTTTAACATATCAAAAGTTGCCCAATACAAAAACGCACCTCTTGTGAAAGTTTGATCCCGATCCAAAAATCGGTTCTGGAGTTATTGCGTCGAAACCGGCGCGTAAGAAGAATTTGGATGAAATTCCAGGTTTAATGATTACAATAGGGGTTCCCCGTAGGGGACGAACCCCTAATAATGCATTTATATTGTTAATATTTTATATAATATAAACCTAGAAATATTTAATAATAACCGAAATTATTGTAATAATGATAGTAATATTATATATAATAGTAGTAGTGCATCTCCGTTACTGAACAAAGCTGTAAGTTTATGTTACAGTTCTTCACAACTGCTAAACAACTCTCCTCCTAATGGGCGTCACCAGAAAGTTATCTCTGCCAATGAAAACCCCATGTGTGTTGGGATGGTTTGGGCTAGTGGAAAGGCTGTCATGGCTGCCAACATGACAAACCTGTGTGGCTATAGCAGACGAAAAACTGTATACTTTCATCCTTGACCAACTGTACATGCCAATAACGGCGAAGCCTTCGGAAGCTTCCGCCGCATCCTTGCCCACTGAATCCAAATTTGCTTTCAGGTCTTGGTCGCCGCTTTCGTTCCCTCCCCTGATAACCTCTACTAGGTTTAGATCGGCGGCGATCAAGCGTTGATGGCCCGCAGTCACGTCCGATTGCGTGTCGACGAGTGGGGGCGGCGGATCGCTGGTGATTATCTGGCGTATCAGATCTCTGATCACGAGTTCGTGCGGTGCAGGTGCAAAACCAATGTCGTTACTAAGACCATATCTGCCACCACCACCACTACCAACCTGTTCAACATAGCGTGCATACTCTCTGGAGACCGGTAAAGACAGGTCCTTCCTTTTCATGACAGTAGACAGAGTTTTCTTGAGAATATTGATTATTGAGGTATTGTATTTTAGTGCATTCACTATGCTGTATGATTCCTTAGTTTTGGCAATTACGCCCGCTACGCACCTTGGGCACGCCAAGACAGAGTGCAAGTCCTGCACGAATGAGGTTAGCAGCAGCTCTCGGTTGAGACCAGAATTGGTGTCTCCGAGAGGGCCCATGCTTGCCACGGTGACGGCCCCTGTCGAGATGGCCATGAAATTCCAATGAGTGTACAGTAAGAGTCTCTGATCGGTGGTGACGGCATAGTTGGTGAATAGTGGTTGTCTGTTGTAACCCGAAAAGAATATGGTGTCGACGGCCTCTTCAGGTGACAGGTTCGAATTTAATACCTTAACCTCTGAAGTGCGCATGGGGGTAATTGGAAACGTCCCCCTGTGCTGACGTATTTGAGGTGTTTCCGTCACTAAAATATTCATTGTGCCATTAATAGCATTAATACTTATCCATATGCGCCTATTATGGGTTGATTATAAAGGTATTAACCTGAAACAACAATAAAACGAGTGAAAACAGCGTTTGGATGGTCAAAATCGGAGATATAGCCCGCGAGTTGTATAATGTATGGGTGAGCCAATCTGCTTTCCCGCCAATTTCCCCCAAGGCCACTGAGACACAGTCGATCGATACTCTCTCTCTCTCTCTTGCACTCGCTTGCTATCAGTGATGACCACACCCTCCAATCGGATTTCTAATGTTAGCACGAAAATATACCTCAGAATAAGGGAATAACAGGGAAAATAGGTGATAACTGAAGGAGAGGAGGAAAGTGGGGAAGGAGGGGAGGTAGAGGACTGAGATTTTGCATGGCCCAGGGGCCAAAAAAAAAAATAAATAAAAATAAAAAAAAAAAAAAAAAAATTCGATGTCAAAAGTTGATTTTTTTTTCTCTGACTCTTAAGAGTCTCCCCGCAGTGCGCCGGGGGAACTCTTAAGAGTCTCCCCGCAGCTCTCGGGTTAAGAGCGGGTGGTAGGGTATTTTACACTGTGCCGCCCAGCGGGAGGTTTTTACCCTAAATAGGGTTGTTTCCGTGCTCATTTTCATGCATAAACAAGACCCAGAGCGTAAAACAAGTATATATCCCTGAAAGGGCGTAAACAAGAGCTTTCCAATGACACCCGAACCATCCTTGTACGACCACTGGTTCTCTTGCAAAGATTGTGCAACACGAGTGCAAAAACCCTAAAATAAGGTAATTTCCGTACATAATTCCATGTGTAGCGAGTGAGAGAGGGGAGAGAAGGGTGGAATACAGTTCGGTACGTCCACGGTGGTCGTGGGGAGCGGTCATAAGGTTACTACACTCGTCCCACCGCTCAGCTCTCTCTCTCAGCAACATTACGTGCTGAAAATGGCACTCGACAGCTGTCGTGCACTGCCACATAGTCCAAATTTATTTCACTCGACATATGTTGCGCGCCGCCAGTTAAGGGTTAAGGTCATCTCGCGGGAAACTTCTCGGTGAAGAGCGTCGATGGCGTTCGTATTGAGCACTCTTTTAGCCGTGAGGAAAGGTCGAAAGTTGATTCCCTTAGGGGCAATAGCCTTCACCCTTCTTTGGATATTGGTAAGCGATCGACGCCTCTTTCCTTCGAGCGTCAGCCGCAATAGTTCATCCTCTGTGAATGGGACGCTCAACGAGTCCGAGATAGACTCTCTCATTGAGGCATCCTCGTTCTCCGCTTTCGCCTGCTCGCCCTCCCCGTACCCGTTCAGAGCCACCGGAGACGGCAGGGCCCTCTCCAGCTCTGACGCCCGTTCGCAACCGTTGCCAGGCGGTGAGAAACCGTGGTGGTCTCCCGAGAAAGCGACGGTCCTGGCCAGGAGAGACCTGTACTCGGCAGAAATAACCACGGATATTTTTTCCATGATTTCCGCTCCTAATAGAGCATCAGTAAAATTGCCCAGAAAAAGAGGCAGAACATTTCTGGAAGTGGAAATCAAAGTAAGTAGGACGGTGACAGTCGGGATCAAGATCCACTGTCCCGTCTCGCTGTCGATCACCTCATCGACGTCCTTGCCGTCCAAGAATGATTTACCCCTTTGCAATATGGCCCCTATCAAAAAATCGTACTCTGAGTACGGAATACTTAAAATCCCGCCAGTGGCAGGAGCATCGCCGTCGTCACTCGCCGTCAGTCTGCGGTACAAGGTCTTTTTCCATCGCAACACATCCGCCAGAGAAAAACAAAACATGGCGACCATACGTTTAGCTCTGGCCAGGCTCAGATCAGCCGGCACGACCACTGTCGCTGCTGCTTGCGTCCCCGCGTTCTCGTAATTGGCACGCGCCACGTTGCCTGCGTCCAGAAACCATGAAGCGCCATGAGCCCTCTGCAGGGCATCGCCCTGACCTGTAGTGGAAGCAAACCGAGCGGCTGAAGTGAACACGTTCGTCATTAGAGCATCAAAGTAGTTTATTAAATTCAAGACGGGAGTCTGTTTAAGGAGGCTTGTGTGTGTCAGCAGGTCGGGCGCTTCGTCCGACAGCCTCCACGATGGATCCAGAGTCATTGCTCTCGCGGCATCCATAGGAGCTATGGTACCATCGCTCATGGCTCTATCAATATTCCTTTCGTCCAGTCCGGAAGCGGTGGCATAGTCCAGATAATGGCTCACGGGCGGTAGTTTGGTCACCTTCCTTTTTTCAAACCATGTCGGACCCAGAATGTCGGTCGCCAAGACCTTGAGAGCCTCAGAGCCCGATCGTCTATCCTGGGCATTAGTGTAACTCCTCCCCTCCCTCTCTCTTTCGTGCAATGTTTGCAAGAGTAATAGAGCTTCTGAGATGTATCGCGGACGAGGAGCTGAGCCATTTTCATACGTCGAGCATTCGGCCACTAGGGCAAAGATGAAGGGGTTAGCATGAGCCATCTGTAAATGGCACTTTTTTTTCCCCAAGCTGGCGAATAGACCAGTGAATGTTTATGGTTCATGCGAGCTACCTAATTGACATAAAAGTCTCACCAACGTTAAAAATGAATATGGATAATCAGCACAGTGCGGTCATCGATGAAACGGGAATGAGTGTGGTTGACACCCAGGGCATTCGTCAAAGGTTGATGCGAATGGAAGCTGATAAACGGAGATTCGTAGAGGCAGCGTCCGTCAGACTCTTGAAAAGTATAGTACGAATATCCCATCATCGGCGCGCCGTCGACCTGACAGACAGCGCCAAAATTCTGGGCAGAATACTAATTAATGACATCCACAGTACTGAGGGTATATCCAAACTGGCCTCGTTCGAATCTTCAACGGCACGTGATAGACAATAAGTTAAATTTCTCAGAACATTTAGCGGAAAAGATAAACAAAGCCAATAGAATTGTAGGGCTGATAAGGAGGACATTTGTGTCACTTGACGAAGAAATCTTCAGGAATCTCTATACAGCGCTGGTTAGGCCGCACCTGGAATATGCGAACCAGGTGTGGGCTCCATATATGGTAAAGGATATAGAAGAAGTGGAGAAAGTGCAGAGGAGAGCTAGCAAGCTGGTACCAACGTTGAAGAATGCGGGCTATGAGCAGAGGTTGAGGACACTGAGGCTTCCGACACTGGCATATAGGAGAAAGAGAGGGGATATGATAGAGAATTTTAAGATAGAGTCAGGAAAGTACGATGAGGATGTGTGTGAAGGTATCTTCTTGATGCGGGAGGGAACAAGAACGAGAGGACACTCTAAGAAAATTTACAAAGAAAGAAATAGGCTTGAGAAGGCAAAGAACTCATTTTGTGATAGAGTGGTAAATGAGTGGAACGCACTGCCCCAGTATGTAGTCGATTCCGGATCAATAAGGGAGTTTGAAAGTAATCTTGATAAAGCATGGGGAAGACAAGATTTGAAGTTTGATTATAAAACAAAAATACAGAATAGTAAAAATGTTGCGTCTGCTACCGCCGCCGCCAACACCGTGAACGACCGCAGCAGTGCAAGTACTGGTACTGAGCTGGATACACAGGCATAGTTTGCCTTTTTCCAGAGGATCTACTGTAAGAAACTGTAAGAAACTGTTAGAAACTGTAATTGATACAATGCAATCCACACCTGCACCAGACGAGCACATTCAGGAGGGACCAAGATTAGGAAATGTTATCAGGAAAGGCATAATGGGATCGATCCAACCTCAGACCTTGATCGCAATGTTACTTACCGGTACTGCCCAAGGCGAGAACGTGCCTGATAAGGAAGCCGACACGGTGGAAAATGCCATTCGGGGAATCCTAGACCTTCTAGGCTCGTACAATCCCCTATACTTGCAGGAGATCATCATCCTCCAAAAATGTTCCCGAGCTGGCTGCAAAGCCTGCAATGCCCTGCAGATCTACACTACGACCTCCTTACCTGCGGGGAACGCGCCTCCGGATCCCGTTAATGTACTCGTGGCTTTTCTTATGTCCATGAACCATAAGAGAATAGATATCGGAAGTAGCATCAAGGCGTTCTACACTTCTCCTGCCTTGCAGTCCCCCCCAAAAAACAACGACCAATTGATAAAGGTCCCTCTACGAGACATCCTTTTGTCTTGCATCGACTATTTGGGCGGCGAAGGCGACGCTCACCGTGAACAAAGACGAGTGGAGGGGGCAAGCTTAGTGCACATGGCCCATGATGAAAAAGAAGACATAACAGATCTTAATTATCGGTGGGTGAATGCAGTGGAGAGCAAAATAAAAAACATGTCTTTAGAAGCTCAAGATTTCATGGCCTCCATATATTCCTTTCTGTGGTTCAGTCGATACAGAGACACTACTGCCCACACCATCAACCAATTTCTGAGCATCACCATTATTCGCTTCGCCTACTCTGCGGTCGAGATGTTGTACGCGCGTTCCCCTAACGCCAGTGCCCATGTGGACGGTGGACGATTCCTGACCTTCGCGCGATCGTGCATCCCAACCTGCATCATGTCCAACGTCTTCAACGTGGAGAAGGCGTACACTTCGTGGCGCAAGGAAAATATGTCGGTGGTACCCATCCTAAACCTAATCAGCACCGACTGGCACTCAAGGTATCCCACTGAACAAGATATAGATCACATCAGCAAAGCTCTGGAGAATCGGATTTCGGCCATGGCTCAACCCTATCCCAAATATGCCAGGCGGGCGAACCATTCGGGCCTCTCCAGCGTCCGATCCAAGCGCCAAATCGAATGCTATATTCCCTACGGAATCATTGAACAAAATCACTGACCGCCTGCCATCTCTTCTCGCCACCTCGGTCTGACAAAAACCTTATCCAATGGACGTAATGTATCGTGCAATGTAATGCACGTCCTTCCCACCATACCCGAGGCGGTCAAACTGGGAGAAGACCAGCGTTCCGCCCACGAGTCTCAATCTTTCTTCGACAACAGGCTATGTCCCCACATGCAGCAGCAGCAGGGGCTGACCGGCAAATTCCTGGGGTTCTTCACGTCTCTTGTGGATAAATCTATTCTGAGTAAAATTACCAAGCCCCCACAAGCCACCGACATCAACCTTCTCGACGAAACCGTTTCTAAATCTTTGCAATACTTCATTTTCCAAAAACAGGCCCTGTGTCAGGATACACTGAGTCGCTACACCCACTTGCCTCCGCAGAACCAAATAGGAACGCTGAATAACGGCGTGATTGGCAAAAACGTCTCGGCCCTGGATCTTCGCTGGGGTTCACTCTTCTTATTATGGCAACGTCCCAACATTGTAAACTCTAACCTGTCGGCACTATCGGCCAGCCAGTTGGAACTCATGCTCGGCAGAGACCCGAATTGGTCCCACACCATATCTTATATTTTCTTCTTCCTCGAGAGAGTCTGTTTTTTAGCCATAAACTCTGTTTTTTCGGCCGTCGCTGAGGACTCGCATTCCCTTGCCAGCTCAGACAGTTTCTTCACCATCCCTGAAGCCACACAGCTCTTGGAAAATGCCGTCCAAATCATAAAGAAGGAATTGACCGGTTCTGGTGAGAAGCCTGAAGATCCCACCACCGTAAAAACTAATTTCATTAGAGAACTCTACAAGGCAGTGAGAGCAATCGTCATAGATGAAGATAGTGACCCCATGTACATAATAGCTCACGATAGGTTCCTGGCGGGTTTTTCAGTTAAAATGGATGATATCATTCTGAGGTCTCTAGGTTGTGGAGGTGGCCATCCCACTACATTGGGAGGAGAGGAAGGCACACCAGCAGGAGGAGAGTTGGGAGAAGTAGAAGAAATGGATATAGAGTAAAGGTGAAATAAAAACGTTAAACTTATGTATTAATTTTATTGCTAGATAGAGATAGCAAGATGTCGGGAAAGCTGCCGGAAGGAGACTACCTAAATTATAAAATATATTAAATAAAATGACTGTATTTTTGCCTGTGAGGGCCCTAACCCTATACCCGCCACACGAATAGGAAAAATTACCATTTTTCAAGCTAAATAACCTTGCATCTTCATCATATTCACTGAGAAATATAGGTTCACATACTACTGGTTTTTGGAACGGTAACCCTGGGACTAACTAAGGAGAGGGTTGTGCATTAGGACATGGAAGTGTCACTATGACGTGCACTGCTATGTAAGTGTGTCATTACGAGGTACGTTGCATCACTAACGCCATAGTGTACTGTATAGACACTATACCAATAATGCCAGGAGGCTTGTTTGCCCGCTAAGGCTAGTAATGAATATCATTGTTATTATCGTCACCACTCTCATCAGAATTGCTCATATAACGATTACCCAACTGACATCTCTTATATGAGCCACTATTGCTGCCAGACTGTCCCATGTCGTTACTGCTGTGACCCCTGTCTTCGCTTGTACACCCCCTGTTGTCTCTGTACGAGCCCCTGTTGTCGATGCTGCAATGGCCTCTATCGTAGCTGCACTGATCCCTGTTGCCACCACTGTACCGGCCCTTGTTGACGATGCAGTGGCCGCTGTAATGACATCTTTTGTTGTTGAATAGTCCCATTTCATTACTAGATTGACCCATGTGATTATTTAACAGTTCCCTCCCAGTATTGAATGGGGCCGTGTGGTTATTGAATGTCTCCCTCTCATTTTTGTAAGGGACCAGATGGCACAATTCCGGTGTCGTAGTGTTGTGTACCATTGGACTCGGAATCGGAAGCAGGACTTGAAACAATGGCTGCTGGTGTAGTAATCGGTACTGTGAAGAATTCTTAAATACAGACATATTCCCATTAGGAGAGGCTCCATCCTATGCATTGTCTGACCTTCCCGCAGATGCTCTGTCTGATGTTCTCTCAGAGGCTCCCTCCAACACTGCTGCTTGTTCGTCTCCCGTTCCTCCCTCTCTCGTTGAGCTCTCCTCCATTCGCCCCTCTCCGGTCCACTCGTCTTCGGTCCACTCGTCTCCAGTCCACTTATCTCCGGTCCACTCCTCTCCCATTCCTCTGTATCCCGTTCCTCTCGGCTTCCCCTCTCCCTTGCTAGATGTTCATCCATCTTCCTTTCCAGATGTTCATCCATCTCCCTTTCCAGATGTTCATCCATCTCCCTTTCCAGATGTTGCTCCCTCTGCTGTTGCTCCCTCTGCTGTTGCTCCCTCTCCTGTTGCTCCCTCTGCTGTTGCTCCCTCTCCTGTTGCTCCCTCTCCTGGGCCTTCTTCCATTTCTTCATTTCCTTCTTAATATTTTCTTCGTAAGCCTCTCAAGCGCCCCTTGGTCCATTCTAAACTTCTGTTTGTTGGGTTTCCTTTTGTTTGTCTTCTGACTTCTATCCCTGGAAGTATAGTCAGACGACTCCGAATCATCATCATTGATGTTATTTTCGCCCGTTGCCAGTGTCGTGGCGGACGCTGCCATTGACGCTCCGCTAGGTCCCGGCAAGATGGCCCTACACCTCTGTTGTCGAAACGCGTCTGCCACCATTGTAGGACTATTTTTGTACGTGACAGGACAATTATTCGAAGCGCTTTCTTCACACTTGAATATATTTGGTTGGTCTGTAGATCCATCGACCGTTAGATGACTTGTTACTGGACGGGATTCCATCTTTAAACGGTTCTCGGTATATTTTATCTCCCCGGCTTGCATAGATACAGATAGGTTCACTCTCTCCGAAGGGTTAAGAGCGTCTGCGGCCAAAGCGTGTTCAGTTTCTACTTACAAACAAAATTTCTTGCCCACCCCTACCATCCTCCCCCTTGCCCGCCCTCTCTCCCAACCTTCCTCCCCTCCTCCGTTCCTCCTCCTCCTCTCAATACTGTACCTGTGTCGTTCAGGGTGGAAAGAAGATTCGTTTTTTGGAAAGAGTGCAGGGTATAAAGTTCATCCCGCAATTTGTTGTTTACCGCGTCGTTTATCGAGGTCATGCGTCATTTACCGAGGCCTTTACGGCCATCCGAGAAACGGCCAGACATCGCTTTTCGATGAGGAGACCCGAGCCTCCGTCGGGGTCCAAGAGGATCGTACCCAGGGAACATTTTACATGCCGAGGGTCTCGGTATCCCGTTTCATAACCCCAATCGAGGGACCGAATACTGGCTCGTATGTGATTTTTCCTATAAATAAATACATCTAGGCCTATGTGGAAAGCTACAAAAACAAAGATTCGAGTAGTACGTGGATAGCTACAAAAACAAAGATTTGAGTAGTACAAATTTTTATTTTAATAGTATTGGCAAAATGTACAAATATATGATTGCAATAGGGTCCATAGGTTCATCCATGCTAATACAATGTTGCCAGCCCACCACGTCAAAGGGTTATTGCATTCAAATTCCAACCTTACCTCAAATATCCCTGTAAGGTCATTTGCCCACTAAAGGGTTAGACTAGGCTGCTACTTCAAGGAGAAAGCAATGTTACTTCTAATGATAAACACATCTTTGATATCTGTGATAAATTATTATTAACTTCATTATCTAGGATAAAATCATCCATGCTTTTCACAAAAATTTTAAGGAACACCTGTCGATAGTGTTGAAGTTGTTCTTTATTATCATCAACAGCCTTATGACATAGGAACTTCAACGTGGGAGCGTCGAACTTGGAAATGCATGGTAGTGGATCGTCGATGTGGTACCCGTCGCTCACCATAGACTTGTATAGTGCGTCCTTGTTGAAGTCTTCCTGCCAGGATGCACAATGGAAGAAGTTGCGAGGGTGTGATGTGATGAACGTTATACCTCCTCCCAGCTTCCGGGGCTCGAACACTGTACCTCCTTCCTGCTTCAGGAGGTCAGAGCAATGGTGGTGGAACATCCAACACTCAACGAATAATCGCTTCTCAGGATCTACTTTATTGATGACTCGGACCATGAGTTGGTAAATCTCATTCCCAAATGTGTTTATGTAATATAGCCGGTCTACCATATCAAGCTCGATCCGGAAGTTTTTCAGTTCATTGTTGTAATTCAACATCTTCTCCGAAGGCAATGTATGGGTTACGAAGTTATCCTGGCGATACAGACACAGTACCTCGTTCATGTAGTCACCTATATCCTCCACTTTCTTAACTTTAGGATCAAGTGACCTAAAATTAATGGGAGTAGCTGGTACTGTGGTAGACTTTGACGCCATGATCGATAACGATGATCTGACGGGAGGGGATTGAGAGGTGCTTAGTCGGCTGTTGTCAAAGATAGAGTGAGGCTAATACAAAGCAAACTCACACACATCCTATCTGTAACAAATGGTAGTATATGTATCATAAATACCCAATTGCTTCTTATTGCCAGTGTTAGGGGGTTGAAGGCAAGGATGGACCAACATATTTTGTTGTAATCGATGACAGGGGGACCCTGAAGGAAGGTGTCTATTCTTTAGTCTTGGATTTCTTGTAGTAGGTGTGGTTAGGTCCCTCTCTACAACAAGATCTCGTTTGCCAGAAGGTTGCCACCTGCTCTTCTGTCCCAACGTCGAGTGTGCATTTATGATTCGCCTATGGGAGGCAACGAGTTACTGTAGGACGAAGGGCTAGGAGGGCGAGGAAGGTAACGGCGAGGTCGCCGTGCATTGAAAAGTGTCACAGTATACGCCGATGTAGTGATGGACTCTTCCGCTTTGCGGTAAATACTACCTCAGTCCATACTAGGATAATAATGACATGAACGTCGGCGAAAACGGTGAAGAGTGTTAGGACCGGTCTCACCTGAAAACAAAACAGTCAATTCTTTGTTATATTCCTATTGACAAAATATACAAATGATTTATTGAAATAGGGTTGCCCGCTAAAGGGTTAAAGAGCTTTGTCCAAGTGTTTCACAGAGACACTCAAGGCCTTATGGCGTAGCTTGTCGAACTTGTTTAGGTTCATGAATGTTTCGTTCACGAATTTGTTCACCAGACAAGGTTTGATCTGGCCACAATCTCTTGTAATCTTCGCTTCTTTTGCCTTCTTGCTGCTCTCAGGTAACAATGCGAATTCAATTTCACCTTCCCCTCCTGCAACGGTTCCATGCGTCCCTCGGTCGCCACGTAGCGTGAGGGTGGAGGGGCCATTAGCCTGCGCCGTTGGAGCCTTCCACGATTTAGGCGTGAATAGATTGAACGCAGCCGAGAGCGTGTCCCTGGGGCGTGAAAGGAAGCTATGGGCCCAGTACATCGCGCTGGTATTCCCTTTCATCTCAAAGCCAGAGCGCATGTTTGAACAACACATTACAGCACCGGAGTCGCTTGCAGGTTGCGATTGGCACAGAAGAATGGCATTCTCTCTTCCGTTCCCTATTTCCATATCACAGGGTGTGTTGGCGTTCAAGCATCCCGCAACGTCATTGCTAAACAGAGATATCTGTTCAATAAGTGAAGTGGAACACTCAAAAGCAGAATTGGCCTTAGCCTCTTCTGCGACACTATAGCACAGTTTACTACCCTTGGAGACTTTTAGGCATAACGTGTCCCACAAATAGATACCCTTGCCATATTTCTTAGGTATGAGGAACGCTGTCAGCCATTTGTTTGCCGATGCCTGAAAGGAACTTGGGTCCCACGTTTTCTTGTGCCTCAGACTCCATTCGCTACTATTGCCTCTCATCGATTGTTCCCTTAACCTGTAAGCCTTCAGCCCTCAGGATAGTTCAAAGTTAGACGGCGCATTTACATTATCGTCTATATTGGAAGTGCTTCCCGGGTAAGAGGGGTCCAACACTGCACCCCCTCTTGCATCTGTGAAGTATTTCTTACAGAATCTCCTATCTATTGGATTTTGTTTCTTCTTCATTAGACTACCATTGTACTCGGAGTAGGGTGCTATGGACGCTAACGGCATCGCCCATGGGGAGACCTCTTTATTATCACCTAATACCTTGCTGACATTGGCGGGCACAGCCGATATGAGCGTCACTCCTGTCCCTCTATTGATGACGCAGACAGCATTACGACACTGCATGCCTGCTTCCTCCGATGTAGCGCTAATGTTGGTGTAGAAAGGTCCGTCCATGTGTGCGGGTACCCCGGTGAACAGGGCGGGTTTTCCAAGTTTTTCACACGACAAGTTTCTGAGCATGTAATATGTCTTCTCCTTGACTTTCCTAGTTGAGAAGGCTTCCCGGTATTTTTTGTACTCTGGGCTGTCGTTGTCGTGGTAACGATCAGTTAGCTTGTATAGAACCTTGTGCGGAAATTTGAAATTGGTGAACCAAGCTATGCCGTTAACTATCTGATCAGACAGGAGAGCGATGACCATTTTATTTTCGTCCAGAGCAATACACATGTCTTCAACAATCCGGGTGCAGAAATCTCCCACGTTTGCATTGGCCTCAAACTTAACGCTAGTGGGTCTCAGCATAGAGAAGGTGTCGCATATCCGATTCCTTATAAGAACACTGACATACCAACGCACGGCCGACGACAGTGCTGGACTGTACACGTTTTCTCTCCCTTCCAAAATGTTGGTTATCTCATTGAATACCATAATATTGACAAGATGTCTATAGGCAATAGCCTCTTCTGCACAGCTGCGTAAAGATGTCATGGCCACCACTTTCTGCACATCACACTCTCCCTTTTTATACTTGCAGTCTCCCATCACGGTCCCATCATTCACCCGCCGGCTTTAGCACCGCCAACAGCTCCGCATCGCCACTGAGAAAACTCGATCCTAATTTGAGTATTTCATATCCCAATTCCCTTTATTCATTGCATGAACAGTAGTTAAGTGCTTGTTTAACCTCCACATAGTTCTGTAGTTGCCGTGCATGTTATTTTATTGCTTTTCTGACTGATAAACATTGTTGTTTACATTTGTTATCCTAGCTTGTAGCAGACGACGCACGCGCACCTCTAATCGACCTAGCCTTGTATTTTCTTATTAACTCTAGTAGTTATCGTATTCAGTATCCTACTGTAGCTATATATATCTGTAATTTTAGTTGTTGCTTGCATGATCTTGTAGTAACCTTTAACTGATAACTTTGTTTATCTAAATATAATCCTGCTTGACTAGCCTATAGTGACACCAGCGCCATCTGTTGATACAGTATATTAACCCCTTGTGTGCAGTTACACTTTATTCTTATATAATCTCTATTTGGTGAATTGTATATTTAGTTACATATTCTATTATATATATATATATTTGTTTTGCTTTTTTAGGTAGGTTATCACCCCTGGTAGCCTACTTCTGCATATTTCATACTTTTTTGTTTTTGGTTATTTTTGTTTTCGGTTAGTCTAGGCTATCATCCCTGGTGGCCTATTTCTGCGTACGGTACTTCAATTTTTAAATTTTCAGTTAGGCTATCACCGCTGGTGGCCTATTTCTGCGTACGGTACTTCAATTTTTAAATTTTCAGTTAGGCTATCACCGCTGGTGGCCTATTTCTGCGTACCGGTATTTCATAATTTTTGTTTTCGGTTATTTTTGTTTTCGGTT
This sequence comes from Paralithodes platypus, assembly GCA_032716605.1. Taxonomy (NCBI): domain Eukaryota; kingdom Metazoa; phylum Arthropoda; class Malacostraca; order Decapoda; family Lithodidae; genus Paralithodes; species Paralithodes platypus. Next base: position 45,128,914 of record CM064525.1, on the reverse strand, counting down.
AGTCTAGGCTATCATCCCTGGTGGCCTATTTCTGCGTACTTCAATTTTTAAATTTTCAGTTAGGCTATCACCGCTGGTGGCCTATTTCTGCGTACCAGTATTTCATAATTTTTGTTTTCGGTTATTTTTGTTTTCGGTTAGTCTAGGCTATCACCGCTGGTGGCCTATTTCTGAGTACCGGTATTTCATAATTTTTGTTTTCGGTTATTTTGTTTTCGGTTAGTCTAGGCTATCATCCCTGGTGGCCTATTTCTGCGTACTTCAATTTTTAAATTTTCAGTTAGGCTATCACCGCTGGTGGCCTATTTCTGCGTACCGGTATTTCATAATTTTTGTTTTCGTTTAGGATAGGCTATAACCCCTGGTGGCCTATTTCTGTTTAAATAAACATAAAATTGTTTTCGGTTCGGCTATCACTGCGTATTCAAATTTAATTTTGTTTTGTTTTAATTTTCGGTTAGGCTATCACCGCTGATAACCTATTTGTGTGTATTTCAACATTTTTGTTTTCGGTTAGGCCTATTTAAGTAAGTGAAGCGACCTGAAGGGAGTGAAGTGTTTTTAAAGTGAGTTTAGTGTTTTTAAAGTGAGTTAAGTGTTTTTAAGTGAGTGAAGTGATCTGAAGAAATTGATCGTCACCATAACTCGTGCCTGTACGAACTGCGCCGGTAGGTTTGGTGCTTCCATGTTTGCTCCTGCCGATCCACAAGTCTGCCGACTCTGCCAGCAACGAGAGGATTTGACAGCAAAATTGGATGAAGCCCACAACAAGATCAACGCCCTCACCAGGAAGCTGGAATCACTCCAAGAGTTTGTAACACTCAACGTTGGAGTATCACTAACTCCAATTGTTTCAACTCCAGCATCCACCACCGCCCCAACGTCATCTGCCAACAATCCAACACCTGCAGTAGACACTGCAGCAGATGCTTCTGACGAACCTGAGCCGACATCAAACCAGGACAGCCGCCCTGTTCACCTTAGTCTCTCCCCCACTCCTCGTGCAAGAAGCCTGCTAGCACGAACAGTACCAACCCCTCGCCCCCTTTCTAACCACTCCTCTCCCCGACCTGTACATAGAGTCCCGCCACCACAGGTTTCCGGATTTACACCAGTGAGGAACGGTGCACGGCCAACGCAGAGAAGGTCTCATCTACCAGTCACAATGTCAAACAGATTTGAGATATTGGTAGAGATGGAAGACGAACCAGAAGAGACCAGGCTCGTTGGGGATTCCATCCTACGAGGACAGGTCGAAGAGTTCTGCGACAGAGTCCCAAATCAACGAAAAAGATTTTGCATCCCAGGAGCTGGACTGGACGACATTGTGGAAGCCTTCGAAGATACCACAAAGGATACAAATGAAAATACCCTTTTTGTCATCCATGCTGGTTCAAATGACGACATGCGCACCAGATCCGAAGAGTTGATGGAGAAATATCGCAAGATGATCCAGCACTACAAAAACAAGTCAAGGAATATCATCATCTCAGGCATTCTCCCCAAGATCGACGCACCTGACAAATTCTACGACAAGGCCTTCAGCACAAATAGCCGACTAAAATATTTGTGTCTGAGGGAAGAAGTTGAATTCATCAACCTCTGGGACAACTTCTACAACCAGCCTACTCTGTTCCGCAAGGATGGCACTCATCTAAACCCTGTGGGTTTAGCACGCATGGGTCGTCTCCTACACGAAGCAGTCCGCAGCCATGGATCAAAAAACGCCATCCGAGAAGAAGCAGCAGTGACATAAATCATCCAACGCCAAGAAAAAAACAGAGGCAACCGAGGACCACCAGCGATAAGGACCGAAGACAGCGAGGACCGAGGACAGCCATGAACATAAATGTAGATCCGACAAGAACCAAAAATATTATTAAAGAGCGTTCCGTGAGTTCTAAAATAACAAATTTAAAGGTTTTCTATGCAAACGCTCGTAGCATACGCAATAAATTTTCAGATTTAGAGGAGCTGGTGTTTACAGAAAATTATGATGTGATTGGCATAACAGAATCTTGGCTCAATACAGAAGATAGAGACTTTTTAGCAGAGTATTCACTTCCCGGTTATGTAGTGTTTGAGAAAAGCCGAATAAATCGAAATGGAGGTGGCGTTTTACTTTATATCAAAGAAAGTCTTAACCCTACCCTCTTGTCAAAACCTCAAATTGTGAACGCCGACGCATCTTTTGTGCTAATAAAGAATAAAAAAGGTACAAAAATAATACTTGTATTAATATACAGACCTCCAGCTCAATCAGAGCAAACTGACCGAGAAATTTACGAACAAATTGCAGATGTAAGTAACTCACAAGATACCGTAATTTTTGGCGACTTTAATTTACCTGTGACCAAGTGGGGTGTAATAATAATAATAATAATAATAATAATAGTTCTTAAAGCTAGCGCATGCTAAGCTAGCTAAGGATAGCTCAATAAGGCCGATTAGGCGTATTTCCATTGGGGTCCTGTACTACTATCCCATCCCTTTGCCCATGAAGGATGGTAACGACTCAGTGCTTGTGAAAAATCTTTAATGCGCCGAGCGTGGGCGCGAACCTGGGCCTTCTGGGTGGAAGTCCGAGACGCTAGTCACTACACCAAGCGAGCCGCTTCACACTCCGGACATGACTTGTATACGAACTTGCAAGAGAGTTCGCTTTATCAATTTGTTCGAACGCCAACCCGTGGTAATAACGTTCTTGACATTGTACTTGCAACAAAAGAAGAATTAATAGAGAATTTGAATGTTGGTGATGAATTCAGTAACAGCGACCATCGTACGATAACTTTCACTTTAAAGTTTACTAGTAACGAACCAAATAGTAGCATCGAAAAAGTCCCTAATTTCAAGAAAGCAAACTTCCATAAACTTAGAGCTATGTTTAAAGAAACTGACTGACGCTTTTTAATTAACAATAACGACATAAATACATCTTGGAAGTTATTCGAAACCACTTACCTAAAAGCAGTGCAAGACTGCATACCATCGAAAATACGGCGTCCAGGCCATAATAATAAGCCCAAATGGTGGAATAAAGATATTTCAAACTGCCTGCTTGCTAAAAAAAATTGCTAATGATAGATTAAAATGCTCACAAAATGACGAAGAACGGGTGAAATTTGTAGAGCTACGACGCAAAGCCAAAAAGTTAATTAAGCAAAGTAAAAAGACCTTAGAGTTACATATTGCGAATCAAAGTAAAACAAACCCGAAAGAATTCTATAGTTATATCAGAAAGAAAAAAGTAGTTACTTCAACTGTTGGACCGTTAGTCGATGAAAATGGAGAATACACCAAAGACGAAGTACAAATGAGTAATGCCCTCAATACCTTTTGCATCAGTTTTTACAACAGAAGACCTCAGTAATATCCCTACACCGTCGCCGATTCAGATTGATAATTCAGATGTTTTAAGCAATATCACCGTTACAGAGAGAGAAGTATTGAATTGTTTAGATAAACTCAAGGTAAATAAAACGCCTGGACCTGATACAATCTTGCCTAGAGTTCTAAAGGAAGCTAAGGATGAGCTCTCCAAACCACTGCCATTACTATTCAATAAATCCTTGCAGTCTGGAACTATGCCTGATCAGTGGAAGCTAGCCAACGTAACACCGATATTAAAAAAAGGCAGCAAATCCCTACCCAGTAACTATCGTCCAATTAGCTTAACCTCAGTTGTATGTAAAATGCTAGAAACGGTCATACGAGACAGACTCGTAAATCACTTAGAGGAAAATAACATACTTAAAGATACTCAACACAGCTTTCGTAAAAAACGTTCCTGTTTAACAAACCTCTTAGACTTCTTCCACGATATCCTCAACCTCTACGATGAGAGTAAAGCTGTAGATATTATATACCTTGATTTTCAAAAGGCCTTTGACAAAGTTCCCCACAAACGTTTACTGCTAAAACTAAAAGCGCATGGAATACAAGACGGTGTGTTGAAATGGATAGAAAATTGGCTCAGCGACAGAAAGCAAAGAGTAGTCATAAACGGTAAGGCATCTAAATGGACCAATGTAAGTAGCGAGGTACCCCAGGGATCGGTACTAGGACTAATTCTCTTTCTAATTTACATCAACGACATAGATGAGGGTCTCACCTGTACAATCTCAAAATTTGCTGACGATACAAAAATTGCAAATAGCGTACTCTCAAAAGAACAAGTTGACGATATGCAACACAATCTAGATAAATTGTCATGTTGGGCCCAAATTTGGCAAATGAGTTTCAATGCGGATAAATGTAAAGTACTACATATCGGATACCTAAATGAGAAAGCAAACTATTTGATGAATGGCACTCAGCTTAAGAATGTAAACAGAGAAACCGATCTGGGAGTAACAATATCGAGTAACCTAAAACCGAGTCAACAATGTTCAGAAGTTGTTAAGAAGGCAAACAAAATAATTGGCTTTATAGGCAGGTCATTTGAGCATAAATCCAAAGAAGTTATCCTAACCCTTTACAATTCCTTAGTCCGCCCTCTTCTGGAATACTTCATTCAATCCTGGTGCCCTTATTACCAAAAAGATATAAACAAGCTAGAACGAGTTCAATGTAGAGTTACCAAAATGATACCTAGCCTAAAGAACAAACCATACGAAGAGCGTCTTAGAGAATTAAATCTATTTCCTTTAACCCAGCGCAGATTAAGAGGTGACTTAATTCAAGTGTTCAAAATCATCAAAGGCATCGATAATATGAACTGTAGTAAGTACTTCACTATCGACCAATCTAATTACACGCGGGGAAACGGTTGCAAAATTATTGGTAAATCTTTTAACTCACACGAATCTAAGAATTTCTTCTTCAATCGAGTTGTTAACTTGTGCAATGAGCTTCCCCGAAACGTTATAGACTGCATCACCGTTGATTCATTTAAACTCCGCATAGACAAATATCTCGCATCAAACCCACGACTGACTGCGTTTGTAAATGAATAACTTTATTTTATCCCCCCCTCAGTTACTAACCCATCTGTCCCCTACTAACTTCCTAATCCTGCCACGGACATTAGTTCCAGGGCAGTAATTCCCTTTCCAATGTTCCCTTACCCACTCTAAACCAATGTTTGGACACTTGATCCTCAGTGTTTTGGAGGACAAGCAACCTAGAAGGGTCACTAGATCTGTTGTTGCTTGATTTCCTTTGTACTCCCTTGTACTCCATAGACTAGCTCTTTGCATGCTCATAGATGTTGGAAAATTCTTTACGCTTCCTTCGAAATATGGACTCGCGGGTGGAATAGTCTTCTTCTTCATTAAAGTCAGCAAGAGAGCCGCCGTTAGCGGGGGAAGTAGATGGAAATACAATGTCAGCCTTTGAAATCTCGCGAGCGAGAACACTCGAATTATTGGGAGCGCGAAGAAGACGCCCTCCACTGCCATCATCTAGTCTAGCGAGGGCCCCTTTTTCATCTTCCTCTTTGTCACTCAAAGTCATGTCTGTGGTTGATAGGTTTATGAGCTCTTGTTTATCGAAGCTCAAAATAGATCCGATCTCGCGAGAAGTTAAATCTAGGGACGTGAAAGTCAGTGAATTACGAATGGCCCACAACTGTTTGGTGATGTTGGCAAACACAATAGCAGGAGTGGGCATTCGACACAATGCCTTGCTAATCCTTCCCGATGTATGACACGTGAATTCAGACGGCAACATGTTAGCGTTGAGGATTAGTGCTTCTGTTGGAGGTTTTATGGAGGTAGCGGTCAATACTCTCATGTAGGGTTTAATGGTTATCTTTGTTGCCGAAGATGGCAATAGTACTACCTCGTCACCGTCGTTGTCCTCGTCACTGTCTCCGGTTCCATGAACATTAGTATCTTCACTTGCTACTTCTTCCATTCCTACTGTATTTTTATTATTATTTATATATGTATTCTTACTTTTCTTACTTTGTGGTTGTTTTTCTTTGTTGGTAACTTTTCTCTTGCGACTTTCCTCAGGATGGTCCTTGGCTTCGCTCGCTTCATTGGGAGCAAAGATGGGCTCATGGTGCATCATACCCTGAGTGACAATTTCTCCTTCAAGCCAAATCTGAAGGTTCTTGTCTACCATCTTCTCTAAATTGTGCTTGATCATAAGGGGCGTTTGGTTTTTGTGTTGGCCTGTTGCTGACTTGCGTAAGCCATACAGACCATCTTCATCTTCTAGTCCCGACTTGCGCAACCTGTGCCCCAGGACGGTATTTTCAATTAATTCACCGGTTATAAAATTTGCTAGGGTGGTAGTGCCAATTTCGTCCACCGCCAGCGCGGTAGCGCTCCTCAAACTCGCCTCAGATCACTCGTCAGTACTGTCCTGAGCAGCAGCTTCTATAGATGCAATAACTCGGTTCAAGGAGTGATTAGCATTCTTAACGAAGGTTTGTTGTTGGTGGACCCCACTAGGGTTCCTCTTAGATATCGTCTTCGATAAAATAGAGGTCACCAACGCCGACAGATCGGAATCGCTGTCATGTTTACGACAGATTATGTTACTTCTCATCAGACATTTCAACAGTTCATCTTCTTTGAATAGATCTCCTCTATTGTAGTTAATACTTGTCAAACCTATCTGAAGAATAGGTGATGAAATAGGTGATGAAATAAGATGAAATTGCACCTAAACTACAATTACCACTATCACATTTATTATTACCCTGCTGCAACGATGACTCTTTTTCGTCTGCAGAGGATTCTGAATTGTTTATGTTACATTCATCGTTGCGAGTAGCAATTAACAGTTCCTGACTGTCTTGGCCTTCTTCTTCTTCGTCTTCTTTGTCTTTTTGTTTAAATTCTTCCTCTTCCCAATTCATTTCAGAGTTGTCCATGGGTGTTGTCGGAGAGTCTTTACTTTTAGTTGACTTTATAATAATAATAATAATAGTTCTTAAAGCTAGCGCATGCTAAGCTAGCTAAGGATAGCTCAATAAGGCCGATTAGGCGTATTTCCATTGCGGTCCTGTACTACTACCCCATCCCTTTGCTCATGAGGGATGGTAACGACTCGGTGCTTGTGAAAAATCTTTAATGCGCCGAGCGTGGGCGCGAACCCGGGCCTTCTGGGTGGAAGTCCGAGACGCTAGTCACTACACCAAGCGAGCCTGTAGCGAAAGAAGTAGGGACAGCATCATTATTATTATTATTATGAGTAGTAGTAGTAGTAGTAGTAGTAGTAGTAGACGATTCTTGATTATTTGTGGTATTTTTTGTAAGAGAAGATATGATACTTCTTCTCATCGATGTGTTAGATTTTTCGAGGACATTTAGACTGCCAATAACATTCTCTATGTTTTCGGCGACCATTGTCTCAGTACTGCAGCATTTTTTGAGATATTCAGACAGAGGAAGCAGTTCGTCTCTAGCAATTCTGTAAGTGGAAGGTGGAAGATTCTGTCCGCTGGACGATACCAGTTGGGTGGAATATGGCGACGCATCCAAGAGTTGCCAACCCGCCTCTAGTGTGATGCAGCACCCGTGGTCTGACGTAACTTTAACGTCCACGCATTGGGAGAAACACGATAGAACGTTGGCTTCTGAAGTTTTAGTTCAATTGTTGGGTAGGGGGGCAAATCCGCAAGTAACCGAATCCCTGAAACCTCCCTCGTTACACCAACTGCGCCTCTCTCTGTCCACCTAGGGGGGGTTTAACCTGAAAAGTAACTCCTCTGTGCTATCCTCTCCGCCAACGGGTACTAGCCCGTACTCGTAGATTTGCACTTGTCCCACCCGCCAATCACGCGTGTCGTCACGGTCGATGTTATCGCCGACGTTGCTGCCACCGAATAAATCCCGCACCGAAACTCGGCCCACCCTAAAAGCAACGAGCCCGATCGAGTCTCCTTTGTCGGTTGGATCGTTAACGAATTCCAATGTGAGTCCCGTCAGGAAGATGGCAATAGGATCCATCTCCTCTGTCTCTACAATGTCTATTAGAGTCATCCACTACAAATACGTCTCGAGTACTATTTTCTGGGGCAAATAAATTTTCTACCATTGTCTTTGGAGCAGAGGCATGTTCACAACCCCCTCTCTTGCCTGCAGTCATGTAAGTTCCGTTGACTCGGACGCACGATAACACACTTCCATCTCTTAGTGTTTTAGAAAATACGGATTCCGGGATGATGACCGCTTCCTCTAAAGCGGCTAATCCTGTCTGGAACCTTATGTTGGTAAAGACATCCACCATCCCGGTCATCAAGGTGTTAATGACTCGGACACTTTTGTCGGCCGCTTCTCTGTAACCAATGGTGGCATCCTTGTGGATGAGCTGTTTCATCTTGAGATTTTCCTTCTTGTTCATTGCCAGACTCTGAGAAGAGTTGGCCGAGGCACCACCAGCACCAGCACCAGCACACTTTTTGGCCGTGGCGGTCGTGGCCACCTGGAGCTATAATAATAATAATAATAATAATAATAGTTCTTAAAGCTAGCGCATGCTAAGCTAGCTAAGGATAGCTCAATAAGGCCGATTAGGCGTATTTCCATTGGGGTCCTGTACTACTACCCCATCCCTTTGCTCATGAGGGATGGTAACGACTCAGTGCTTGTGAAAAATCTTTAATGCGCCGAGCGTGGGCGCAAACCCGGGCCTTCTGGGTGGAAGTCCGAGACGCTAGTCACTACACCAAGCGTTAGCCACCTTAAATTGGGCGAGCGAACTAGAAATCTTACCCTTGACGACCTTCAAGTCTTCCCAGGCTAATTCTCTGATCATGCTTATTCTCTTGCCAATGTTCTCTGAGCATTGTGTAGCGCCAGTGCCCTCCATACTTCCTTATTTCTTTCCATTAACTGGCGAAAAGCAGGCAGATACAATCCAATATATTGTCGACCAAGACCAGATGAAGTGTAAGAGAAATGTGTTTACCCAAGAGCTTATAACCTCTGCCCCAGGTTTTTTCAAACCGTTCTATTCAAGCGTTGGAGCAGAAGAATATTAACTTTTTTCCCACTCTCTTCCTTGGCAGCGCGCTATGGACGCGAGTGATGTGCCCCATACGCTCAGAATGTTCTTTCAACGCATGCACTCGCCCACTGATAATTACGACTTGCAAAATGTTGCCGACAATCTCCTGTACGTGAACACTAGTGAGAACTCCAAAGCGCATCACATCACCCACACTCCCGCGTCGGAAAGCCTGACCACCCAACTCGACGCCGTCCACGGGCTGATCGACACATGGAACGACAACATGCTAGACAACCTGGTCGACCTAACACCCGCCAACATCAATATTTTCAACGACATTTGTCACGCCTTGTACAATCCTCTCTCATCCAAGTTTCATGAACCTGTTACCATGAGCAGTAGCGGCGGCCTGTTGTCGGCATACGTGGTGTCCTTGCTCCACACCCTCGATGAGAAACTCAACGTATTTCTGGGCGGAGCTGAGCGAGCAAGCATCCTGGAGAGGCTGTGTGTCGTAAACGGCGAGAGCGCTACGGCCGCACACAATCTCCTCAATAGCGCCAAGTTAAGAGATGTCATGAGGACTCGATACGACCAATATAGGAAGTTGTTGTTGTTGTTGTTGTTGTTGTTCCCCAAGCTGCCTGGCCGAACAGCCCCAAGGCCCCGAGCAAGGCCAAGGCCATAACCGAGCGCCCCCACATAGGAAGTTGAAAGCAATGGAACACTCTCCGGAAGAAGAGGAGAGGACTAAATTCAGAAGGGCTGTACGCCAAAAGTATTCAAATCTGAGTACAGCGCCCGTCCCGCACCACCCCGACACATTCGAATCGGTGTTCGGGACTGTCAAAACCGACGCCCTGATCCAGACCAACACGGTAGGTACCAATTTCGCCTCGTGTCTGCAGGCCAAGCTCATCCAACACTTTGGTCGCGTCGCTTACAGACACCTGGGGCCGGTGCCCCTCAGTGACATACGGGCAGATGGGGGACCTTTGAACAGTAATGGGAAGAGGGGCGTTCCAGACTCTCTGGCGTTCGGCAGGTTGATCAAGCAAAGCTTCGACGGCATACTCCCGATCGAAGAAGATGGTTCTATGGAGTACGTCGAAAGTGTCGACGCGAGTGAAGATCATTATGAAAAGGTGGCCCTACTGTACGGTAACTACGACGACTATGTCGCCTACTACAGTCGCCAGAAGAATGATCCTTCGAGCCTTGTCAATTCGATCGTTCCTGGTAGTTTCGAGGCCAGAGAAATGCCCTTCCGACCTTTTATGGTCCCGTCTAATTACCCGCCTGGAGAAGGACGCAGCCCCGGGTGCATAAGTGTCGCTTACAACAACCATGGTGAGGACAAAAATACACTTTCGAGACCCACCATGTTGGGGGTAGATTATGGGGAGTTTTTCAATACGCTCGTCTTCGGAGCTGGGTGGGACGCGCATCTGGGGGATCTCACCGAGAGCACCAGGCACGCAGGCTTCAGACAACACCACCAGACCTTTTTCACGGGAATGCCCAGGGATACGTCCGATTACTATTTCCTGGGGGATCATCGACTGGGGACGTTCTATCTGGCATTGCGCAGTGTCTCCAAGTTCATCTATAGAACATCCAAACTCTTCGGCGAATCGATTGCCGATAATAATTACGAGTCCTATGATCCATTAAACCATGAGATAAATTCGGAGGCTCCCATTACATCCTGGGGCGTACGCCTCGGTTTAACCCTTAAAAAGCGGCTCACCACATAAGTCGTTTTTAATAAAGCTGGACTATGTGGCGGCGCTCGACATAGGTCGAGTGGCAATTTCAGCACGTAATGTTGCTGAGAGAGAGAGACAAGTGGTGGCAGGAGACTAGCGAGCGTATGACTGCTCCAGACCACCGCGGCGAACTTACTGACACGAATCTCAGCTCCCTCCTCCCTCTCTCACTCGTTACATACTGAATTGTATGGGGAAAGTGGCTAATTACCTGCTTTTTGCACTCGCGTTGCACGGTTATTGCAAGAAAACTAGCCATCATACAAGGATCGTTATGGTGTCATTCGAAAGCTCTGTTTATGCCCTTTCAGGGATAGATACTTGTTTTACGTTCTGGGTCTTATTTAGGCATGAAAATGATCACGTAAACAGCCCTATTTTGGCTAAAAACACCCCGCTGGGCGGTACATATAAATAAACCGCATAGGCCGCTAAAGAAGGGTTAAAACTGAGAGTCGCCGTCAAAGCTCTTCACGATTTCGTCTCGGGCGAAATGGGTGAAGGATGCACTCCTCGGACAGGACTGCCGCACGTGGTTTGCCAGTTTCGTGCCAATCTGCTCAACGGCGGCGGCGGCGGAGGCGGCCATGATCTGGGAGTGGGTGAGCTCGAATGTATCGTTGCCCACCTCTTACTCTCACTGTGTGCGGACTCGATCCATGTGCTGAGGAATACGAGTATTGAGACTACGGCGTACTCAATCTTCCTGTCTCTGCGACCATCCATCGAGGATGGGGCAGGGATAAATGCCTCATCCACAAGTCCGTGTGTCCTGGTACAACATTTTCTTGACCGGTCGCAAGTGCCGGAACGATCCCTGGACGGCATCAACGGGGCCAAGAAAGGATGGTTGTTCAAGGGATCCCAGGTGGTAATAACCTGGGATAGCACGGCCAGACGCGTCATCAGAGTTTTCCAAGATCTGAGCAACGAATTCCTTCACAACCCGGGAACCACCATCCAGAAATATGGCGAAGCCTTTAGAGAAGCACGGGAATTCGTCGACAATGTCGTTATAGAGGTGGTTAAACAGAGAGCTATGGGACAGTTTTACAGGAAGAATGGGCTGCGAAGGGCAATTCAAGCGTACGGGGTCATGGACGGAGGGGGTGTTTCTTTAAACGCCGACTCTTACCTACAGGACGGAGAGAGGGACTTCAAACTTCCGGCACCGCAGGGGGGTGGATCACCGTCCCCTCTGGCCTTAGCGGAGGAGGCCAGGGGTGCCATGGCGATCGTGCGCGATGCCGTCGAGTCCGTGGCCTTGCGTCGTTTCTCGAACATGGAAGAGTCCATCCGTCTGATGGATTCGGAGATGGAGGCCGTGACAACTGTCATGCAAGCGGAAACCTCGTTCGTCGACACATTGAAGGACGGTCTGAACATCGAGTCTTTTGGCGCCAATGTGTCCCTGGACGGCGAGGGGAGATGGGTGTTGGCAGATTCGGGAACGTTGGTATCCGACGAATTAGTAGCTCTGAGGGCGAACGAACGCACCTTGTCCGAAGTCATGGGCGGTTTGGGAATCGACACTCCCGAATCGTTGAACGGACCGTTCGCCCTCGAAATGTCCCTAACGTACCCGGACGAAGCACTGAATGACTTCGCGAGTACTGTCAACGACACGGTGAGAGACATTCCGAAATCGGAGGTGGAAAAATTAGAAGCGATCGGGAGCAGGCTGGATAATGTGGATAATATGGCAGATCCGGTAAACAGATCAGAAATTGGCAAAGCCACCGAATTCGTCATCAAATCCGAAAGGGGGAACGGAACCGTCATATCTCTGTTAAAGTACGGCACCACCATCACCGTCGGCGCCACGGTCGCCGGCATTCTGGGCACAGCCGTCGTGGGTCTCATGCATGCCTCGAAGGGGGCCCATTATAATTGGATCAACCTGAAAGGGGATCTGGTGACCTACAAGATTCCCAAGTTTTCCTGTAAGGATCATGCCGTGGGTCACGCTCTGACCACGGAACATCCATTCCTGAATAAGATCAGGAAGGCCATACAGCAAGACCGAGATTTGTTCACCGCCCGTGGAGCCACCGTCCCGGACGGTCAAGGAGTAGAGTCGACCTACGTGGGATATGCGCCCATATGCGGGACCAATGACTCGGAGGCGGGCGACTGCGGAACTTGGGCCACCTTCGATCCCCCGTCCGTCTTGCCCTCCCTCGCCTCCATGAGCGAGCTGGGCAAGGGGGTTTCTCTCACGTGTGATAAGGGACTCTCCGTCACTCAAGCGACTGCCTCCGTCATCCTGTCGGCGGGGGCAGATGTCGCCAAACGCATCATCGAAGTCACTGAAGATGCCATTAGAGACGAGACTCGAAGGTTGGCTACAATCTTGGTCAATTCTCCCATATTAATCCTGGGCCTTCCTGTTGTACTCGGTCTGCTCGCCAGTCGTCTTGACATTAAAAAGTGGAAATTCGGTTTGGCTGTTGGTCTGTGGGTTCTGGCGTTCCTGCTGGTATTGCATTTTTTCATCGGGTCGGGTATTTTCACTCGGAACTGGTTTGGTGTCAGTGTGAGGAGGGCGCCCCACCAAGCACCGCGGGGCGATGCAAACCCCCCTAATGAATTAAAGAGGAGGAAAATTAGCACAGGGGATCAAATAAACGTATTCGACAAGAGAGTGAGAGATCTTAATGTACTGAGGCCCATTTTCGGCAAAGCTAATGTCCAGAACGCTCACGATTTCTTGGGCTATTTCGCCCTCCAAGTCAACCACCAGATATTCTATAAGAACCTATCCTTCGGTCCACCGGGAAGATACCGAGTAAAACCTGTGAATGGGAGCAGTCTCGCCGGAGAAGATAGATACCTCAGTCTTCACCACATTCCTCCTCCTCCCCACGAACTCTTCTTCCCGTTGCCGCCAGCCTCGCAGGAATCTGACCGGGTGTCCTCGGTCAACAGCTACACGGAGAATCCAACTGTGGCCATGGCCATCATTGACGTTGACCCCTTTCAGGACAAGTACTTCAATCTGAGGAGTGTCATGTCTGTCCAGAGCGAAGGAGCTTACAGTTTTCATGTCATGAATGAAGGACGAGGACGCTACAAGGATCTTGTCAGGTATCAGTCACAGGAGGTACCGTCTTGGGTAACCACACGCACGTGCTTGCTCGTGTCCATGGACACTGGTGAGGAAAATCTGCAGGAGAAGATCAAGCTCTCTTTCTTGAATCCTTCCATTGTGACCGACGTTCACTTGGTAATCAGGGGACGGTTCGGTCTCACCGTATCTATTGACGTGCTAAAAGGTAAAGCATCTTCCGCAGAACTGCCTCGCTCAAGAGCAACCCACCAGATCGACGTAGTTAGAACATCATCTGCGACATCCCGTTTTTCGGTCATTTATAACGTTGATCACTCCATTCACGAAGATTCGTATCTAGCTTACAATATCATGAATGACATTATCTGGAACCATTATACCCTCATTGTCGATAACGCCATGAATGTGGACAACGACTCGGAAAAATGTGGGCCTGTGATTTTGAAGGGTGTCACCGTAATATTAATGAGATATGCCTACGTGTTGGGATATTTGCGTGCCGCAGGGGTGCTCCGGTTTGTACTAGATGATCGTGGAATACACTTTTCTATTCTAGGACAGATGTTGGAGGATATTGGCCATAATGATCTGACTCCATACAGTAATGAGGACACTAATTCCCTTAGCGCAATTAAAGACTGTATTACTGAAATGATTACCAGAAATGATGATAAACTGAAATTAGTGTTGAGTATGGGACATTCTGTAATGCCTAATCTCAGGAAAAAAATGATTGGTCACTAAAAACACAAATAAATGAAAATTGTTTTTATTTCCCCCAATATCCCAGAACGTCATCTGGCAACTGGTCTGTCCGTAACACTAATGTTAGGGAACAGTGTGAACAGAGACTTCAATTATTGGCTCTCAGGGCGAAATTGGCAGAAATAGGACTAGCGTTACCAGAACTTTGCATTAAGAGTAGTTTTTTTATGCTGATTTCAGAAATGCACCTAGCAATTGGATTAATCTTCAGAGAAAGGAAATATGGCCCACTGTATCATGGACAAGCCTCAAATTCTACTCCTAATGCATAGTTCTGGCAATGCTAGCCCTATTTCTGCCAGTTTTGCCTTGTGGGTCAATGTTATATTACATCCTGCTACCTCAGACAGCTTCCTAGGCAAAATGTCCCCTAGTAACCCTTCTGAGCCGACGATGTAGGAAAATCGTAATAACTACGGAGATGGCCCATCGTGTTACACTATGTTCCGGCGTTGGACTACATCCGTCCGATATGTGCTTCGGTTTGTGTCAACATCACTCTTTCTACTATTTGTACCATTCCCATTGTTATTGTCGCTGCTGCAATGGCCTCTGGCGTAGTGGCACTGATCCCAGTGGTCACCACTGTAATGATCTCTGGCAGATGATCGAAACAGTTTTGTATGGGCACCCTGCACCGTCTAGAGCTCCGCTTCTCCTGTATGCTCCGCCCTTCTGCCTTGTGTGTTTTTTTTTTGTATAAATAAAACCTGTTTATAATTTATATTTTATTATATCCTTTTTGGGGGTTATATATTGGTTGTATGATATGTAGTCACCTACTGTATCCTCCACTTTCTTAATTTTAGGATCAAGTGACCTAAAATTAATGGGAATAACTGGTACTGTGGCACTTCGTATGTGTTTGTACACATAAAAACTGTTTAGAATTTATATGTTATTATATCCTATTTGGGGGTTATATATTAGTTGTTTGCTATGTAGTCACCTACAGTATATCCTCCACTTTCTTAACTTTAGGATCAAGTGACCTAAAATTAATGGGAGTAACTGGTACTGTGGTGCTTCGTATAATTCGTCGTATAACTAGGTCATGCTTCGTATAATGTAAATCGGAAAATAAAATGAAATTTTTCATGTTTTTCTTTTATTTGTCCTAATTTTTACAATTGTATCGACAAATTTAGTGTTTGTACAAATAAAAACTGTTTATAATTTATATTTTATTATATCCTTTTTGGGGATTATATATTGGTTGTATGCTATGTAGTCACCTATATCCTCCACTTTCTTAACTTTAGGATCAAGTGACCTAAAATTAATGGGAGTAACTGGTATTGTGGTGCTTCGTATGTGTTTGTGCAAATAAAAACTGTTTAGAATTTATATTTTACTGTATCCTTTTTTGGGGGTTATATATTGGTTGTTTGCTATGTAGTCACCTATATCCCCCACTTTCTTAACTTTATAATCAAGTGACCTAAATTTAATAGGAGTAACTGGTACTGTGGTGCTTCGTGTAATTCGTCGTATAGCTAGGTCATGCTTCATATAATGTAAATCGGAAAATAAAATGGAATTTTTCATGTTTTTCTTTTATTTGTCGTAGTTTTTACAATTGTATCGACAAATTTAGCTTTCTCGAAAAAAGATTGCTTGTAATTTTTCCACATCTTTCACCCACAAACATTTAGACCCTCCTGAAAAAAGGTTCACCACCAACTCAAATTCCACCAACTCACGTTGGACAGCAGAAGATCGCCTAAAGATGTGTGTGTTAAAATCAAGACAGGGACCCGTACATGTCTCTGTCTTCTTCCAAGGAAGAGGGGATGAGCCCTCTCGCCTTTCTGTTCCGCAGGAGGACCCCTCCTTCAGACAACTTTGCTGTGTTGCAATCTGAAAATTCAAATGGCTACTCTCCCTCACTCGTATACCTAAGCTCATGCATTTCCCGAGTCGTTTTCCCCGAGTCGTTTTCCCGAGTCGTTTTCCCAGTCGTTTACTGCGTCGTTTACCGGGGCCTAAATTTTTCGAAAAGCGACTCTCCATCATTTCTCGATGACGGCTAAGGACTTCTCTGATACTCTGGGACGAGGTGGTGATGGCCAACCAAAAAAATGCTGCTGAGAAGCGGGAAGGCAAGAGGGTGACGATAAGCCACATGTCTCTGGCTTCTTCCAAGGAAGAGGGGATGAGCCCTCTCGCCTTTCTGTTCGGAGGACCCCTCCTTCAGACAACTTTGCTGTGTTGCAATCTGAAAATTCAAATGGCTACTCTCCCTCAATCGTATACCTAAGCTCATGCGTTTGCCGAGCCGTTTTCCCGAATTGTTTTCATGAGTCGTTTTCCGGAGTTGTTTTCCCGAGTCGTTTTCCCGAGTCGTTTTCTGGAGTCGTTTTCCGGAGTCGTTTTCCGGAGTCGTTTTCCCAGTCATTTTCCCAGTCGTTTACCACGTCGTTTACCGGAGTCTAAATTTTTCGAAAAGCGACGCTCCATCATTTCTCGATGATGGCTAGGGACTTCTCTGATACTCTGGGACGAGGTGGTGATGGCCAACCAAAAAAATGCTGCTGAGAAGCGGGAAGGCAAGAGGGTGACGATAAGCCACATGTCTCTGGCTTCTTCCAAGGAAGAGGGGATGAGCCCTCTCGCCTTTCTGTTCCGCAGGAGGACCCCTCCTTCAGACAACTTTGCTGTGTTGCAATCTGAAAATTCAAATGGCTACTCTCCCTCAATCGTATACCTAAGCTCATGCGTTTGGGTGCCGAGCCGTTTTTCCTAATTGGTTTTGGTCCGGAGTTGTTTTCCGAGTTGTTTTCCCCGATTTCGTTTTTCCCCGAGTCGATTTCAGAGTCGTTTTCCGGAGTGCGTTTTCCCGAGTCGTTTTCCCGAGTCGTTTTCTCAAGTCGTTTACCGCGTCGTTTACCGGGGCCTAAATTTTTCGAAAAGCGACTCTCCATCATTTCTCGATGACGGCTAAGGGCTTCTCTGATACTCTGGGACAAGGTGGTGATGGCCAACCAAAAAAATGCTGCTGAGAAGCGGGAAGGCAAGAGGGTGACGATAAGCTACATGTCTCTGGCTTCTTCCAAGGAAGAGGGGATGAGCCCTCTCGCCTTTCTGTTCCATAGGAGGACCCCTCCTTCAGACAACTTTGCTGTGTTGCAATCGGAAAATTAAAATGGCTACTCTCCCTCAATCGTATACCTAAGCTCATGCGTGTTCCCGAGTCGTTTTCCGGTGTCGTTTTCCCGAGTCGTTTTCCGAAGTCGTTTTCCCGAGTCGTTTTCCCGAGTCGTTTACCGGGGCCTAAATTTTTTGAAAAGCGACGCTCCATCATTTCTCGATGACGGCTAAGGACTTCTGTGATACTCTGGGACGAGGTGGTGATGGCCAGCCAAAAAAATGCTGCTGAGAAGCGGGAAGGCAAGAGGGTGACGATAAGCAACATTTCTCTGGCTTCTTCCAAGGAAGAGGGGATGAGCCCTCTCGCCTTTCTGTTCCGCAGGAGGACCCCTCCTTCAGACAACTATGCTGTGTTGCAATCTGAAAATTCAAATGGCTACTCTCCCTCAATCGTATACCTAAGCTCATGCGTTTTCCAAGTCGTTTTCCCGAGTCGTTTTCCCGAGTCGTTTACCGGGGCCTAAATTTTTCGAAAAGCGACTCTCCATCATTTCTCGATGACGCCTAAGGACTTCTCTGATACTCTGGGACGAGGTGGTGATGGCCAGCCAAAAAAATGCTGCTGAGAAGCGGGAAGGCAAGAGGGTGACGATAAGCCACATGTCTCTGGCTTCTTCCAAGGAAGAGGGGATGAGCCCTCTCGCCTTTCTGTTCCGCAGGAGGACCCCTCCTTCAGAAAACTTTGCTGTGTTGCAATCTGAAAATTCAAATGGCTACTCTCCCTCAATCGTATACCTAAGCTCATGCGTTTTCCCGAGTCGTTTTCCCGAGTCGTTTTCCTTTCCGAGTCGTTTTCCAAGTCGTTTTCCCGAGTCGTTTTCCCGAGTCGTTTACCGGGGCCTAAATTTTTCGAAAAGCGACTCTCCATCATTTCTCGATGACGCCTAAGGACTTCTCTGATACTCTGGGACGAGGTGGTGATGGCCAGCCAAAAAAATGCTGCTGAGAAGCGGGAAGGCAAGAGGGTGACGATAAGCCACATGTCTCTGGCTTCTTCCAAGGAAGAGGGGATGAGCCCTCTCGCCTTTCTGTTCCGCAGGAGGACCCCTCCTTCAGACAACTTTGCTGTGTTGCAATCTGATAATTCAAATGGCTACTCTCCCTCAATCGTATACCTACTGTAAGCTCATGCATTTTCCCGAGTCGTTTTTCGGAGTCGTTTTCCGGAGTCGTTTTCCCGAGTCGTTTTCCGGAGTCCTGTTCCCGAGTCGTTTTCCGGAGTCGTTTTCCCGAGTCGTTTACCGCGTCGTTTACCGGGGCCTAAATTTTTCGAAAAGCGACTCTCCATCATTTCTCGATGACGGCTAAGGACTTCTCTGATACTCTGGGACGAGGTGGTGATGGCCAACCAAAAAAATGCTGCTGAGAAGCGGGAAGGCAAGAGGGTGACGTTAAGCCACATGTCTCTGGCTTCTTCCAAGGAAGAGGGGATGAGCACTCTCGCCTTTCTGTTCCGCAGGAGGACCGCTCCTTCAGACAACTTTGCTGTGTTGCAATCTGAAGATTCAAATGGCTACTCTCCCTCAATCGTATACCTAAGCTCATGCGTTTTCCGAGTCGTTTTCCCGAGTCGTTTTCCGAGTCGTTTTCCGAGTCGTTTTCCGAGTCGTTTTCCCGAGTCGTTTTCTGAGTCGTTTTCCCGAGTCTTTTTCCCGAGTCGTGTTCCGAGTCGTTTACCGCGTCGTTTACCGGGGCATAAATGTTTCGAAAAGCGACTCTCCATCATTTCTCGATGACGGCTAGGGACTTCTCTGATACTCTGGGACGAGGTGGTGATGGCCAACCAAAAAAATGCTGCTGAGAAGCGGGAAGGCAAGAGGGTGACGATAAGCCACATGTCTCTGGCTTCTTCCAAGGAAGAGGGGATGAGCCCTCTCGCCTTTCTGTTCCGCAGGAGGACCCATCCTTCAGACAACTTTGCTGTGTTGCAATCTGAAAATTCAAATGGCTAGTCTCCCTCAATCGTATACCTAAACTCATGCGTTTGCCGAGCCGTTTTCCCGAGTCGTTTTCCCGAGTCGTTTTCCGGAGTTGTTTTCCCGAGTCGTTTTCCCGAATCATTTTCCGGAGTCGTTTTCCCAGTCGTTTTCCCAGTTGTTTACCGCGTCGTTTACCAGGGCCTAAATTTTTCGAAAAGCGACTCTCCATCATTTCTCGATGACGGCTAGGGACTTCTCTGATACTCTGGGACGAGGTGGTGATGGCCAACCAAAAAAATGCTGCTGAGAAGCGGGAAGGCAAGAGGGTGGCGATAAGCCACATGTCTCTGGCTTCTTCCAAGGAAGAGGGGATGAGCCCTCTCGGCTTTTTGTTCCGCAGGAGGACCCCTCCTTCAGACAACTTTGCTGTGTTGCAATCTGAAAATTCAAATGGCTAAACTCCCTCAATCGTATACCTAAGCTCATGCGTTTTCCCGAGTTGTTTTCCCGAGTCGTTTTCCCAGTCGTTTTCCGCGTCGTTTACCGGGGCCTAAATTTTTCGAAAAGCGACTCTCCATCATTTCTCGATGACGGCTAAGGACTTCTCTGATACTCTGGGACGAGGTGGTGATGGTCAACCAAAAAAATGCTGCTGAGAAGCGGGAAGGCGAGAGGGTGACGATAAGCCACATGTCTCTGGCTTCTTCCAAGGAAGAGGGGATGAGCCCTCTCGCCTTTCTGTTCCGCAGGAGGACCCCTCCTTCAGACAACTTTGCTGTGTTGCAATCTGAAAATTCAAATGGCTACTCTCCCTCAATCGTATACCTAAGCTCATGCGTTTTCCGAGTCGTTTTCCGAGTCGTTTTCCCGAGTCGTTTTTCCGGAGTCGTTTACAGCGTCGTTTACCGGGGCCTAAATTTTTCGAAAAGCGACTCTCCATCATTTCTCGATGACGGCTAGGGACTTCTCTGATACTCTGGGACGAGGTGGTGATGGCCAACCAAAAAAATGCTGCTGAGAAGCGGGAAGGCAAGAGGGTGACGATAAGCCACATGTCTCTGGCTTCTTCCAAGGAAGAGGGGATGAGCCCTCTCGCCTTTCTGTTCTGCAGGAGGACCCCTCCTTCAGACAACTTTGCTGTGTTGCAATCTGAAAATTCAAATGGCTACTCTCCCTCAATCGTATACCTAAGCTCATGCGTTTTCCCGAGTCGTTTTCCCCGAGTCGTTTTCCCGAGTCGTTTTCCCGAGTCGTTTTCCCGAGTCGTTTTCCCGAGTCCTTATCCCGAGTCCTTTTCCCGAGTCGTTTTACGGAGTTGTTTTCCCGAGTAGTTTTCCCAGTCGTTTACCGGGGCCTAAATTTTTTGAATAGCGACTCTCCATCATTTCTCGATGACGGCTAAGGGCTTCTCTGATACTCTGGGACGAGGTGGTGATGGCCAACCAAAAAAATGCTGCTGAGAAGCGGGAAGGCAAGAGGGTGACGATAAGCCACATGTCTCTGGCTTCTTCCAAGGAAGAGGGGATGAGCCCTCTCGCCTTTCTGTTCCGCAGGAGGACCCATCCTTCAGACAACTTTGCTGTGTTGCAATCTGAAAATTCAAATGGCTACTCTCCCTCAATCGTATACCTAAGCTCATGCGTTTTCCGAGTCGTTTTCCTGAGTTGTTTTCTGGGTCGGTTTCCCGAGTCGTTTTCCTGAGTCGTTTTCCCGAGTCGTTTTCCGAGTCGTCGTTTTCACCAGTCGTTTACCGCGTCGTTTACCGGGGCCTAAATTTTTCGAAAAGCGACTCTCCATCATTTCTCGATGACGGCTAAGGACTTCTCTGATACTCTGGGACGAGGTGGTGATGGCCAACCAAAAAAATGCTGCTGAGAAGCGGGAAGGCAAGAGGGTGACGATAAGCCACATGTCTCTGGCTTCTTCCAAGGAAGAGGGGATGAGCCCTCTCGCCTTTCTGTTCCGCAGGAGGACCCCTCCTTCAGACAACTTTGCTGTGTTGCAATCTGAAAATTCAAATGGCTACTCTCCCTCAATCGTATACCTAAGCTCATGCGTTTTCCCGAGTCGTTTTCCCGAGTCGTTTTCCGGAGTCGGTCGTTTACTGCGTCGTTTACCGGGGCCTAAATTTTTCGAAAAGCGACTCTCCATCATTTCTCGATGACGGCTAGGGACTTCTCTGATACTCTGGGACGAGGTGGTGATGGCCAACCAAAAAAATGCTGCTGAGAAGCGGGAAGGCAAGAGGGTGACGATAAGCCACATGTCTCTGGCTTCTTCCAAGGAAGAGGGGATGAGCCCTCTCGCCTTTCTGTTCCGCAGGAGGACCCCTCCTTCAGACAACTTTGCTGTGTTGCAATCTGAAAATTCAAATGGCTACTCTCCCTCAATCGTATACCTAAGCTCATGCGTTTTCCCGAGTCGTTTTCCCGAGTCGTTTTCCCGAGTCGGTTTCCGTAGTCGTTTTCCGGAGTCGTTTTCCCAGTCACTTTACCGCGTATTTTACCGGGGCCTAAATTTTTCGAAATGCGTCTCTCCATCATTTCTCGATGACGGCTAAGGACTTCTCTGATACTCTGGGACGAGGTGGTGATGGCCAACCAAGAAAATGATGCTGAGAAGCGGGAAGGCAAGAGGGTGACGATAAGCCACATGTCTCTGGCTTCTTCCAAAGAAGAGGGGATGAACCCTCTCGCTTTTCTGTTCTGCAGGAGGACCCCTCCTTCAGACAACTTTGCTGTGTTGCAATCTGAAAATTCAAATGGCTACTCTCCCTCAATCGTATACCTAAGCTCATGCGTTTTCCGAGCCGTTTTCCGGAGTCGTTTTCCGAAGTAGTTTTCCGGAGTCGTTTTCCGGAGTCATTTTCCCGAGTCGTTTTCACCAGTCGTTTACCGCGTCGTTCACCGGGGCCTAAACTTTTCGAAAAGCGACTCTCCATCATTTCTCGATGACGGCTAAGGACTTCTCTGATACTCTGGGACGAGGTGGTGATGGCCAACCAAAAAAATGCTGCTGAGAAGCGGGAAGGCAAGAGGGTGACGATAAGCCACATGTCTCTTGCTTCTTCCAAGGAAGAGGGGATAAGCCCTCTCGCCTTTCTGTTCCGCAGGAGGACCCCTCCTTCAGACAACTTTGCTGTGTTGCAATCTGAAAATTCAAATGGCTACTCTCCCTCAATCGTATACCTAAGCTCATGCGTTTTCCGAGCCGTTTTCCCGAGTCGTTTTCCGGAGTCGGTCGTTTACTGCGTCGTTTACCGGGGCCTAAATTTTTCGAAAACCGACTCTCCATCATTTCTCGATGACGGCTAGGGACTTCTCTGATACTCTGGGACGAGGTGGTGATGGCCAACCAAAAAAATGCTGCTGAGAAGCGGGAAGGCAAGAGGGTGACGATAAGCCACATGTCTCTGGCTTCTTCCAAATAGGAGGGGATGAGCCCTCTCGCCTTTCTGTTCCGCAGGAGGACCCCTCCTTCAGACAACTTTGCTGTGTTGCAATCTGAAAATTCAAATGGCTACTCTCCCTCAATCGTATACCTAAGCTCATGCGTTTTCCGAGTCGTTTTCCCGAGTCGTTTTCCGAGTCGTTTTCCGAGTCGTTTTCCCGAGTCGTTTTCCGGGGTCGTTTTCCGAGTCGTCGTTTTCCCAAGTCGTTTTCCCAGTCGTTTACTGCGTCGTTTACCGGGGCCTAAATTTTTCGAAAAGCGACTCTCCATCATTTCTCGATGACGGCTAGGGACTTCTCTGATACTCTGGGACGAGGTGGTGATGGCCAACCAAAAAAATGCTGCTGAGAAGCGGGAAAGCAAGAGGGTGACGATAAGCCACAGGTCTCTTGCTTCTTCCAAGTAGGAAGGGATGAGCCCTTTCGCCTTTCTGTTCCGCAGGAGGACCCCTCCTTCAGACAAGTTTGCTGTGTTGCAATCTGAAAATTCAAATGGCTACTCACCCTCAATCGTATACCTATGCTCATGCGTTTTCCGAGCCGTTTTCCCGAGACGTTTTCCGGAGTCGTTTTCCCAGTCATTTTCCCAGGCATTTACTGCGTCGTTTACCGGGGCCTAAATTTTTCGAAAAGCGACTCTCCATCATTTCTCGATGACGGCTAAGGACTTCTCTGATACTCTGGGACGAGGTGGTGATGGCCAACCAAAAAAATGCTGCTGAGAAGCGGGAAGGCAAGAGGGTGACGATAAGCCACATGTCTCTGGCTTCTTCCAAGGAAGAGGGGATGAACCCTCTCGCCTTTCTGTTCCGCAGGAGGACCCCTCCTTCAGACAACTTTGCTGTGTTGCAATCTGAAAATTCAAATGGCCACTCTCCCTCAATCGTATACCTAAGCTCATGCGTTTTACGGAGTCGTTTTCCCGAGTCGTTTTCCCGAGTCGTTTTCCGGAGTTGTTTTCCCGAGTCGTTTTCCCGAGTCGTTTTCCCAAATCGTTTTCCCGAGTTGTTTTCCCGAGTCGTTTTCCCAGTCGTTTACCGCGTCATTTGCCGGGGCCTAAATTTTTCGAAAAGCACCTCTCCATCATTTCTCGATGACGGCTAGGGACTTCTCTGATACTCTGGGACGAGGTGGTGAAGGCCAACCAAGAAAATGCTGCTGAGAAGCGGGAAGGCAAGAGGGTGACGATAAGCCACATGTCTCTGGCTCTTCCAAGGAAGAGGGGATGAGCCCTCTCGCCTTTCTGCTCCGCAGGAGGACCCCTCCTTCAGACAACTTTGCTGTGTTGCAATCTGAAAATTCAGAGGGCTACTCTCCCTCACTCGTATACCTAAGCTCATGCGTTTTCCCGAGTCGTTTTCCCGAATCATTTTCCCGAGTCGTTTTCCCGAGTCGTTTACCGGGGCCTAAATTTTTCGAAAAGCAACTCTCCATCATTTCTCGATGACGGCTAAGGACTTCTCTGATACTCTGGGACGAGGTGGTGATGGCCAACCAAAAACATGCTGCTTAGAAGTGGGAAGGCAAGAGGGTGACGATAAGCAAAATGTCTCTGGCTTCTTCCAAGGAAAAGGGGATGGGCCCTCTCGCCTTTCTGTTCTGCAGGAAGACCCCTCCTTCAGACAACTTTGCTGTGTTGCAATCTGAAAATTCAAATGGCTAAACTCCCTCAATCGTATACCTAAGCTCATGCGTTTTCCCGAGTTGTTTTCCCGAGTCGTTTTCCCAGTCGTTTTCCCAGTCGTTTGCCGCGTCACTTACCGGGGCCTAAATTTTTCGAAAAGCAACTCTCCATCATTTCTCGATGACGGCTAGGGACTTCTCTGATACTCTGGGACGAGGTGGTGATGGCCAACCAAGAAAATGCTGCTGAGAAGCGGGAAGGCAAGAGGGTGACGATAAGCCACATGTCTCTGGCTTCTTCCAAGGAAGAGGGGATGAGCCCTCTCGCCTTTCTGTTCCGCAGGAGGACCCCTCCTTCAGACAACTTTGCTGTGTTGCAATCTGAAAATTCAAATGGCTACTTTCCCTCAATCGTATACCTAAGCTCATGCGTTTTCCCGAGTCGTTTTCCCGAGTCGTTTTCCGGAGTCGTTTTCCGGAGTCGTTTTCCGGAGTCGTTTTCCCGAGTCGTTTTCCCTAGTCGTTTTCCCTGTCGTTTACCGGGTCGTTTACCGGGGCCTAAATTTTTCGAAAAGCTACTCTCCATCATTTCTCGATGATGGCTAAGGACTTCTCTTATACTCTGGGACGAGGTTGTGATGGCGAACAGAAAAAATGCTGCTGAGAAGCGGGAAAGCAAGAGGGTGACGATAAGCCACATGTCTCTGGCTTCTTCCAAGGAAGAGGGGATGAGCACTCTCGCCTTTCTGTTCCGCAGGAGGACCGCTCCTTCAGACAACTTTGCTGTGTTGCAATCTGAAGATTCAAATGGCTACTCTCCCTCAATCGTATACCTAAGCTCATGCGTTTTCCCAAGTCGTTTTCCCGAGTCGTTTTCTGGAGTCGTTTTCCCGAGTCGTTTTCCCGAGTCGTTTACCGGGGCCTAAATTTTTTGAATAGCGACTCTCCATCATTTCTCGATGACGGCTAAGGGCTTCTCTGATACTCTGGGACGAGGTGGTGATGGCCAACCAAAAAATGCTGCTGAGAAGCGGGAAGGCAAGAGGGTGACGATAAGCCACATGTCTATGGCTTCTTCCAAGGAAGAGGGGATGAGCCCTCTCGCCTTTCTGTTCCGCAGGAGGACCCATCCTTCAGACAACTTTGCTGTGTTGCAATCTGAAAATTCAAATGGCTACTCTCCCTCAATCGTATACCTAAGCTCATGCGTTTGCCGAGCCGTTTTCCCGAATTGTTTTCCCCGAGTCGTTTTCCGGAGTTGTTTTCCCGAGTCGTTTTCCCGAGTCATATTCCGAGACGTATTCCCAGTCGTTTTCCCAAGTTGTTTTCCCGAGTCGTTTTCCCAGTCGTTTACCGCGTCGTTTACCGGGGCCTAAATTTTTCGAAAAGCGACTCTCCATCATTTCTCGATGACGGCTAGGGACTTCTCTGATACTCTGGGACGAGGTGGTGATGGCCAACCAAAAAAATGCTGCTGAGAAGCGGGAAGGCAAGAGGGTGCCGATAAGCCACATGTCTCTGGCTTCTTCCAAGGAAGAGGGGATGAGCCCTCTCACCTTTCTGTTCCGCAGGAGGACCCCTCCTTCAGACAACTTTGCTGTGTTGCAATCTGAAAATTCAAATGGCTACTCTCCCTCAATCGTATACCTAAGCTCATGCATTTTCCGAGCCGTTTTCCCGAGTAGTTTTCCCGAGTAGTTTTCCCGAGTCGTTTTCCCTAGTCGTTTTCCCGAGCCGTTTTCCCAGTCGTTTACCGCGTCGTTTACCGGGGCGTAAATTTTTCGAAAAGCGACTCTCCATCATTTCTCGATGACGGATAAGGACTTCTCTGATACTCTGGGACGAGGTGGTGATGGCCAACCAAAATAATGCTGCTGAGAAGCGGGAAGGCAAGAGGGTGACGATAAGCCACATGTCTCTGGCTTCTTCCAAGGAAGAGGGGATGAGCCCTCTCGCCTTTCTGTTCCGCAGGAGGACCCCTCCTTCAAACAACTTTGCTGTGTTGCAATCTGAAAATTCAAATGGCTACTCTCCCTCAATCGTATACCTAAGCTCATGCGTTGTCCCGAGTCGTTTTCCCAAGTCGTTTTCCGGAGTCGTTTTCCCGAGTCGTTTTCCCAATTCGTTTTCCGGGGTCGTTTTCCGGAGGCGTTTACCCGAGTTGTTTTCCCGAGCCGTTTTCCCAGTCGTTTACCGCGTCGTTTACCGGGGCCTAAATATTTCGAAAAGCGACTCTCCATCATTTCTCGATGACGGCAAGGACTTCTCTGATACTCTGGGACGAGGTGGTGATGGCCAACCAAAAAAATGCTGCTGAGAAGCGGGAAGGCAAGAGGGTGACGATAAGCCACATGTCTCTGGCTTCTTCCACGGAAGAGGGGATGAGCCCTCTCGCCTTTCTGTTCCGCAGGAGGACCCCTCCTTCAGAAAACTTTGCTGTGTTGCAATCTGAAAATTCAAATGGCTACTCTCCCTCAATCGTATACCTAAGCTCATGCGTTTTCCGGAGTCGTTTTCCCGAGTCGTTTTCCCGAGTCGTTTTCCGTAGTTGTTTTCCGGAGTTGTTTTCCCGAGTCGTTTTCCCGAGTCGTTTTCCCAAATCGTTTTCCCGAGTCGTTTTCCCGAGTCGTTTTCCCAGTCGTTTACCGCGTCATTTGCCGGGGTCTAAATTTTTCGAAAAGCGACTCTCCATCATTTCTCGATGACGGCTAGGGACTTCTCTGATACTCTGGAACGAGGTGGTGATGGCCAACCAAGAAAATGCTGCTGAGAAGCGGGAAGGCAAGAGGGTGACGATAAGCCACATGTCTCTGGCTTCTTCCAAGGAAGAGGGGATGAGCCCTCTCGCCTTTCTGTTCCGCAGGAGGACCCCTCCTTCAGACAACTTTGCTGTGTTGCAATCTGAAAATTCAAATGCCTACTCTCCCTCAATCGTATACCTAAGCTCATGCGTTTTCCCGAGTCGTTTTCCCGAGTCGTTTTCCGGAGTCGTTTTCCGGAGTCGTTTACCGGGGCCTAAATTTTTCGAAAAGCGACTCTCCATCATTTCTCGATGACGGCTAAGGACTTCTCTGATACTCTGGGACGAGGTGGTGATGGCCAACCAAGAAAATGCTGCTGAGAAGCAGGAAGGCAAGAGGGTGACGATAAGCCATATGTCTCTGGCTTCTTCCAATGAAGAGGGGATGAGCCCACTCGCCTTTCTGTTCCGCAGGAGGACCCCTCCTTCAGAAAACTTTGCTGTGTTGCAATTGAAAATTCAAATGGCTACTCTTCCTCAATCAAATACCTAAGCTCATGCGTTTTCCCGAGTCGTTTTTCTGAGTCATTTTCCCGAGTCGTTTTCCGGAGTCGTTTTCCGGAGTCATTTTCCCTAGTCGTTTTCCCAGTCGTTTACCGCGTCGTTTACCGGGGCCTAAATTTTTCGAAAAGCGACTCTCCATCATTTCTCGATGACGGCTAAGGATTTCTCTGATACTCTGGGAAGAGGTGGTGATGGCCAACCAAAAAAATGCTGCTGAGAAGCGGGAAGGCAAAAGGGTGACGATAAGCCACATGTCTCTGGCTTCTTCCAAGGAAGAGGGGATGAGCCCTCTTGCCTTTCTGTTCCGTAGGAGGACCCCTCCTTCAAACAACTTTGCTGTGTTGCAATATGAAAATTCAAATGGCTATTCTCCCTCAATCGTATACCTAAGCTCATGTGTTTTCCCGAGTCGTTTTCCCGAGTCATTTTCCCCGAGTCGTTTTCCCAGTCGTTTGCCGCGTCGCTTACCGGGGCCTAAATTTTTCGAAAAGCAACTCTCCATCATTTCTCGATGACGGCTAGGGACTTCTCTGATACTCTGGGACGAGGTGGTGATGGCCAACCAAGAAAATGCTGCTGAGAAGCGGGAAGGCAAGAGGGTGACGATAAGCCACATGTCTCTGGCTTCTTCCAAGGAAGAGGGGATGAGCGCTCTCACCTTTCTGTTCCGCAGGAGGACTCCTCCTTCAGACAACTTTGCTGTGTTGCAATCTGAAAATTCAAATGGCTACTCTCCCTCAATCGTATACCTAAGCTCATGCATTTTCCGAGCCGTTTTCCCGAGTAGTTTTCCCGAGTAGTTTTCCCGAGTCGTTTACCCGAGTCGTTTTCCTTAGTCGTTTTCCCGAGTCGTTTTCCCAGTCGTTTACCGCGTCGTTTACCGGGGCGTAAATTTTTCGAAAAGCGACTCTCCATCATTTCTCGATGACGGCTAGGGACTTCTCTGATACTCTGGGACGAGGTGGTGATGGCCAACCAAGAAAATGCTGCTGAGAAGCGGGAAGGCAAGAGGGTGACGATAAGCCACATGTCTCTGGCTTCTTCCAAGGAAGAGGGGATGAGCCCTCTCGCCTTTCTGTTCCGTAGGAGGACCCCTCCTTTAGACAACTTTGCTGTGTTGCAATCTGAAAATTCAAATGGCTACTCTCCCTCAATCGTATACCTAAGCTCATGCGTTGTCCCGAGTCGTTTTCCCAAGTCGTTTTCCGGAGTCGTTTTCCCGAGTCGTTTTCCCAATTCGTTTTCCGGGGTCGTTTTCCGGAGGCGTTTACCCGAGTTGTTTTCCCGAGCCGTTTTCCCAGTCGTTTACCGCGTCGTTTACCGGGGCCTAAATTTTTCGAAAAGCGACTCTCCATCATTTCTCGATGACGGCTAAGGACTTCTCTGATACTCTGGGACGAGGTGGTGATGGCCAACCAAAAAAATGCTGCTGAGAAGCGGGAAGGCAAGAGGGTGACGATAAGCCACATGTCTCTGGCTTCTTCCAAGGAAGAGGGGATGAGCCCTCTCGCCTTTCTGTTCCGCAGGAGGACCCCTCCTTCAGACAACTTTGCTGTGTTGCAATCTGAAAATTCAAATGGCTACTCTCCCTCAATCGTATACCTAAGCTCATGCGTTTTCCGAGCCGTTTTCCAGAGTAGTTTTCCCGAGTCGTTTTCCGGAGTCGTTTTCCCCGAGTCATTTTCCCAGTCGTTTTCCCAGGCATTTACTGCGTCGTTTACCGGGGCCTAAATTTTTCGAAAAGCGACTCTCCATCATTTCTCGATGACGGCTAGGGACTTCTCTGATACTCTGGGACGAGCTGGTGATGGCCAACCAAGAAAATGCTGCTGAGAAGCGGGAAGGCAAGAGGGTGACGATAAGCCACATGTCTCTGGCTTCTTCCAACGAAGAGGGGATGAGCCCACTCGCCTTTCTGTTCCGCAGGAGGACCCCTCCTTCAGAAAACTTTGCTGTGTTGCAATTGAAAATTCAAATGGCTACTCTTCCTCAATCAAATACCTAAGCTCATGCGTTTTCCCGAGTCGTTTTTCTGAGTCATTTTCCCGAGTCGTTTTCCGGAGTCGTTTTCCGGAGTCGTTTTCCGGAGTCATTTTCCCTAGTCGTTTTCCCAGTCGTTTACCGCGTCGTTTACCGGGGCCTAAATTTTTCGAAAAGCGACTCTCCATCATTTCTCGATGACGGCTAAGGATTTCTCTGATACTCTGGGAAGAGGTGGTGATGGCCAACCAAAAAAATGCTGCTGAGAAGCGGGTTAGCAAGAGGGTGACGATAAGCCACATGTCTCTGGCTTCTTCCAAGGAAGAGGGGATGAGCCCTCTTGCCTTTCTGTTCCGTAGGAGGACCCCTCCTTCAAACAACATTGCTGTGTTGCAATATGAAAATTCAAAATGGCTACTCTCCCTCAATCGTATACCTAAGCTCATGTGTTTTCCCGAGTCGTTTTCCCGAGTCGTTTTCCCGAGTCATTTTCCCAGTCGTTTGCCGCGTCGCTTACCGGGGCCTAAATTTTTCGAAAAGCAACTCTCCATCATTTCTCGATGACGGCTAGGGACTTCTCTGATACTCTGGGACGAGGTGGTGATGGCCAACCAAGAAAATGCTGCTGAGAAGCGGGAAGGCAAGAGGGTGACGATAAGCCACATGTCTCTGGCTTCTTCCAAGGAAGAGGGGATGAGCCCTCTCGCCTTTCTGTTCCGCAGGAGGACCCCTCCTTCAGACAACTTTGCTGTGTTGCAATCTGAAAATTCAAATGGCTACTCTCCCTCAATCGTATACCTAAGCTCATGCATTTTCCGAGCCGTTTTCCCGAGTAGTTTTCCCCGAGTAGTTTTCCCGAGTCGTTTTCCCGAGTCGTTTTCCCTAGTCGTTTTCCCTGTCGTTTACCGGGTCGTTTACCGGGGCCTAAATTTTTCGAAAAGCGACTCTCCATCATTTCTCGATGACGGCTAGGGACTTCTCTGATACTCTGGGAAGAGGTGGTGATGGCCAACCAAAATAATGCTGCTGAGAAGCGGGAATGCAAGAGGGTGACGATAAGCCACATGTCTCTGGCTTCTTCCAAGGAAAAGGGGATGAGCCCTCTCGCCTTTCTGTTCCGTAGGAGGACCCCTCCTTTAGACAACTTTGCTGTGTTGCAATCTGAAAATTCAAATGGCTACTCTCCCTCAATCGTATACCTAAGCTCATGCGTTGTCCCGAGTCGTTTTCCCAAGTCGTTTTCCGGAGTCGTTTTCCCGAGTCGTTTTCCCAATTCGTTTTCCGGGGTCGTTTTCCGGAGGCGTTTACCCGAGTTGTTTTCCCGAGCCGTTTTCCCAGTCGTTTACCGCGTCGTTTACCGGGGCATAAATATTTCGAAAAGCGACTCTCCATCATTTCTCGATGACGGCAAGGACTTCTCTGATACTCTGGGACGAGGTGGTGATGGCCAACCAAAAAAATGCCGCTGAGAAGCGGGAAGGCAAGAGGGTGACGATAAGCCACATGTCTCTGGCTTCTTCCAAGGAAGAGGGGATGAGCCCTCTCGCCTTTCTGTTCCGCAGGAGGACCCCTCCTTCAGACAACTTTGCTGTGTTGCAATCTGAAAATTCAAATGGCTACTCTCCCTCAATCGTATACCTAAGCTCATGCGTTTTCCGAGCCGTTTTCCAGAGTAGTTTTCCCGAGTCGTTTTCCGGAGTCGTTTTCCCCGAGTCATTTTCCCAGTCGTTTTCCCAGGCGTTTACTGCGTCGTTTACCGGGGCCTAAATTTTTCGAAAAGCGACTCTCCATCATTTCTCGATGACGGCTAAGGACTTCTCTGATACTCTGGGACGAGGTGGTGATGGCCAACCAAAAAAATGCTGCTGAGAAGCGGGAAGGCAAGAGGGTGACGATAAGCCACATGTCTCTGGCTTCTTCCAAGGAAGAGGGGATGAGCCCTCTCGCCTTTCTGTTCCGCAGGAGGACCCCTCCTTCAGACAACTTTGCTGTGTTGCAATCTGAAAATTCAAATGGCTACTCTCCCTCAATCGTATACCTAAGCTCATGCGTTTTCCGGAGTCGTTTTCCCGAGTCGTTTTCCCGTGTCGTTTACCGTAGTTGTTTTCCGGAGTTGTTTTCCCGAGTCGTTTTCCCGAGTCGTTTTCCCAAATCGTTTTCCCGAGTCGTTTTCCCAGTCGTTTACCGCGTCATTTGCCGGGGCCTAAATTTTTCGAAAAGCGACTCTCCATCATTTCTCGATGACGGCTAGGGACTTCTCTGATACTCTGGGACGAGGTGGTGATGGCCAACCAAGAAAATGCTGCTGAGAAGCGGGAAGGCAAGAGGGTGACGATAAGCCACATGTCTCTGGCTTCTTCCAAGGAAGAGGGGATGAGCCCTCTCGCCTTTCTGTTCCGCAGGAGGACCCCTCCTTCAGACAACTTTGCTGTGTTGCAATCTGAAAATTCAAATGCCTACTCTCCCTCAATCGTATACCTAAGCTCATGCGTTTTCCCGAGTCGTTTTCCCGAGTCGTTTTCCGGAGTCGTTTTCCGGAGTCGTTTACCGGGGCCTAAATTTTTCGAAAAGCGACTCTCCATCATTTCTCGATGACGGCTAAGGACTTCTCTGATACTCTGGGACGAGGTGGTGATGGCCAACCAAGAAAATGCTGCTGAGAAGCGGGAAGGCAAGAGGGTGACGATAAGCCACATGTCTCTGGCTTCTTCCAACGAAGAGGGGATGAGCCCACTCGCCTTTCTGTTCCGCAGGAGGACCCCTCCTTCAGAAAACTTTGCTGTGTTGCAATTGAAAATTCAAATGGCTACTCTTCCTCAATCAAATACCTAAGCTCATGCGTTTTCCCGAGTCGATTTTCTGAGTCATTTTGCCGAGTCGTTTTCCGGAGTCGTTTTCCGGAGTCATTTTCCCTAGTCGTTTTCCCAGTCGTTTACCGCGTCGTTTACCGGGGCCTAAATTTTTCGAAAAGCGACTCTCCATCATTTCTCGATGACAGCTAAGGATTTCTCTGATACTCTGGGAAGAGGTGGTGATGGCCAACCAAAAAAATGCTGCTGAGAAGCGGGTTAGCAAGAGGGTGACGATAAGCCACATGTCTCTGGCTTCTTCCAAGGAAGAGGGGATGAGCCCTCTTGCCTTTCTGTTCCGTAGGAGGACCCCTCCTTCAAACAACTTTGCTGTGTTGCAATATGAAAATTCAAATGGCTACTCTCCCTCAATCGTATACCTAAGCTCATGTGTTTTCCCGAGTCGTTTTCCCGAGTCGTTTTCCCGAGTCATTTTCCCGAGTCGTTTTCCCAGTCGTTTGCCGCGTCGCTTACCGGGGCCTAAATTTTTCGAAAAGCAACTCTCCATCATTTCTCGATGACGGCTAAGGACTTCTCTGATACTCTGGGACGAGGTGGTGATGGCCAACCAAAAAAATGCTGCTGAGAAGCGGGAAGGCAAGAGGGTGACGATAAGCCACATGTCTCTGGCTTCTTCCAAGGAAGAGGGGATGAGCCCTCTCGCCTTTCTGTTCCGCAGGAGGACCCCTCCTTCAGACAGCTTTGCTGTGCTGCAATCTGAAAATTCAAATGGCTACTCTCCCTCAATCGTATACCTAAGCTCATGCGTTTTCCGGAGTCGTTTTCCGGAGTCGTTTTCCCGAGTCGTTTTCCGGAGTCGTTTTCCGGAGTCGTTTTCTCGAGTCGTTTTCCCAGTCGTTTACCGCGTCGTTCACCGGGGCCTAAATTTCTCGAAAAGCGACTCTCCATCATTTCTCGATGACGGCTAAGGACTTCTCTGATACTCTGGGACGAGGTGGTGATGGCCAACCAAAAAAATGCTGCTGAGAACCGGGAAGGCAAGAGGGTGACGATAAGCCACATGTCTCTGGCTTCTTCCAAGGAAGAGGGGATGAGCCCTCTCGCCTTTCTGTTCCGCAGGAGGACCCCTCCTTCAGACAGCTTTGCTGTGCTGCAATCTGAAAATTCAAATGGCTACTCTCCCTCAATCGTATACCTAAGCTCATGCGTTTTCCGGAGTCGTTTTCCGGAGTCGTTTTCCCGAGTCGTTTTCCGGAGTCGTTTTCCGGAGTCGTTTTCTCGAGTCGTTTTCCCAGTCGTTTACCGCGTCGTTCACCGGGGCCTAAATTTCTCGAAAAGCGACTCTCCATCATTTCTCGATGACGGCTAAGGACTTCTCTGATACTCTGGGACGAGGTGGTGATGGCCAACCAAAAAAATGCTGCTGAGAACCGGGAAGGCAAGAGGGTGACGATAAGCAACATGTCTCTGGCTTCTTCCAAGGAAGAGGGGATGAGCCCTCTCGCCTTTCTGTTCCGTAGGAGGACCCCTCCTTCAGACAACTTTGCTGTGTTGCAATCTGAAAATTCAAATGGCTACTCTCCCTCAATCGTATACCTAAGCTCATGCGTTTTCCGAGTCGTTTTCCCGAGTCTTTTTCCGGAGTCGTTTTCCCGAGTCGTTTTCCCAGTCGTTTACCGCGTCGTTTACCGGGGCCTAAATTTTTCGAAAAGCGACTCTCAATCATATCTCGATGACGGCTAAGGACTTCTCTACAAAAACAAGTCAAGGAATATCATCATCTCAGGCATTCTCCCCAAGATCGGCGCACCTGACAAATTCTACGACAAGGCCTTCAGCACATATAGCCGACTAAAATATTTGTGTCTGAGGGAAGAATTTGAATTCATCAACCTCTGGGACAACTTCTACAACCAGCCAACTCTGTTCCGCAAGGATGGCACTCATCTAAACCCTGTGGGTTCAGCATGCATGGGTCGTCTCCTACACGAAGCAGTCCGCAGCCATGGATCAAAAAACGCCATCCGAGAAGAAGCAGCAGTGACATAAATCATCCAACACCAAGAAAAAAACAGAGGCAACTGAGGATCACCAGCGATAAGGACCGAAGACAGCGAGGACCGAGGACAGCCATGAACATAAATGTAGATACGACAAGAACCAAAAATATTATTAAGAGCGTTCAGTGAGTTCTAAAATAACAAATTTAAAGGTTTTCTATGCAAACGCTCGTAGCATACGCAATACATTTTCAGATTTAGAGGAGCTAGTGTTTACAGAAAATTATGATGTGATTGGCATAACAGAATCTTGGCTCAATACAGAAGATAGAGACTTTTTAGCAGAGTATTCACTTCCCGGTTATGTAATGTATGAGAAAAGCCGAATAAATCGAAATGGAGGTGGCGTTTTACTTTATATCAAAGAAAGTCTTAACCCTACCCTCTTGTCAAAACCTCAAATTGTGAACGTCGATGCATCTTTTGTGCTAATAAAGAATAATAAAGGTACAAAAATAATACTTGCATTAATATACAGACCTCCAGCTCAATCAGTGCGAACTGACCGAGAAATTTACGAACAAATTGCAGATGTAAGTAACTCACAAGATACCGTCATTTTTGGCGACTTTAATTTTCCCGTGACCAAGTGGGGCGATACTCTTACTTCACACTCCGGACATGACTTGTATACGAACTTGCAAGAGAGTTCGCTTTATCAATTTGTTCGAACGCCGACCCGTGGTAATAACGTTCCTGACATTGTACTTGCAACAAAAGAAGAATTAATAGAGAATTTGAATGTTGGTGATGAATTCAGTAACAGCGACCATCGTACGATAACTTTCACTTTAAAGTTTACTAGTAACGAACCAAATAGTAGCATCGAAAAAGTCCCTAATTTCAAGAAAGCAAACTTCCATAAACTTAGAGCTATGTTTAAAAGAAACTGACTGTAGCTTTTTAATTCACAATAACGACATAAATACATCTTGGAAGTTATTCGAAGCCACTTTCCTAAAAGCAGTGCAAGACTGCATACCATCGAAAATACGGCGTCCAGGCCATAATAATAAGCCCAAATGGTGGAATAAAGATATTTCAAACTGCCTGCTTGCTAAAAAATTTGCTAATGATAGATTAAAATCCTCACAAAATGACGAAGAACGGCTGAAATTTGTAGAGCTACGACGCAAAGCCAAAAAGTTAATTAAGCAAAGTAAAAAGACCTTAGAGTTACATATTGCGAATCAAAGTAAAACAAACCCGAAAGAATTCTATAGTTATATCAGAAAGAAAAAAGTAATTACTTCAACTGTTGGACCGTTAGTCGATGAAAATGGAGAATACACCAAAGACGAAGTACAAATGAGTAATGCCCTCAATACCTTCTTTGCATCAGTTTTTACAACAGAAGACCTCAGTGATATCCCTACACCATCGCCGATTCAGATTGATAATTCAGATGTTCTAAGCAATATCACCGTTATAGAGAGAGAAGTATTGAATTGTTTAGATAAACTCAAGGTAAATAAAACGCCAGGACCTGATACAATCTCACCTAGAGTTCTAAAGGAAGCTAAGGATGAGCTCTCCAAACCACTGACATTACTATTCAATAAATCCTTGCAGTCTGGAACTATGCCCGATCAGTGGAAGCTAGCCAACGTAACACCGATATACAAAAAAGGCAGCAAATCCCTACCCAGTAACTATCGTCCAATTAGCTTAACCTCAGTTGTATGTAAAATGCTAGAAACGGTCATACGAGACAGACTCGTAAATCACTTAGAGGAAAATAACATACTTAAAGATACTCAACACGGCTTTCGTAAAAAACGTTCCTGTTTAACAAACCTCTTAGACTTCTTCCACGATATCCTCAACCTCTACGATGAGAGTAAAGCTGTAGATATTATATACCTTGATTTTCAAAAGGCCTTTGACAAAGTTCCCCACAAACGTTTACTGCTAAAACTAAAAGCGCATGGAATACAAGACGGTGTGTTGAAATGGATAGAAAATTGGCTCAGCGACAGAAAGCAAAGAGTAGTCATAAACGGTAAGGCATCTAAATGGACCAATGTAAGTAGCGGGGTACCCCAGGGATTGGTACTAGGACCAATTCTCTTTCTAATTTACATCAACGACATAGATGAGGGTCTCACCTGTACAATCTCAAAATTTGCTGACGATACAAAAATTGCAAATAACGTACTCTCAAAAGAACAAGTTGACGATATGCAACACAATCTAGATAAATTGTCATGTTGGGCCCAAATTTGGCAAATGAGTTTCAATGCGGATAAATGTAAAGTACTACATATCGGATACCTAAATGAGAAAGCAAACTATTCGATGAATGGCACTCAGCTTAAGAATGTAAACAGAGAAACCGATCTGGGAGTAACAATATCGAGTAACCTAAAACCGTCAACAATGTTCAGAAGTTGTTAAGAAGGCAAACAAAATAATTGGCTTTATAGGCAGGTCATTTGAGCATAAATCCAAAGAAGTTATCCTAACCCTTTACAATTCCTTAGTCCGCCCTCTTCTGGAATACTGCGTTCAATCCTGGTGCCCTTATTACCAAAAAGATATAAACAAGCTAGAACGAGTTCAACGTAGAGTTACCAAAATGATACCTAGCCTAAAGAACAAACCATACGAAGAGCGTCTTAGAGAATTAAATCTATTTCCTTTAACCCAGCGCAGATTAAGAGGTGACTTAATTCAAGTGTTCAAAATCATCAAAGGCATCGACAATATGAACTGTAGTAAGTACTTCATTGTCGACCAATCTAATTACATGCGGGGAAACGGTTGCAAAATTATTGGTAAATCTTTTAACTCACACGAATCTAAGAATTTCTTCTTCAATCGAGTTGTCAACTTGTGGAATGGGCTTCCCCGAAACGTTATAGACTGCATCACCGTTGATTCATTTAACCCGGCAAGCGCGATAGGCCTCACGGAAGGCTTCCTATAGGTAACGCGATAGGCCTCACGGAAGCAGGACCATAAAAAAAGCCTTCCATAAAAAAAAAGGGCCTATCAAAACAAAGGAATTTGTCTCTAGGTGAGATAATTCCCCTCCAGTACTCATCCATGTAAATCTCACCCACCCCCCTCCCCTCCTTCCCCACCTTATTCCCCCCTCCCTCCCCTCCTCAATTATCACCTATTTTTCCTCTTATTATCATCATTTATCGGTTATTTTTCTCTCCCGCGATAATGTAGCACAAGTGGGTTGCATAAAAGATCGTTATGCAACACCCAGACACCGGCACACACCGCCCCGCTCGTCTCAGTTGACTCCCAGACAGCGAGAGGGGAGGGCTGCCTGTGTCTCTCTCTCGCCTGAGATTATGACCGGGTGGCCAATATCTTCGTTTTTCACCACCCAAATGCTTTTCCCACTTATTTTAGCACTCTTGAAGGTTCATATATACATCATATATGTAAAATAAAA
Source organism: Paralithodes platypus (assembly GCA_032716605.1). Lineage (NCBI taxonomy): Eukaryota > Metazoa > Arthropoda > Malacostraca > Decapoda > Lithodidae > Paralithodes > Paralithodes platypus. The sequence continues at coordinate 45,090,693 of CM064525.1, read as the reverse complement.
GCATACCGAAAACAAATAATGGTTTATATTGTAAATATAATGAAGTCTGTCAGAATCCAGGGCTAGAAATGCACAAATAACTACCCTAGCACCTAGGTCTATATCGCGCTTGTCAGGTTAAACTCCGCCTAGACAAATATCTCGCATCAAACCCGCGACTGACTGCGTTTGTAAATGAATCACTTTATTTTATCCCCCCCCCCTCAGTTACTAACCCATCTGCCCCCTACTAACTTCCTAATCCTGCCACGGACATTAGTTCCAGGGCAGTATTTCCCTTTCCAATGTTCCCTTACCCACTCTAAACCACTGTTTGGACACTTGATCCTCAGTGTTTTGAAGGACAAGCAACCTAGAAGGGTCACTAGATATGTTGTTGCTTGATTTCCTTTGTACTCCTTTGTACTCCTTTGTACTCTGATACTCTGGGACGAGGTGGTGAAGGCCAACCAAAAAAATGCTGCTGAGAAGCGGGAAGGCAAGAGAGTGACGATAAGCCACATGTCTCTGGCTTCTTCCAAGTAAGAGGGGATGAGACCTCTCGCCTTTCTGTTCCGCAGGAGGACCCCTCCTTCAGACAACTTTGCTGTGTTGCAATCTGAAAATTCAAATGGCTACTCTCCCTCAATCGTATACTTAAGCTCATGCATTTTCTGGAGTCGTTTTCCGGAGTCGTTTTCCCAGTCGTTTACCGCGTCGTTTACCGGGGCCTAAATATTTTGAAAAGCGACTCTCCATCATTTCTCGATGACGGCTAGGGACTTCTCTGATACTCTGGAACGAGGTGGTGATGGCCAACCAAGAAAATGCTGCTGAGAAGCGGGAAGGCAAGAGGGTGACGATAAGCCACATGTCTCTGGCTTCTTCCAAGGAAGAGGGGATGAGCCCTCTCGCCTTTCTGCTCCGCAGGAGGACCCCTCCTTCAGACAACTTTGCTGTGTTGCAATCTGAAAATTCAAATGGCTACTCTCCCTCAATCGTATACCTAAGCTCATGCGTTTTCCCGACTCGTTTTCCCGAGTCGTTTTCCCAAGTCGTTTTCCCGAGTTGATTTCCCGAGTCGTTTTCCCAGTCGTTTACTGCATCGTTTACCGGGGCCTAAATTTTTCGACAAGCGACTCTCCATCATTTCTCGATGACGGCTAAGGACTTCTCTGATACTCTGGGACGAGGTGGTGATTGAAAACCAAGAAAATGCTGCTGAGAAGCAGGAAGGCAAGAGGGTGACGATAAGCCACATGTCTCTGGCTTCTTCCAAGGAAGAGGGGATGAGCCCTCTCGCCTTTCTTTTCCGCAGGAGGACCCCTCCTTCAGACAACTTTGCTGTGTTGCAATCTGAAAATTCAAATGGCTATTCTCTCCCTCACTCGTATACCTAAGCTCATGCGTTTTCCGGAGTCGTTTTCCCGAATAGTTTTCCCGAGTCGTTTTCCCGAGTCGTTTTCCCGAATCGTTTTCCGGAGTCGTTTTCCGGAGTCGTTTTCCGGAGTCGTTTTCCGGAGTCGTTTTCCGGAGTCGTTTTCCCGATTCGTATTCCCGAGTCGTTTTCCCGAGTATTTTTACCGAGTCGTTTTCCCGAGTCGTTTTCCCGGTCGTTTACCGCGTCGTTTACCGGGGCGTAAATTTTTCGAAAAGCGACTCTCCATAATTTCTCGATGACGGCTAGGGACTTCTCTGATACTCTGGGACGAGGTGGTGATGGCCAACCAAAAAAATGCTGCTGAGAAGCGGGAAGGCTAGAAGGTGACGATAAGCCACATGTCTCTTGCTTCTTCCAAGGAAGAGGGGATGAGCCCTCTCGCCTTTCTGTTCCTTAGGAGGACCCCTCCTTCAGACAACTTTGCTGTGTTGCAATCTGAAAATTCAAATGGCTACTCTCCCTCAATCGTATATCTAAGCTCATGCTTTTTCCGAGTCGTTTTCCCGAGTCGTTTTCCGGAGTCGTTCTCTCTCTCTCTCTCTCTCTGTCAAAGATTTTTTAGCTAACGTCTTGCCCGTATTCTGTGTGCTTGCTGCGCCGTGTTGCCTGTGTTGGTGCACCTGTGCTAGCGCTACCACAAACGAGACCGTATTCGGCCCCTCGATTGAGTTATGAAACGATCTTTCACCCACAAAAATTTAGGAGAGAAGAAATTGTAAAAACTAGGCCAAATAAAACAAAAACATGAAAAATTCCATTTTATTTTCCGATTTACATTATACGAAGCATGACCTAGCTATACGACGAATTATAAATACGAAGCACCACAGTATCAGTTACTCCCCTTAATTTTAGGTCACTTCACTTGATCATAAAGTTAAGAAAGTGGAAGATCTGATTGGAGGGGATTGAGAGGTGCTTAGTCGGCTGTTGTCAAAGATACCCAGAGAGAGACTACCTGGCCGGGCTGCTCCACCCAGAGCAGGGACTACCTGCCCGGGCTGCTCCACCTAGAGAGAGACTACTTGGCCGGGCTGATGCGGCGACTCACCCACAAAAATTTAGGAGAGACAACATTTAGGAGAGACAATTTTTAGGAGAGACTATCTGGCCGGGCTGCTCCACCCAGAGAGATTTTTGTGGGATTATTTTTGGTGAGTCGTCTGACTGGGGGTACGACACATTATACGAAGCATGACCTAGGACAGTATACGACGCATTAAACGAAGCATGACCTAGCTATACGATGCATTATACGAAGCGTGACAGCGTGAGGGAGAGTGTGTAACTCTCTCTCTCTCTCTCTCACACACTGTGTCTGTCTCTCTCTCTCTCCCTGAGTCAATTTTTTTTTAGCTAACGTCTTGCCCATAATCAGCAGCTGTCCTGTTAAAGAAATCGTGTTGTCAATTATTTTTCCACGACATCTTTCACCCACAAAAATTTAGGAGAGAAGAACTACCTGGCCGGGCTGTTCCACCCAGAGAGAGACTACCTGGTCGGGCTGCTCCACCCAGAGAGAGCGACTATCTGGCCGGGTTGTTCTACCCAGAGAGAGACTACCTGGTCGGGCTGCTCCACCTAGAGAGAGCGACTACCTGGCCGGGCTGCTCCACCTAGAGAGAGTGACTACCTGGCCGGGCTGCTCCACCTAGAGAGAGCGACTACCTGGTCAGGCTGCTCCACCTAGAGAGAGCTACTACCTGGTCGGGCTGCTCCACCCAGAGAGAGCGACTACCTGGCCGGGTTGCTCTACCCAGAGAGAGACTACCTGGTCGGGCTGCTCCACCTAGAGAGAGCGACTACCTGGTCGGGCTGCTCCACCTAGAGAGAGCGACTACCTGGTCGGGCTGCTCCACCCAGAGAGAGCGACTACCTGGCCGGGTTGCTGCGGCGTTGCCGCTGTACGGGTCCCTGTCGTGATTTTCACACACAAATCTTTAGGCGATCTTCTGCTGTCCAACGTGAGTTGATGGAACTTGAGTTGGTGGTGAACCTTTTTTCAGGAGGGTCTAAATTTTTGTGGGTGAAAGATGTCGTGGAAAAATTACAAGCCATCTTTTTTCGAGAAAGCTACTTAAAATAATATGAGGGCGGTGTACAAATAAAAACTGTTTAGAATTTATATTTTATTATTATATCCTTTTTGGGGGTTATATATTGGTTGTGTGCTATGTAGGCAACTATATCCCCCACTTTCTTAACTTTAGGATCGAGTGACCTAAATCTTACTAAAAAATTCAGGTTAGTAAGGCACGTAAGGCACTATATGAATAGCCTATTCACTTACTAAGTAATTCAGGTTAGTAAGGCACTATATGGATAGCCTATTCTCTTACTAAGAACGAAGTGGCTACGGGACTACGAAGGATGACAGAGAGAGAGAGAGTGTGTAACTCTCTCTCTCTCTCTCACACACACACACACACACACACACACTGTGTCTCTCTCTCTCTCTCTCTGAGTCAAAGATTTTTTAGATAACATTTTGCCCATAATCAGCAGCAATGAGCGCGCTCACGCTGTCCTGTTAAAGAAATCGTGTTGTCAATTTTTTGTCCACGACATCTTTCACCCACAAGAATTTAGGAGAGAAGAACTACCTGGCCGGGCTGCTCCACCCAGAGAGAGACTACCTGGTCGGGCTGCTCCACCCAGAGAGAGCGACTATCTGGCCAGGTTGCGCTACCCAGAGAGAGACTACCTGGTCGGGCTGCTCCACCTAGAGAGAGCGTCTACCTGGCCGGGCTGCTCCACCTAGAGAGAGCGACTACCTGGTCGGGCTGCTCTACCCAGAGAGAGACTACCTGGTCGGGCTGCTCCACCCAGAGAGAGCGACTACCTGGCCGGGTTGCTCTACCCAGAGAGAGACTACCTGGTCGGGCTGCTCCACCTAGAGAGAGCGACTACCTGGTCGGGCTGCTCCACCTAGAGAGAACGACTACCTGGTCGGGCTGCTCCACCCAGAGAGAGCGACTACCTGGCCGGGTTGCTCTACCCAGAGAGAGACTACCTGGTCGGGCTGCTCCACCTAGATAGAGCGACTACCTGGTCGGGCTTCTCCACCTAGAGAGAGCGACTACCTGGTCGGGCTGCTCCACCCAGACAGAGTGACTACCTGGTCGGGCTGCTCCACCCAGAGAGAGCGACTACCTGGTCGGGCTGCTCCACCCAGAGAGAGCGACTACCTGGTCGGGCTGCTCAACCTAGAGAGAGCGACTACCTGGTCGGGCTGCTCCACCCAGAGAGAGCGACTACCTGGTCGGGCTGCTCCACCCAGAGAGAGCGACTACCAGGTCGGGCTGCTCCACCCAGAGAGAGCGACTACCTGGCCGGGTTGCTCTACCCAGAGAGAGACTACCTGGTCGGGCTGCTCCACCTAGAGAGAGCGACTACCTGGTCGGGCTGCTCCACCTAGAGAGAGCGACTACCTGGTTGGGCTGCTCCACCTAGATAGAGCGACTACCTGGTCGGGCTGCTCCACCCAGAGAGAGCAACTACCTGGTCGGGCTGCTCCACCCAGAGAGAGCGACTACCTGGTCGGGCTGCTCCACCCAGAGAGAGCGATTACATGGCCGGGTTGCTGCGGCGTCGCCGCTGTACGGGTCCCTGTCGTGATTTTCACACACAAATCTTTAGGCGATCTTCTGCTGTCCAACGTGAGTTGATGGAACTTGAGTTGGTGGTGAACTTTTTTTCAGGAGGGTCTAAATTTTTGTGGGTGAAAGATGTCGTGGAAAAATTACAAGCCATCTTTTTTCGAGAAAGCTACTTAAAATAATATGAGGGCGGTGTACAAATGAAAACTGTTTAGAATTTATATTTTATTATTATATCCTTTTTGGGGGTTATATATTGGTTGTTTGCTATGTAGTAACCTATATCCCCCACTTTCGTAACTTTAGGATAGAGTGACCTAAATCTTACTAAAAAATTCAGGTTAGTAAGGCACGTAAGGCACTATATGAATAACCCCCACTTTCTTAACTTTAGGATAGAGTGACCTAAATCTTACTAAGAAATTCAGGTTGGTAAGGCACTATATGGATAGCCTATTCTCTTACTAAGAACGAAGTGGCTACGGGACACCTCCGCCCTTCTGCCTCGTGTGTCGCCCTTCTGCCTCGTGTGTCCTGCCCAGATACGAGTCACATCCATCGCCGCTGCTATACGAAACATGACCTAGGCTATACGACGCATTATACGAAGCATGACCTAGGCTATACGACGCATTATACGAAGCTTGACCTAGGCTATACGACGCATTTTACGAAGCATGACAGAGAGAGAGAGAGTTCTCTCTCTCTCACACACACACGCACACACACACACAGCCCGTAGCCTAGTAGGTAGAGCTCTCGTCTCACACACGAGGGGTCGGGGGTTCAATCCACCCAGAGAGAGCGACTACCTGGCCGGGTTGCTCTACCCAGAGAGAGACTACTTGGCCGGGCTGCTCCGCCCAGAGAGGCGACTACCTGACCGGGCTGCTCCCCCTACAGTAGAGAGAGACTAACTGGCCGGGCTCCTGCGGCGACTCACCCACAAAAATTTAGGAGAGACAAAATTTAGGAGAGATAATTTTTAGGAGAGACTACCTGGCCGGGCTGCTCCCACCCAGAGAGATTTTTGTGGGATTATTTTTGGTGAGGCGTCTGACTGGGGGTGCGACACATTATACGAAGCATGACCTAGGACAGTAGACGACGCATTAAACGAAGCATGACCTAGCTATACGATGCATTATACGAAACGTGACAGTGAGAGGGAGAGTGTGTACCTCGTCGGAGCACAGCCAGAACGCCGCCGTATTCTGTGTGCTTGCTGCACCGTGTTGCCTGTGTTGGTGCACCTGTGACAACACAGGCACACACGAGACCGTATTCGGCCCCTCGATTGGGTTATGAAACGATCTTTCACCCACAAAAATTTAGGAGAGAAGAAATTGTAAAAACTAGGAAGGACAAATAAAAGAAAAACATGAAAGATTCCATTTTATTTTCCGATTTACATTATACGAAGCATGACCTAGCTATACGACGAATTATAAGTACGAAGCACCACAGTACCAGTTACTCCCATTAATTTTAGGTCACTTCACTTGATCCTAAAGTTAAGAAAGTGGAGGATCTGATGGGAAGGGATTGAGAGGTGCTTAGTCGGCCGTTGTCAATGATACCCAGAGAGAGACTACCTGGCCGGGCTGCTCCGCCCAGAGAGGCGACTACCTGGCCAGGCTGCTCCACCTAGAGAGAGACTACCTGGTCGGGCTGCTGCGGCATCGCCGCTGTGCGGGTCCCTGTCGTGATTTTCACACACAAATCTTTAGGCGATCTTCTGCTGTCCAACGTGAGTTGGTGGAATTGGGATCGATCAGAAATACTTCGATCCGAGAGCTACGACCACCCCAGTCAGACGACTCACCAAAAATAAATTCTGCTATACGACTTGAGTTGACGGTGAACCTTTTTTCTTCGGGAGGGTCTAAATTTGTGTGTGAAAAATTTAAAGAAATCGAGTTATCAATTATTTTGCCACGACATCTTTCACCCACAAAAATTTAGGAGAGAAAAAATTTAGGAGAGACAAGCACGGGCTTCGCCCTCCGGTGCGGGCTTCGCCTCCGGCGGCGGGCGCCTTCGGCGCTGCTCAAAATATAAAGAGAAGGAAATAAAAGGATGATATCATCATTATTGTTTTATTCATTAACTTAATCTGACAGTTTTGCTTTTTTCCTTGGGGAAGCTCCCAGCATTATTGCAATTTCTTGCAGCATGTTTTCGTCTCTCTTCTCTTGCTCCCTTCGATTGGCTTCGTGCCTCTCTTCTCTTGCTCCCTTCGATTGGCTTCGTCTCTTCTCTTGCTCACTTCAATTGGCTTCACAACTCTCTTCGAATTTGATTCGTAACTTCTCACACTCCTCTAGGTGCACGTCCAGTTTTTCCATCGCCATATCAAAGTCTTCAACCGATATCTTGAGTACTGCCGTCATCTCTTCGGGAGTGAATAGAGCGTCAACTTCAGAGTCACACTGTCCCAAATCTGTATACTTCCGCTGGAGCTCACGGTAGGCCTCAGTGTCTTCTTCTCGAATGATGATATTGGTGTCTACTAACCTCTTATACTCTTCCGCTAAATATAGATATACATATTTTCCATAAATTATCTAGAAATCCGTTGCTAAGGGATTCAATTTAACAGAATATATATACCTTAGTTAATGCTCGCAGCCTTGGTATTTTTGTATCATTTAAGAGGTGTTCAAGTAGCCCTAACCACGACTGTACTTATATAAATATTCATTAACATTATCGCATCATAACATAACGACTACAATAAAAGTAATATATAGCAAAATATAGAAATAACCTTCATACATAAGAATAAAAGAAAATGGGAGTCTACAGAAAGCTAATTGGCTAACACAAGGCAGATCCCCCTCACACCCAACCCTAATTATAAGGCCTAAGTAGCCTATAGACCTAGGCCCAACTCACTAACACATACATATCGTATATTATATAGCCTACTAATTATCCTTTGGCTCTAGCCTCTACCTTATGCACCTAAACCATTAACTATTTCATAACATTTGATATTTAATATATTTGTACTATCTGATAATGTTAATGTGTTAATTAATGACATCTAAAATAAAATAATGTAGTCCTCTATACACAGTAACACGAGTTAAGAAAATACTATAGTCTGTGTATTAGTGTACATTTTCTTATATGCACCTATTACATTTTCTATGTTAAAAACGGTAGAATAAATTAAAAGTACGTAGACCATTCGCACGTATCACCAATCATTTTGATAGTTTCTCGGTTATATATCGCCTCATTCTGATATATACGCTTAGATAATATTATGATACATCTATGGCTCGCTTTCCAAAGCGATTTATTAGGAAATGTAAAATGGTGGATATTTTACGGTGATGTATTGGGAAATCATGGCGGTATCTGAAAACTATAACCTATAGCGGGTGGATTTCGAAGCTAAAAGGATTATATAACCTATTTTCAGCACCACCAGTATAATTAATCAAGTATATAATGCATTTCGTAATAGGTAAAGGTATCAAACGTTTTCAATAGGGGCTGCAATTAATGGAATAGGTATTAGGAAGACTTGGCACCTCAAATCTGGAGGTGACCAGTGTTACCAGGTCAGATGGAGGTCTATTGTAGGAATGTGTTACCAGATCACTTTTGCGCAGTAGTCGTGTCAAAAGCGCATCGACCTTTAATCATTAATTTCTCCATTAATATGGAATGTTGAGAGTTCTGCTCTTCGTTAATCGATAGAACTTTTGGACAGAATTCTGTAGAGCTCTTCAAAACTCGAGTAGCTATTATGGTTGATGAGAAAATAGACTGTATTTTGGTGCTGCCGTTTCTAAGCTCCGCCCCCCTCCGAGTCGTCTTATAGAAGTTTTGGGAACGAATTGTTCTCGTAAAATAATGAAGCTCAACATGCCACTAACATACCAAAATATAGCGATTTTGGTGCCACATATGTTAAGTACAAACTTAATTAGTATAAGCTCGTAGTTACTTTGCAATCAATGCCGTCTATTAAATTAAATGGTAGTTGGGACTTGTGAACCGAGGTTTGTGGCATCTACCTAAAAATTGGATTAATCTTCAGAGAAAGGAAATATGGTCAACTTTATAATTTCTTTTTAACATATTTGGCTTTACCACTTCCATTTTTTTCAGTTATTACAAAATGGATGCAAGATTTGGAATAAGCATAACATTCTACTCCTATTGCATATATTTGGTAATGCTAGCCCTATTTCTGCCAGTTTTGCCCTTAAAATAACTTAAGTAACTCATATAACATAAAAACCAGTTGTTGTCTGTTGATGGACAGGCTCCTAGAAAATATGCTTTTTCGGGACAGGCTAGTTTTGCCAAATTTGGGCCGGTCAGAAAAATGTTCACGTTAGGGAACCTTAATGACACACCTTAGGGAACGAATGACCAATATTCAGTTTTAGTACAGGATAGTTTTTGGCCTGTCCGAAAATTGTGCCTATCATAGGTGAACGGACAGGCCAATAGCAAAAAAAGTTTCCTTACAAGTGAGCGTAGCAATTTTTTAAATCTGGCATGACTTCTTTGGGACAGATTGAATGAGAGCAAACTTCCAGCAAGAAGGGAAGACGTTAGAGAAAAGACAGAAGGAAGAGTTTGACTGGGCAGGGAGTCAGCACAGAAGGACAGTTGTTAAGTACAATAGGAGAAACACCGTCCGTTCCGTACGCCTTCATAGTATTTAGCCCAGAGAGGGTGGAAAGTGCATACTTAGAAGAAATTATGATGTTAGGATTAAGTAGGAGAGAGGGGAGTGGAGAGGAAGGAAAAGCACCGGAATCATCCAAAGTGGAGTTTTAAACAAAAGTGTTAGCGAAGAGTTCAGCTTTGTCTGAGGAAGAAGTGACTGTAGTGCCATCAGAGTGGAAAAGAGGAGGGAAAGAAGAAGAACGTTTGTTGGAGAGGTTTTGGGAAAAGATAGAGTTGGATGGTTTAGTGCATTTATTATTGATGAACAAATGTTTGGCGATCTCGAAGAACAGATTTGGCTTGATTCATGGCAGAAACATAGGAAGTATGAGATTCTTGAGTTTAAGGGCGTACCGTTTAAATGCTTCCTCCCTATTGCGGACAGCAGTAGCGCAAGCATGAGTAAACCAAGATCTGTTTGCATTTGACTGAGAGAAAGAAAATTGAATGTATGCTTCCATGACCTAGAGGATTACCTCGGTAATGCGTTCGGCACTCTCCGAGGGACCCGGCCACGGAAGCAAAAGTCATTGAATATAATATGTTCCACTTTAGGAGTTAGATAGTCAAAGAATATTGTATAGTCAGTAGAATTAGGGGAAAGATAAAAAGCGTAGAAATATTTAGTTTGAGATTGAGAAGAAAGCTTTAGCCAGAGAGTTAAAAATTCAGAAGAGTAAAAGTTGGGAACACAAGATAAAGCAAGATTGTTGCGCACATATACGCAACATCCACCTTTGGCTTGAAACTGAGGATAGAGATAGTAGAAGGATACAGAGAAGGGTTTTCTGTCAGTAGTCCCAGACACCTGTGTTTCGGTGAGAAAGAGAAGATCAGGGTTGGCAGAGGAGAAGTGGTGTTCCACAGAGTGAAAGTTAAAGGTAAGGCCACGAATGTTGCAGAAATTAATAGTGAGAGTAGAAAGTAGTGGTCCAGAGTACTTAGAGGAGTCGTTGTCAGGGGTCAAACCAATTGGGGTATTTCCACCCCCCCCCCCCCCACACACACACACCCATTGGGAACTTCGAGGCGGGTCGTGATTGATTCGGTTAGTATGCAAGGTGTTTAAAGTATAATTTATTGATAGGAGGAGAATGTGTTTTGGAGGGCGGGCCCTCAATATTGATGAGGCACAGAAAGGATCAGCTAGGGAGGCCAGGTGGTGAAACAAGAGTTCCTATCCTTATCAACCACCTAGCACTCCCGGGGAGTACCGCCCTGTTCGGCTGGTGCCTACAGCTTCCTCCTAACTATTCTGGAGGTGGGATTCCCAGTCCCAACCTCCAGGGGCTATCTGTGCCACAAGGTGACGGGCGGTGGGGTCGCCACATCCCTACGCCAGGAGTGTTGACTGGAAGAAAGACTGGGAGAATCTTGGGTTAGACAGTTGGACAGAATAGGGGTGAAAATATGTTAAAAGGCGGGTGCCGTCTACTCTCCGTACGGGAGGTGGTACACATTGGGGAAAACTTAAAAGATCACTGATTATTGTAATAGTGGTAGAAGAGAGAGAGAGGGAGATGTAACTTTGTGCATATAACGATAAATTGTAGATAATTACTAGTCCTACCCTTACCGTCACTGCTGCTGGCTGTTATGAATGTTGGCAAGTTTGACACTAGGCCTTTTATAAGTGTCCACGTATGTGTCTTCTTATCTTCGGTCTAGTTGGTAAAAAAAAAAAAAAAAATTATGCGATCCCAATAGTGTAAATTGTTGACTGATTTGATAAAGGACGTGAAACTTCTTTATTTTATCATACCCACTTTGCATTGACAATGTTTAGCAATACACTACTATATGTACCAGATAATATACAGTAAGAGTTATTATAAATGATTCACCATGGACAAAATAAAATTGCACAATATTCAGCCGGTGATATTTTCCCCAGCGAATCTGTCTGTTTTGTAATCACTTTAGTTCTGTTGTTCAGTTCACAGTGGGCCGATACGATTTTTGCTTGGCGGAAAAATGACTTTGGATTTCCATTAATTTCCCTAATAACTTTGGTATATTTTTCCTGTTACTGTAGCTGATAGGATATTTGCAATCAGCTAACTCTAACAGACAACTCCTCCACCTTTGAATTTCACTACACTTAACAAGCACACCGCGTTTCTTTCCAACACACCTAAATTACCTCTGACGTACCTAACTTTTTGGCTCGAAATCACTCTTTTTAACCTTGGTGGTGGGGGGGGGGGGGACACTTGTTACGCTTTGTCTCCTTCATTCACATCGAAAAACATCTTCAATTATCTCTTAATGTCAGTTGCAACAGGTCTTGGGAGGCGCTGAATCAAGAGTGTTTTTCGTCTAGGTTAGGTACACTTTTCTTAAATTAAATTCTTAACTTTTTAGATTGATTTTCTAAAGCTGATTTCTCTGGATAATTCTTCCAACGCAAAATATTGATTATTGCAAGTGTGCTTAATGAGCGGATCAAATCAGGACATGTTCACATATAATCTACATTATGCTAATTTGAACATCGATGTATTGCTGATCATTGTACATTGTATTTGATGTATAGATATTGTCCACTATGCGAGAATCAATATAATTTTAATTCAACAATTTAACTATATTTGTTTTCAATTGAACATCTATAAATCTTACATTTGTAAATATTATTCAATCACATATCAGGTACATTTACGTACTAAGCTTTCCAAGAGAACCTCAGACAAAAAGGAGGAGTTCGCAGGGCGTTCACCCGTCTTGCGCCGCACTGATCAACTGTGCTTCATGAGGCCAAAATAACAATGTGGAAACTGCCGTCGCAGGTAGGCCGAGACTTCTTACAATAAATGCTAAATAGCAGTACCACAATGCCTATAACAAAGTAAGTTTGCAATGGTAACACCTGGGTTCTTATCTATATGTTTAACCCCTAACTGTCGGCGCGCAACATAAGTCGAGTATAATAAATCTGGACTATCTGGCGGCGCGCGACATAGGTCGTGTGGCAATTTCAGCACGTAATGTTGCTGAGAGAGAGACAAGTGGTGGCAGGAGAGTAGCGAGCGTATGACTGCTCCAGACCACCGCGGCGAACCTACTGACATGAATCCCACCTCCTCCTCCCTCTCTCACTCGCTACATACTGAATTGTATGGGGAAAGTACCGAATTACATGCTTTTTGCACTCGTGTTGCGCGGTTGTTGCAAGAAAACTAGCAGTCATAAAAGGATCGTTGTGGTGTCATTGGAAAGCTCTGTTTATGCCCTTTCAGGGATAGATATTTGTTTTACGCTCTGGGTCTTATTTAGGCATGAAAATGATCACGTAAACAACCCTATTTTGGGTAAAAACACCCCGCTGGTGGCTACATATTATATACCGCCTAGGCCGCTCTTTAGGTATTAACCCTTATTTAGCGGCGAGCAACATAAGTCGAGTTAAATAAAGCTGGACTATGTGGCGGCGCTCGACATAACTCGAGTGGCAATTTCAGCACGTAATGTGGCTGAGAGAGAGAGACAAGTGGTGGCAGGAGACTAGCGAGCGTATGACTGCTCCAGACCACCGCGGCGAACCTACTGACACAAATCTCAGCTCCCTCCTCCCTCTCTCACTCGCTACATACTCAATTATGTACTGAAAGTACCGAATTACCTGCTTTTTGCACTCGCGTTGCACGGTTATTGCAAGAAAACTATCCATCATACAAGGATCGTTATGGTGTCATTCGAAAGCTCTGTTTATGCCCTTTCAGGGATAGGTACTTGTTTTACGTTCTGGGTCTTATTTAGGCATGAAAATGATCACGTAAACAGCCCTATTTTGGCTAAAAACACCCCGCTGTGCGGTACACATAAATAAACCGCATAGGCCGCTCGTAAGGTGTTAAGGATATCATATAACTGGAAGAGATGAGTTTAACGGAGACTCAATATTTTTCTTTTGCAAATTCTGATATAATATATTCAATAGTTCCCAATTTCGTAATATTGCTAGAATGTCAATTCAAAGAATAGTATGAAGGAATGAGCATAATATTTCAAGCATATACATTTTACATATACCATTATTTTTCATATTTTCTGTACTTTGAATACATCAGAGGTTGACAAAAAAAGATGCCACCGAAAGGTTAAAACCTATGAAGGAAAGGATCAAGGACGTATGTTCAATACAAAGAATTATATTAACATTAAACAACACTAAAGGTAGGAAAGAACAAGCCCGGTAGGTTGAACTGGTAGCAGAGTAGCCTATATAGGTTACGTACAGATTACACTATACGTAAAGCAGGGATGGGGAACCTTTTTCCTATCAAGGGCCATTTGGATATTCATGACATAACTCGGGGGCCATACAAAGTGATTTACTTAAAAATCAGGCTACATTTGCTGGTCAAACATTTACCCCTAATGTAAAGGTTGGAACTCCTTCTCTTTGGTGAGGCGTGTGGTGTCTGCTGGTATTGATACTGTTGCAACTCGTAGCTGGTTTTACAGGTTTGCATCAGTCAGTCTGGAGCGCAATCGACTCTTTGCGAGGGTACGTTTTGACAATTTTTGCTCGCAGCAGTAAGTGTTTCTGAACACATACATATTTCAGTGTATACCTCCTCAAATGGAAAATCATCAGCGTATGTAACGTCTATAGAACTCGAGCAATGTGAGATCATTGTACCTAGCTTTTAGCTCATCGTCACTTTTCAGCTGAATCATTTCGTGTTGTAGGATAGCAGGGACATAAAATTATTCCACATTAAACGGTGTAGCAAAGATGGTCAACTCCTGCTTGGTATATTTCACGCCCTTTTACTAAATGCCTTGATTAGTTTCGCATATTCACCATCATAATCAGATGTTGTAGAAAGCTTTTCTGCTAGCAGCGGGAAAGTGCACAGTGTACCTTTCGAGTTGCATTTTCCACAGCTATATTTTAGCTTAAAAGGATTTCAAATTTGAAACAAGTGAGCTAAGAATCTGGTTGAGGCCTTGCAACTTAACGTTCAGTTCTGAGAGATACTTGGTAATGTAACACAAGAATGCTAGATCACACAGCCACTTGCTATAATTGAGTTCCATGACAGGTTTTCTCTTCATCTGGATGATGAATTGCTTTACTTCATCCCGCAGTTTGTAAAACTGCATGATCATGTTCCCACGACTCAGCCATCGCACTTCACAATGCTAGACAAGATCGCCATAACATTGTTGAGCCGCAATGACTGCACACATAAATGTTCTTGGTGTATGATGCAGTAGCATACCATTAAATCACTTGGATTAAGATTGAGATGCTTCAGCTTTTTCTTAACAAAGCAATTAACCCTTTTTATTCTGGCTGTTGTTGGACGATTTATTCAGATTAGGAAGGGTGTATGAAAGTCAAAAGGTTAAATGAGATAATCATTACCCACAGATCCTTCATAAGCTGAATACAATTGTCTAATCATGATAGCCAGAATAAACTGCCAATTAAAGTGCATCATAACCGTCAAGGGGTTGATAATTACTTGTTTAATTATCTTACATGTGTATACATTCTATGACATTGTAACTATAAATTCAAGGAGTCTGTAAGTTTCGATTTAAACATACACAAAGACTAAATTTGGTTTTAATACATATTAAATAGCAAGCAAATTAGCACATTTCAGCACACCTATATATTGCCTTGTGGGCCTGATCAAATGATCCCGAGGGCCTGATCAGGCCCCTGGGCCAGACGTTCCCCACCCCTGATGTAGAGCATTGATTACTTGAATAATTGAATGGGCCGCAAAGGCCAGAACACAGTACAAGAGGCGGTATCCTTTTACAATATCATAGCAAAGACTAAGTAGTGTCTTGCGGGTGTAAACTACACGGACAATACACGGGAAACCAGACACTTGAGTACATATGAGAGACTCAACATTCTTGATAGAATAGGTAATTATATAATTATTCTATGTGTTACGAACTGGCACTCGGGTACACAAGGGCTCTCAATCAGGACTCGAATACGGCTCGCTGCCACAACGGAAACACACGATCCCAACCCCTGAGTACTGCCAGCCGAACAAAAAACACCAATACCCTCCAGAGTTCAATCTGCTATAACGGGGTATACAAGAACTCGGTACTAGTGTTCAACAACAGACTAATAAAGAGACAGGAATTATCTAGTCTGGTCAACAATCAAACAATGAAGTAAGAAACAACAACACCAAAGAATAGTGTTGGCCGAAGCCGAAGTAATCCACCCTTGACTATGAACTTAAGAAGTCCTCCACCCTCTACTTCGGATCGGCACTATTACGTTACGTTAATTAATAGTCCTTAAGCATCGAGCAAGGAATCTTCTGAAAAAAGTTAGATGCTTCTCGGATGCTCGTAAGAAGTACGTATCGGATTTTGAACAGTAATTCAATAAGCAAAAACACTGGCAATTAAATACTATTAAAGGCTTAAATTGGCATAAGAATAATTAAAAGAATATGCAATAGTACATGGCAAACATTAAAAGGAAGTACTCCGCAAATGCAACGGCAATAGCCTACTCGGATTGTGCTCGTGGGCCACTAATCACTAAAGTAGCCAAGCTTGCAACACATGAAATCAATAGTGCATAAACAATATCATACATAAGGAAAGCTTCAATACTATTCTGTATCTAGTAATTGAGTAAAGTCTAGCTGGGGTACTGTAGGCAAAAAGGTAGCAGTGACTGAGCAAAAACGGCTCGTAGCCTGGCGAAGTCCTCACGACTGTTTAAAGTATTACGTTAAAACTAACAAGTGCACTTTGAGAAATCCAGATCCCTTGTATCTGGTTTTCTCCCGGCTCCTTGACAAAATAAAAACAAACTGTTAATAAAATACAGGGTGGTTAGGCTCTTGCCCTCACGCACTGTAAATTATTAACTCAACACAGTCAGCCGCGAAGACAACCTAGGCTTCACTGAACCGGAACGAGTATGCAGGTTTATCGCTTAACCACTGCATCAAACAACAACTCGTAACACAGAAAAGCCTTACCCCAGTCTAGCATTACCTAGACTAGCAGAAAACAGGAATAATAATAATAACACACAGGGAAATGCATATACAAGTGCAACAAACATAAATCAATCCTATTCTAAGTCAACCCTTCCAAAATAGGCTATCTAATAGGCAAGTATCTCGTGAGAACTCAAGCGATAATACGTTGGCTGGCTAGCTCTGCACCAACGGGACAATGGACGTTAAACAGGGCAGGGAAAAGAGGAGATAAGAATGTAAGGTAGTAGAGAAAGTTCCCATCAGTCAGAAGAATATATATAGTTAGCAAGGGAAATGAGAAGTCGCTCTGCCTAATGAGTTCTGATGAAAAAATGGCTAGACTTCCCTTTTATACCCGGCCCACTAGTGAGCCCAACGTGAACTACTAAGGACCGCCCACTGACAACCATTACGTAATTTCTCTCTCTCCTCTGGGATACACAAAGGCTCCCCTAGCACTGAGGGAGGGAGGAATGCGAGTGAGTTAGGCCCACCTCCCGCCTGGCGCACCCACTGACCCCCAACTGTGGCTGTTTCTCTTCCCATCATTACAAATAAGTTTTACACACAATACTTATAACTAATGATATAAAATAGAACTCGTTGACTCAGATGAAAACAAAATACATATTCATAATACTTATAGTACAACGGCTCACATGAACTAAGTTAGGAAACTCTACATAGAATACAGCCAAAGTTCCTGCCCTGACGATCCTAGCGAGAGTGGGGCATGACTAGGCGTTCTGTACAGCATGCTCACACGTGGACATGCGTCACATATGCGATATCGAAAAGGTTGTATGACGAAACCTATTGGGAAACCTGTTGGGAAAGTGATACTCTAAAATGACTCGGTGAAAATGGTGTGGATGGAACTTATGTAATGAAGCTATTATACTATTTAACAGGGAATGCGGTATATTAGGATAGAATGATGGTCATAGTCACTTCTTAATGGGATTGATAGAATAGTTGCAAAATATATAGTTGAACATTATGCTGGGTATACCGTATGTATTTTTTTTTAGAAAGGAATATATATAACTGGTAAAAACGTGAGAATTAAAAGTCCAAAGAAAGTGAACACAATATATTTTATTACTGAACCGTAAACGGAGGGGGGGGGGAGGAACTGAATAAGAAAAACATGTCCTGAGAAGAGAAGACTTATTCTATCCCATCCCTCATCCCTCCAAGACCAGGCGGCAGGTTGGTTGTGAAGAGTGTAAAAACTTGGGGCCTCATAATGAACCCCGCCCCTGAGGTGAGTTGCTCCTGATGCAGTGTTATGGCCCCGTATATTTAGTTATCCTGGCACTCCACTCTCACTCTGGCCCCCGTTTGCTTGCATGCCTCCTTCTCCTTGAACATATTGTACTTGCTGTCTTAGAGAATGTTATATTGCTCCTCTGGTTCCATCTTACTATTCATATCAAGTCGTATTCTTCTTCCAGAGATCCCACCTGTATTCATGAAACTGATAACATACAATTAAGTCACTATTAAAAGCTGTATCACTATTTGTAATTCAAAAGTGTTCAAGAAAGTATTTATTAATTGCTGTCAGCGTACTTTCACATGGTTCAACTGCAACTTGATGTATTCTGGTTATTACATGATAAAACATTCTTACAGAATGTTTTTTTTTATATTATACTTATAGTATACAGTACATGTTATGCCAATATATATTTTAAAGTACTAAATCATGGTATAACGGAGGTATCTATCTACCTATATATTGTAGAGTTCACCACACTGGTAGTGGCCCGATGAGCTTGTCGCCCTTCGGTGACGGTAGTTATGCATGTTCTATATCCTATTAATTAGATTATTTTATGCAATGATGCATTACGCTGCTGTGTTTTGGTTATTATTTGCTTGGTTGATTCACACTATTGCTTTCACAACACATTTTATAATCGCAACAGTTGTTTAGATGTTACCGGTACATTTGCTGTACTGTATATGCAATTATTGACACTTGAACTTTGAAACTTACTACACTACCATATTCCCTAGGGTCTTAGAATGTTATGTCCTCCTGTATTACACCATAGTCTTCCATTCCAATTATTTGTTCACCTAATCGTGCACCTTCTTTGCGTCCAACATGCGTTGAAAGGTCATGTCAGTATAACGTCAGTATCCATTTACTGTAACCTCATAAATTGTCCTTATCTAATAGACTTCTTATCATGTCGAATTTTGTACAAACTGTTCCAGATGAAAGATCCATGAATGATTAAATGGTGCTTCTTACTTTGCTCCCTAGACATCTATCAAGCTTAAAAATACACCTTTAACCCTTCCTACCCGGGCTGCCTTAGGTAATGACAGCACGAAAGAAGGGCCAATACCCGGTATGCCTTATCTAAGGCATGAGCTTAATAGCCTAATTAATCTTGGTCCGAACGTCGTGCGTACGACGTATGTCAACAAACCCAAGTGTTCATCACCGCACCTCCGAAAACAAGAAGGAGAAGACTCCTCAATGTTATTGTTATGACGTCATGACAAAATTAGTGTCTGAAAAGCCCCCATATTGGCAACATCTCTGCAATATTGGCTCCACTGAAATCGTCATCACAACTGAACCAGTTGACTTACAGAGCTCTACTCAATGCCAAAATACAGATTGAAAACCGCACTACGATTATAGATGAGTGGGAAAGATCTAGCAATGAAAATAACCATAAATACGGTAGCCTAGGCCTAGACGTTTTTCGGCCATATCGCCCGGGTAGGGGCGACCGTCATTGGCTGAGACAGCCCGGGTAGGAAGGGTTAAGACCCCTTTTCGAGATACATTTCTACATTCTGTGTCAGATATCTAAGAAGACTGGCAGGATTATGGATGCTAGCACATAGTTTAGAAGTTATGATTGACTGGTGCCGTACCTAGTCGAAGGCTTATCATAAATCAAAATCCATTGTTAATCCATACATACCAATTGTTTCTTGAAATATGCAGTGGATCGGACAAAGCATATTATAGGTTGCCATCAATAACACATTCCATATATAGGAATTCAAAATACTTTGGTGATAGTAAATTTTTTTTTTTTTTTTTTTTTTAAGAGACAATGAATGGAGGAAGGAAAAACACAGATAAAACAAAAAGGTCCATGTGCCTAAAGGCATCCTCCATTCATAAAATGTTTGTAACAACTGGATTTAAACATTTGTTGATTGTAAGTTTGTGGAAAGCAATTCGAGGGAAGTGAATTCCAAAGAGTAGTAGCTCTGGGGATAAATGAATTCTGATAAGCAGAAGTTCTGCATTGTGGAGGAGAAAGTGTAAATTCATGGGCGCTCTCAGCTGCCCTAGTTCTACGGGGAAAGATGTGGAGAGGCGGCACAATTGAAGCAAGTTCCTCGGAACAATTGCTGTGAAAATATCTGTAGAATAATGCAAGGGATGCAACGTTTCTTCGTATGGCTAATGTAGGAAGGTCCTGTGTGATTGCAGGGTTATTGATTAATCTAATAGCTTTATTTTGAATTTTGTCCAACTGCCTCAATGCAACCACTCCACTTCCACCCCACAGAGGTGAACAGTAATCCATCTGAGAGCGCACATGACTTTTATATATTACGGCCAACTGCTCGTCAGTGAAGAATTCTCGAACTCTGTACAGGAGTCCCAGTTTTTTAGAGGCATTCTTAGCAATGCTTCTAACATAATGTGTCCAGCTCAAGTTAGTAGTTAATGTTACACCGAGAATGTCAATACTAGGGGAAGTGGGAATATTTACATCATTAAAAAATATATGGGAGTCAGTGAGATTCTGTCGGTTAGAAAATTGAATGTACTTGGTTTTCTGTGCATTAAAGGAAACTAGATTCTCTTGTCCCCATTCATTAATTCTAGAAAGGTCCTGGTTCAGAGAAATTGCAGTGAATTTATAAGATCGGGTTGGGTGAAAGAATTGGTAAATGTGAAGGAACTGTGGAGTGTTGAGTCATCTGCGTAGGAATGTATTGGATTATGAGTGGTAGATATGAGATCATTGATATGAATGAGGAACAGAGTTGGGGCCAAAACTGATCCCTGGGGAACACCAGCATTTATTGAGTGAAATTGAGAATAAAGGCCATCTACCATTACACGTATTTTTCTGTTATGAAGATAAGAAGAAATTAGTGGAACTAATGATGCAAGGCCGTAGTGTGACATCTTCGACAATAAGGATTGATGCCAGACTCTATCAAATGCCTTTGATATATCCAGTGCTATTGTATGTGTTTCACCATGTTGGTCTGTAGCTTGGTTGATTTGATGCGTAAGAAGGCAAAGAATGTCTGCAGTTGATCGACATCGTCTAAAACCATATTGCCTATCACTGATTAATTTATTATTCTCCAGATGCTTAATTATGTGATTATTTAATATAATTTCAAAAACTTTGCCAAGAGTGGAAGTTATAGCTATTGGTCTGTAGTTTGATGGATCTGAAGAGGCACCTTTTTTAGGAACTGGATGGATGTTTGCTTCTTTCCAGGGTACTGGGAAGCATGAGGTATGAGTACACAGACGGAAACATTTTGCCAATACAGGAGCGAGCACCAAGGAGCAATTCTTAAGTACTATTGGAGGAATTTCATCTGGACCAGGAGCCTTATCTACTGAGAGATTCTGCAAAATAGTTTTGACATGTCTGGTGTGGATCTTAAGTGAGGGAATTTCAGGTGAATTAAAATTAAGTACAGGGACATCTTGATTTATGTCATCTAAGGTTGAGTTGGTGGAGAAAATATCTGCAAGAAGGTTAGCTTTACCTCGTGGGTCACTTACAAGATTGCCAGTCGGAGATTTTAATGGTGGAATGGATGAAGCAGTAGTGAAGTTGGATTTGAATGAGTTAAGAGTAGACCAAAATATTTTGTTATCATTTGGATTATTTAGAAGTTTATTTGCCTGCTTATGGAGAAAGTTTGATTTAGTTACTGAAATGTAAATGTAATTACTATTGGCCTGTAGTTAAATGGGTTTGAGGAGCTTCCGTCTTTGGAACTGCATGAATGTTAGCAACATTTCAAGAACATTGGAGAGAAGAGAAACAAATGTAGGCCTATAAGAGTTAGGACAGAATAGGAAAACGTTTTGCACACACACACACACGCGCGCATATATATATATATATATATATACAGGGTGATTCAGTAACCCTTTTCACAAATTTAATGGCAAATTCGGGAGACAAAAATAAGACTAATTTAATCTATGACCCTTAGGGTGAGTCTTTGATATGATGGAGATATTACACCTTTAAAGTTATTGATAATAGAAAAGAAAAAAATCTAAGGAGTGAGAATGAAAATGTCGTTGCTAACTGGCAGGGTAGCATAACCAAGACTTGGTATCAAAATGGCTGCATACGGTAGCTGGATGCAGTTCGTTTCGCAATTTACTAAGGTACATTACTACTGTATTTGTATTATCATCATCATTATTATTAATAATCATTGTACTGTATTAGTAGTAGTAGTAGCAAGGGGAGAAGCAGGCGGCAGAGGATAAGTAAAAGGAAGAGGAGGAGGAGTAAGTGGTGGAAGAGGGGTAAGTGGAGGAGGAGGGATCTTCCTGCCGACTTTGAGCTTTGATACTCCGCTCGTCTTAATGTATCTTGAATCAATCTGTACATGAATCTAAAGATTGTTTCTTTGCTTACACGTGGTATGTAAATGGTTGCATATGGTAGCAGTTGTCTCAATGCTCAAAAGAACATTTGCATTTTATCACCATCATCATAATTAATACTCTATTCATCGTAGCTGTAGTAGTAGTAGTAATAGTCTTGTTTTTGTTTTTTTGTTTTTTTTTCTATGTGATTGAGGGAGGCAAAAGGCATAACTGCCTATAGCGAGTGCCTCCCCCATAGTTGAAAGAGTGACAGGGCCAAAATCAAGGGACTTTCGAGCCAAAATGCCTGGACACACAGAGTTTGAAGCAATTTAACTCATAGGAAGCGGGAAAAATTTATTCTGGGAGAGAGTTCCAGAGCTTAGCTGTTGAGTAGAAGAAAGTTTGAGAGTAACGTTTCACTCTTGGGTTGGAGAGTTGCACAGAGTAGGGGTGGGATTGAGTTGCAAGACGGGTACCACGTGCCCTACGTAAAGGAGGTGGTATGCACTGGGATAGCTCTGAGGAACACTGATTATTATAGTAGCGATAGAATAGCGAGAGAGATGCAACATTGCGGCGGAGAGAGAGATTGCAGAGAGTTGGTGAGTGGACGGGAGTTAATGATACGAAAGGCCTTCCTTTCAACCTTGTCTAGGAGAGCGGTGTGAGAGGAACCTCCCCACACATGTGAACAATACTCAATACAAGGGCGCACTATGCCCCTGTAAAGAGCAAGAAGCTGTGCAGGGGAAAAGAACCCCCTAAGGCGGTTGAGCACACCCAGCTTCTGGGAGGCTGCCTTAGCAAGACTGGTAATATGGTCCTTCCAAATGAGAGCAGAAGAAAAAGAGACACCAAGAATATTGAGAGAAGATGAAGGGTTGATTTTTGTATTGTTGAAGAATAAGGGATAGTCCGCTGGGAGATCCTGACGGGTAGATAGATGGAGAAATTGAGTTTCGGAAGCATTAAAGTTAACAAGGTTTTCTCTGCCCCAATTGGAAATAGTATTTAGATCAGAATTTAAGAGTTATATGGCTTCATTACGTTTGTCGTTGAGGGATTGCTGGCTGGGGCGTTCTGAAAAAGTAATGGAGTAGTGTAAGGTTGAGTCGTCTGCGTATGAATGGATGGGAATTAAGGTACAGTTAAGGAGATCATTTATAAAAATTAGAAAGAGAATAGGAGATAGGACTGAGCCCTGAGGAACATCGGAGTTTATAAGGTGAGGAAGTGAACAATGGCCGTCCACAAACGCGGCTATGGAACGGCCGGAAAGGAAATTAGAGACAAAGGCACAGATGGAGGGATAGAAACCGAAGGAGGGTAGTTTAGAAATTAAAGATTTATGCCAGACTCTATCGAAGGCTTTCGATATGTCTAGTGCAATAGAAAAAGTCTCACCGAAGTTCCGAAAGGAGGATGACCAAGAGTTAGTAAGATATGAAAGAAGATCACCAGTAGAGCGACCCTTAACCCTTCTTTAGCGGTGCGCAACATAAGTCGAGTTAAATAAATTTGGACTATGTGGCGGCGCGCGACATAGGTCGTGTGGCAATTTCAGCACGTAATGTTGCTGAGAGAGAGAGACAAGTGGTGGCAGGAGAGTAGCGAGCGTATGACTGCTCCAGACCACCGCGGCGGGCCTACTGACACGAATCCCACCCTCCTCCACCCTCTCACACTCGCTACATACTGAAATGTATGGGGAAAGTATCGAATTACATGGTTTTTGCACTCGTGTTGCGCGGTTGTTGCACGAAAACTAGCGGTCATACAAGGATCATTGTGGTGTCATTGGAAAGCTCTGTTTATGCCCTTTCAGGGATAGATTCTTGTTTTACGCTCTGGGTCTTTTTTAGGCATGAAAATGATCACGTATACAGCCCTATTTTGGCTAAAAACACCCCGCTTGTGGCTACATATTATTTACCGCCTAGGCCGCTCGTTAGGTGTTAAGGAAGCCATACTGGCGATCTGAGAGCAGATTATGAGAAGAGAAATGGTTAAGAAATTTGGAAGCAAGAATAGTTTCAAAAACTTTAGAAAGACAAGAAATGAGAGCAATTGGACGATAGTTGGAGGATTGAGAGCGGTCACCCTTCTTTGGGACAGGTTGAATGTGAGTAAACTTCCAGCATGAAGGGAAGACGTTAGAGGATAGACAGAGACGAAAGAGTTTGCCTAGGCAGGGGAGTCAGCACGGAAGCACAGTTTTTGAGAACAACAGGAGGAACACGGTCCGGACTGGACTGGTTACGCTACCCTGCCAGTTAGCAACGACATTTTCATTATCACTCCTTAGATTTTTTTCTCTTCTATCTATTGATAACTTTAAAGGTATAATATCTCCATCATATCAAAGACTCACCCTAAGGGTCATAGAGTAAATTAGTCTTATTTTTGTCTCCCGAATTTGCCATTAAATATATGAAAAGGGTTACTGAATCACCCTGTATATATATATAATAGGTGAAATTACAAAAGTAAACAAAGAAAGACCATCAACAAGAACAGTGTTATATATAATATTCCATGTAATGGTTGTGAAAAAGAGTACGTAGGAGAAACTGGGCGAGGTCTAAAGAAAAGGATAACTGAACATAAGAAAGATGTATACCCTAATGGGAAGCAGCCAAAGCACTAAGGAATTAGGCGGTGGGTCAGATAGGGTCAGCGTGCACCCCCCCCCCCCCCCTGTGTTTTTCTGAAGACCCTGAACTTCCTGAACATTAATATGGATGTTAACATTGAACATTTTGGGATGCAATACCCGTTTCAGCCATTTATTTGATATTTCCTAGCTTTCATGGTACAGAGGAGGGGGGGGGGGGATGAACCCACCCGTAGTTTCCATACTTTTGATCGTAGAGGCAAAGTTCAAACAGCATTCGAAAGCTCTCATTGAATACTCCTAGGTCAGTTGTTGGTATTTGACTTAAAGTTTAAGGTCAACCAATGACTTGAGGTCAAAGTCAAAATTGCTTCCCAGTTGACGCATTACAGGGACCTCCCTAATAGACCGATCGATCGTAATGAAAATGTGCAAAATTATAGTATGTAAAGCAAGCAAAAAAATATATATATTGTTAAAAAAATAAGTTTGCAAAATTTAGAAAAAAAAATATATTAAATAATTTGCAAATTTGTTTGTTTTCATTTTTCAACTAGATTTGTGATCCACAACATAGTCAAGTTGCCAAAATGTTGACCCTGCAATGTTAATTACTGTATACTTTTGTTGAGGAAATGTATTATAATGGTTAGGAGAGCAAAATTAGCTTGGTTGCTACTTGTGCAACCTTTAGCATTTCTCAGAATTCAAGATGGCGCCCTCTGCCATCTTGAATTTCGGACAGTTTTCACCTTTGGATCTTGATGACATAGAGGGTCGTGTAATACCTCTTTGTAGGGGTTTTCCAGGAGGGGAGTCCATTTTCGGGGTTAATTTGTGGATATAGGGTGAGTATCAAGGTCAAACCAGAGGTCAGAGATCAAATTTTGCCTAAAATCTGGAAAAAATCACCAATATTGACCGATTGTATGTGGTTTATTGTCTTTCTATTCCAGCATTTTACTAGGTTTGGGTAGGTAGGTAGATATAATATGTTTGCTATGTCTACATGTAGGTATATCCCGGGAATCATTATATATTTTGTATTAAATTTTGTTTAGCAGGTTGAGCAATAGGTCAGAGTTCATTGAACACCAATATTCACCATGCATGCACTCTCCATGCTGTGCGATCAGTGGTTTAACAACTATTCTTCTCATTTCAGATTGTGACAAACCAGTGTAATCAGCATTGATATCCCCAGGCTGTCACACTCATCATGTCTGCTGGAGGGGAGAAGTGCCTGTTTAGTCCATGTAATGCCAGTGGAGCGCTGCAAACATTCAAGACCGTCGCTGTGCAGAAGATCATCGCTACAAGCAAAGTGAAGCAGGATGAACTGTACAGAACTCTCTCTGGAAGTAATATTCTAGCTCACAAGTCATGTTACTGTAGCTATACTTCGAGAAGTAGAAACAATGAACAGCCGAAGAGAAAGTCTACACTAATTGACAATGGTGTTTCCAAAAGATTGTTGAAGTCTCAATGTAGTGACTTTGTTTTCAAGCGAGACTGTTTGCTGTGTGGGAAAGAATGTAAGCCGAAAGACAGCAAGAACCCACACAGCTGGGTGCAGGTCAGACAGTGTAAAACTGTAGATAGAAGTGGTGATATCACGTTCAAGCAACACTTGGAGGACATCTCTGATGAGAGACAGGACCAGTGGGCTAATGAGGTAGTTGTTCGACTCAATGGGATCATTGATCTGCATGCTTCTGACGCACAATACCATGTCTGCTGTTATGATAAATTTCGAGTTGTCCCAATGTCCTGCCCCTCCATGACGGCGCCTGTGGAAGAGGCGCTGAGGTCCGTGGTCACGACGATGGCTGAAAATATGACAGAGACGTGGACGACAGCGGAGCTGTACTCCATGTACATCGCTGCTTCGGGCACTGTGACAAGAAGACAGTTTGTGTCCAACATCACAGATTACTTCGGCACCAAGCTGCTTGTACTCCACATCGAGGGTTGTGAAAGCGTAGTTGGATTTAAAGCCAGCCTCGGACAGTTAATCAAAATTGCCAAGAAAAGCAGCAGCGACGATGACGAGCTGGAGTAGATGGTGAGGAAGATTCGTGGCGAGGTCAGGGCGACACATAGGCCTGGAGACTACAACCTCAGTGATTATGTTCGTCACAAGATCATTGAAAACACCAGTGCTACTCTTCTTAAACTAGTATCTAGCCTTGTATCTGGAGGCAACATCACAAAGCCATCCCTGACCCTAGCTCAGTGCATTCAACAGCACATTTGCGGTGCCGGCAGAAACCAGACTACACTCGGGCTCGCTGTGAAACTAAATCACAAGCATGGTAGTTCAGAGCTCATCAAGACTCTCAATGAGCATGGTATCACAAGCACATATGATGAAGTGCTGTGCTTCCGCAAGTCAGTGGCCAAGTTCGTGTCAACAAATCAGATTACCACAAGAAACTTGGCTTAAGCACAGAGATCGGCCCTATCTTCAGCTGGGCTGACAACTACGATTTGTACATTGCGAGCCCAAATGGAATGAAGAGCACCCACGCCATGGTCATGGAGTTCCT
The DNA here is from genome assembly GCA_032716605.1 of Paralithodes platypus. Lineage (NCBI taxonomy): Eukaryota > Metazoa > Arthropoda > Malacostraca > Decapoda > Lithodidae > Paralithodes > Paralithodes platypus. The sequence goes on along the minus strand of CM064525.1, from coordinate 45,063,195 downwards.
TCAGCATCCTGCTGGTATCATCAACACAGGAAACATTGGCGTGATGCAGCTGACTATTCCTCGACTCAAGAAACATGACATGTCCTCTGTGCGATTCACCCACCAGAGTATACAGCTGGAGCACTATAAGGGGCCTTCCAAGGTGAATCCACCTCTGCTTCCGATGAAAGCTCTGTCCGCTGAAGAGTTGCAGGTTCAGTCCGCATCAGTCATGTTCAGTCAGGAGCGAGATGCGGCATGGTTGTCACAAGTCCACGGGAACGATAAGCCAGTTGAGTGGGTAGACTTCAATGCTCAGCAAGACCGATTGGTGGCAGGTTCTGCCCAGAAGCCCAAGACACTGGTCATGTTCGGACCGATGATCGACTCACCGCCTGCTCACCCTGACACTGTAATAACTACGCTTGTGTATCTTGAGAGGACTCTCAATAGTTTTGGGATGCAGTACACTCACCTCACAGTTGACCTCCAACTGTATCAGACTGCATGCCTAGTTCAATGGAACAACCCTCTGCGCTGGACCGGCGTCATACTTCACCCAGGTATGATGCACACTCTCATGAGTTTCCTGGGCTGTATAGGAAAACTGATGAAGGCATCTGGTGTGGACATTCTCATCAGTGCAGCGTTTGCTGGCATCACCAGCATTGTTAACGGAAAGACCTGGACCAATGCTCTACGGGCATACCATCTCATCATTGCCGTGTTGCTGCAGAATTTCTTCTCGAATGGCGCCAAGACTTATGAGGAGCAGAGTGTCTACCTGGAGTCAGTCAGACAACACCCGATCGGGAGGCTATGAGTGGACTGCCTTGTCAAACCGACATTGTTGTCGCTTATGTTCCTGCGCGGAGAGAGGAACGGTGAATTCCTACTCCAACAGCACTGTCTCAAGGAGATGCTACCATACGTCTTCTTTGCAGCAGGTCATCAGAACTATGCCCGCTATCTGAGCTGGTATGTGCGACAGATGGAGAACCTTGCCCAGCATGCCAAAGAGGACCTACTGGCAGGTGCGCACGTGTGTCGGCACTCAGATGGCGGAACCGCAGTGCCTGCAGATCAGTTCGGAGAGCAGACATACATCAAACGAGGGAAGGGTTCTGGAGGTATGAAGGGCATTTCAACGAGCGCTGAGCAAGTGGCTGTGTCGGTGAATAGTTTCAGTGTGTGCGCCCACCTTGACATTGCCATGGAACATATGTACGATGAATCTGAGGAGGAACAGAAGCCACACGGTGGAGTAGATGGGGAAGAGAAGAGTAAGCACAAGGAGGAAGGAGAGAGAAGAAGGAGACTGGACGAGGCCGATCGGAGGAAGATCGCGGTGGAGCTGGAGAAGTACAGTCACCCTTTCAATGACCAGGAACCAGGTCTTTATAACATAATTATGCAATGGACAAGTGGCAACAGACACAGTGAATGTTCAGAATGCATTGGCTATCGGGAGTGAGCAGAGCAGGCACTTCTATGCTTCGCTGAGCAGTGAATTCCACAAGACAATAAATAAGAAGGTCAAAACAATGGAGTCTCTCAAGAAGGCAGTCACTATCAAAGGGAAGGCCGTCTACGACATCGAAACTCTGTTCAGTCGGCTGTTAGTCGTGGGGCAGCAGCGCAGCATTGATATAGCCACTGTCTTCCAGTTTGAACTGAATCCGGTCCCTCCAACCCTTATCGACGAGTACGGCTGCTTGAGGAAGGGTGACAAGGCAGTGCTCGTCAAATCTCTTGGCGTCTTTGTCACGACTCAATCTGCTCCAGATGTGGTGCTGGTTGATGGCGGTCAGCTTCTGTACCACGTTGTATGGCCAGTTTCCGGGACTACAGGAGACCTGGCTGCAAGTTTCGGCACTAGACTGGCCCACTACTCTCCTGTCTCCAAGAAAATAGTTCTGTTCGACAGATATGACCAAGAAGCTTCCAGTACAAAGGACCACGAGCGAACAAGAAGAGGAAGAGCCAAGGAAGTTCGGCTAACCGCAAATACTCCCCTTCCATGTCGAGAAGCTATTCTTCACAATTCCAAGAACAAGAATCTGCTCAACAACATTCTATGCGGCTATCAACTTCCACACAATACTCAACTCATCAACAAGCTGGAATGTGTCGTTTCCCATGACGAGGCAGACATAACCCTCTGCAGCTACATGCTGAAAGCAGTGGAAGAAGGCGCCGAGACCATCCGCATCCTCAGTGATGACACTGATGTCTTTGTTCTCTTGGTGTACTGGACATCGAGGATGCGAGTTTCCGCCAAGATTGAAATGGAAAAATGGAAGGGGGATGTCTTGGACATCAACGAAACTGTTTGCGGTTAGGCCCGAGAAAGTGCAGCCAACTTCTTGGTGTCCATGCACTGTCAGGCTGCGATACAGTATCATACCCCTTTGGAAAGGGAAAGCTGTCAGCACTCAAACTCCTAGAGATAAATATACCAGGTCTCGATGAAGTGCTCGGACAGCCAAGCGTGACCCACACTCAGTTGCAGGAGACAGCATGCACCTTCTTCTTACCACTCTACGGACAGAAGAGCTATACAACAATGAATGACACACGTGCTCACTTCTACCGTGCCCGTAAGAAGCCTCCAGCACTGAAGAAACTGCCACCGACTGATGCGAACCTGCAGCTGCACGTGCTCCGAGCTCATCTTCAGATGCTACTGTGGAAGGCAGCGGACCAACGTGATCCACCTGTAGAAGCTAGAAATATTGCCAACTTTGGTTGGAACATCGAAAGCTCCGCCATCACACCGGCCGTCTCAACAGCGCCAGTTGCTCCCCAAGCACTCCTGGATGTAGTTAGCTGTAGCTGCACTGCAGAGGGCAAGGCTTGCAGTGGCACACGATGCAGCTGCAGCAGTGCAGGCCTTTCATGCACGGACTACTGTAAGTGCGAGGGAGGAGACATTTGCTGTAGTCCTTTCACCAGGAAGCACATAGATATAGAAGACGAAGAAGGGGAGCTAGATATGGATAATGAATAAACAAACATATGATTTACTTCTTTTATATATATATATATATATATATATATATATATATATATTTGCATATTGTAGTGGCTGACAAATAAATTCATATTCAAACCACATAAATGTGATTTTTCCAGATTTTAAGCAAAATTTGATCTTTGACCTCAGGTTTGACCTTGATACTCACCCTATATCCACAAATTAACCCCAGAAATGGACTCCCCGTCCTGGAAAACCCCTAAAAAGAGGTATTACACGACCCTCTATGTCATCAAGATCAAAAGTTGAAAATTGGCCAAAATTCAAGATGTCGGAGGGCGCCATCTTGAATTCTGAGAAATGCTAAAGGTTGCACAAGTAGCAACCAAGCTAATTTTGCTCTCCTAACCATATATAATACATTTCCACAAAAAAAGTTTACAGTAATTAACATTACAGGGTTTACTATAGGAAGTATAGGGGCGGCAACTAGACTAACACATAAAAAAAGGTTTTGGTACTGTAAAACCTAAAACAACCCACAATTCGATCAAACAACCATTTTGTTAACTTGACCTTGGAAGGTCAACACTAGGTCAACAAAGGTCAAATTGAGTCATTGAATGACCTACACATATCAATCAATGGACCAACCCTACCTATTACAAAAAAAAAAACATGGATATAAGCACATAGAAGGAAGATATAGGGAAATAAACACAAAGAGATTATTCATAATTTGTTGTACCCTTCAGAGAAAAGTCACTGTGACCTGACCTATGACCCTAAAACAATTTATTTTTTGGATCCGACGTAAAAAGCATATATCTTCAGGCATCTGATGCCAGCAGGATGTCCACGGGAGGAGGAGGACGCAGGGTGTACACCCGTTGTACCGCCGCACTGATCAACTGTGCTTCATGAGGCCAAAAGAACGATGTGGAAACTGCCGTCGTAGGCAGACTGAAAATTCTTACAATAAATGCTAAACAGCCAGCGAGCTTTCCTCTCCACGGGAGGCTTTCGGGGGGTCATCTCAATGGCCTACAGAAGGAGAGTCAAATGAGAGGGCGGTGCCACCTCTAAGATAAAACCACAGAAAGTGAGTTGATGTGGAGGGGACCCAACATGATTTACTCTCGTTAACTGAAACTCCCAAAAAACAAGGTGTCTGTTAAATGCCTAAGAGATTTCGACTGAACCACAGTCTGCATAAGTGCAGCGGCTATGGAGAGGCACGTCGGGCCTACCCGACAAACGCCACACCACTCAGGTTCGCGGGATGCTGTCGGAGGGCCTCCGAACAACCAAATCGATGCGGGGTTGCTGGTTTCCTACCAGGCCCTCCCCCGCGATGGACCTCACGGTCTATTGCTTGGTTCAAGCGATTTCTTTTAGACAGGACACGACCAAACACGGCCCAGTCTTTCACCTTTTTTGTGTCCCTAACTTCAATACTGCATGTCGGTTGATTTATGACCTCTCACTTATAATTGACTCTCTTCCCAAGTTTTCCATCAGGCTCACTCGGGTGACCAGGGCCTTTCAGTTGTTAAGGGGAGATTACCACTTGAGGGATTTTTTTCTTGACTCCTTTCTCCCTCATGTTTAGCCCCATTGCTTTTGAGATTTTAAGATGTTCGCCCCATTAGTTTGCCGATTTTAAGTACTTTCGCCCCATTTATTTCACTTTTAAGACCTTTTGGCTCATTTAGGTGTCAATTTTTTCCTGGCGAGCGATAGCGAGCCTGTAATTTAAGAGGAACCGGCTTTCAGCCGGGACATTTTTCTACCGAGAAATGTACAAATTTATCTTGAAAGAGGGTCAAGGGGGTGAAATTTCAAGATTGCTGGAGTAGAAAACAAACTAAAAACCTCCCCTCAAGCGCTCACTCCAACTAGTCCCTCATCAAGTTCGACTTTAAGCACAGGTTTTTCTGCTTCCGCTTAGCCCTGGCCTAGGGTCCCAGATTGGGTTTCCTATCGGGGTGAGTTTTATCGCTAGACCTGGTTTCCGATGGGCCTCTCCATAGCTGCTGCACTTATGCAGACTGTGGCTCAGTCGAAATATCCTGGGCATTCAACAGACACTTTGTTCTTTGGGAGTTACAGTTAACGAGAGTAAATCATGTTGGGTCCCCTCCACATCAACTCACTTTCTGGGATTTTATCTTAGAGGTGACACCGCCCGCTCATTTCGACTCTCTAATGGAGTGCGAAGGCCCCTTCTGGAAGTCAATGAGGTGGCCGTGGAGAAGAAAGCTCGCCGGCTATTTAGCAATAATTGTAAGAATTCTCAGCCTGCCTACGACGGCAGTTTCCACATTGTTCTTTTGGCCTCATGAAGCACAGTTGATCAGTGCGGCGCTAAGACGGGTGAACGCCCTGCCTCCTCCTCCTCCTGTGGACATCCTGCTGGCATCAGATGCCTGAAGATGTATGCTTTTTACGTTGGATCCAAAATATAAATTGTGTTAGGGTCATAGGTCAGGTCACAGTGACCTTTCTCTGAGGGGTACAACAAATTATGAATAATCTTTTTGTGTTTATTTCCATATATCTGCCTTATATGTGCTCATATCCGTATTTGTTTGTAATAGGTAGGGTTGGTCCATTGAATGGCATTGATTGGATATGTGTAGGTCATACAATGACTCAATTTGACCTTTGTTGACCTAGTGTTGACCTTCCAAGGTCAAGTTAACAAAATGGTTGTGTTTGATGGATTTTTTGGTTGTTTTAATGTTTACAGTATCGAAACCTTGTCTTGTGTGTTGTGGAACACAAATATAGTTGAAAAATTAAAAACAAAAATTCAAATTTTTTAATATATTTTTGTTCTCAAAATTTAGCAAAAATATTGTTTTAACATACGTTTTTTGCTTTCTTTACATACCGGTACTATAATTATGCACATTTTCATTACGATCGGTCAATTAGGGAGGTCCCTGTAACGCTTCAACTGGGAAGCAAATTTGACCTTTGACCTCAAGTCATTGGTTGACCTTTGATTTTAAGTCAAATACCAATAACTGACCTAGGAGTACTTAATGAGAGCTTTTGAATGTTGTTTGAATTTTGCCTCTACGACCAAAATTATGGAAACTACGGGGAGGGGTCCATTTGACCCCCCTCTGTAACTTGAAAGCTGGGAAATATCATATAAATGGCTGAAACGGGTATTGCATCCCAAAATGTTCAATGTTAACATTCATATTCGTGCTCAGGAAGTTCAGGGGCTTCAGAAAAACACAGTTTCGTTGAGAGAGGGGGGGGGGGTTGCCTGCTGACCTTATCTGGACCACCGCCTAATAGGGTTAGATAAACGGATGAGAAAAGCGTTAGAAACTGCTTATATCACCCAAAATGACGTAATCAACCACAGAGAGGGGTTTGTAAAATGGTCGGTTTATGCCCCTAATGTAGCTCTGAAGTCAAAGGCAGGAGAAATTCGATATTTTGTCCCTTTCGTTACCGTTGATGTTGTTTCCATTACATTCAAGTTCATTCAGTTTAGGAAGGACACCTACAAATCCAAATGCTTTATTCAGTTGACTATATGTATAATATATACAGTATATATATATATATATATATATATATATATATATATATATATATATATATATATATATATATATATATATATATATATATATATATATATATATATATATATATATATATATATATATATACCGGTATATATATATATATACATACAGTATATAACTTAATGAGTTATTTAATGACAGAAATACGTATGAACCACTTGTGAAGGACCCTACTGAAAATACCAATAAAAACCTTAGTGCGAAAATAAACAGTTTGCTTAAAGATAAACCCGATTTACTTAAAGTGTTCAAAATTATAAATCCCACCTTACCTTACATGTATGGCCTTCTCAAAACCCATAAACCTGATAAACCTCTTCGTCCTATCATCAGTTCAGTTGGGTCTGCCACTTATAAATGATCTAAATGGCTTAGTAAGTTGTTATCCCCATTAGTTGGCACGATCTCTGATTCACATGTAAACAACTCCAGTGATTTAATTTAATTAGTAAAATTAGAAACAACAATTCACCTTACAAACTAATAAGTTTTGATGTTAATTCCTTATTTACAAAAGTACCAGTTCATGACTTACTAGGGTTTTTTTTAATGATGATTTGCCGAATTTAGATTTGTCAATAAGAAATAATGTTTTTATAAAGCGAATTGAATTGTGCGTTCTCACCACTAACCTTACTGTGAATGTAAGTTTTTGTCGGTAAACATTTGGCTGCACAATGGGAAATCCACTCTCTCCGATCATTTCTAACCTGTCTATGGAATATTTTGAGACTCGGTTTTTACCTAAAATATGTAACTTTAGACTCCCTTGGTTTAGATATGTTGACGACATTTTGTGTCTTTGGCCTACCAATCAATATCACCATTCATTCCTTAATTAACGTTACGATCTTGTCCCCTAAATTTAATTCAAAATTGAAGAAGTAAACAATAAACTACCTTTCCTTGATACAATGATTATAAATAATAATGGTCACTTAAAATTAAAAGCATATAGAAAGCGACTCTTGTCGATTCATATATTCATTTTTTCTCCAACCATCATATTAAAGTAAAACTGTCAATTTGTTCAGGTATGTTTCTAAGAGCATTAAGAATATGTAATCCAGAATTCATAGATAACGAATACAAACAAATATATAATCTAGCCAAAACACTCTACTATCCTGAAAGTCTTGTTGATCAGAGTTTAGCCAAAGCCGTAAAAAACTATAATGTAAGTAATAAAGCTCCCTTTTCATCAAAAACGATCTTAGTTTTGCCATATCACGATTAATTAACACCACTCGCAACATCTCTCAAGAAATTGAATATAAATGTAGTATTCAATTATGAAAACTCCGGTCAAGTCTACTTTGATAAAAAAACAGCCCTAAAAATGATGCAGGTGGTGCATATTTCATTCCGTGTAAAGGATGTAATGACATATACATAGGACAAACTGGAAAAAGATTAGAGGTGAGAGTTAAACAACACCAACAATCAGTAATGTCAGCTCAAGAATCTTTATGGTATATTTAAACATAAACAAAGACAAAACCATCATATAAATTGGGAAGAGGCTAAGATGATCTACTGGTCAAGCTGCTATTATGAAAGACTATTTGCCGAGTCCGCCTTGATCACAGTATATAGAAACACTATGAATCTAAATGATGGCCTTTACAAAATAGATAACATCCTGTTAAATCTCCTCCATGAAAATGATAAAATAAAAAGAGCTAGAAATAGATGTCCAGACCGTCAGATTATAGACTGAAACAGCTTGTAGTTTGACATCTGACCCTTTTGGTGAAGTCAATCCTCATAGTATTAGTGAGTAAGGTATCTAATTACTACTGTACACGTGAGGTATGATCACTATGTATATTGGGAGCGTTTAAGAGCACTGAATCTGTACTCACTGGAACGTAGAAGAGAACGTTACCTAATAATATACACGTGGAAAATCGCAGAGGGTTTAGTACCAAACCTACATACTCCGATAGTCATGAAATTCAGTGATAGGAGAGGCTGGGAATGCGAAATCCCCCGGATGAATAACAGGGGTGCTATGGGCTCTCTGCGAGAGGGCTGGTTATCACACAGAGGCCCACGTCTCTTCAACAAACTCCCACGGCGAGTAAGAGACATGAGGGACATCTCGTTAGACAACTTCAAGAGAGCCCTAGATGTCGAACTGAAAAAGTGCCAGACGAGCCCATCCTCGCAAGGGAGCGAGCTGTCGCTTCAAACAGTCTACTGCACCAAATCACCACCCATAACGAGGGGTGTCGCGCTCCTTGGTGCCGCTAGAAGAGCGGCGAACACATCCAAAGGTATCCAAAGGTAAGGTATTTACTTTTTTGTTATAATAATAATAACAATTATTGTATAATGTATGTTTATGTATGTATATATGTGTTTGTGTATGTATGTGTGTGTATGTATGTATGTGTGTATGTATATACAATGTTTAGTTGTGAGGGGGATCTGCTGGGTGTGGGCCATTCGGGTCTCTGGGGACTCCTTTTTCCTTATGTTGATCTGGGGCCAGATACACGGACATCTCATGGGCGATCTATGGCGCCATATCTCCCAACTGCCGCCTTAGTAATCTCATGTGTCCTTCTGAGGCCATACTCAAAGCTTAACATGGGGGCAGCCATCTTGAAAAACATGGCTGACTGCCGCCTTAGCTTATGGAGACCTCCGTGGGGTTCTAAGTCGCTAAGGTGGAATCTAAACTAAACAACTTCGCCAATGGAGGGACAGTCAACATAACAGTACCTAGGGAGGAAGCCGATACAAAGGCGTGGCTGGAGTAGGAATGCTTGACAACTGCAGAATAGTGCAGAGTCGCAGACAGCAGACGAGACCTGCAACAACAACAATCCAAAGTCTCTCCTTTTACTATTTTGTTGTATTTTTGATGGCTGTGGTACTTACTACTTGGATATATACTGTTCACCCGACTTTTTATCATGGAGCTAGTGGTAGCCTACCTCTATGGTCGTAATTTAAGACGTGAAAGAAGGTATAGAGACCCACTCGACCCTCTCCATGTTAGCGATGCACACTTGCCGAGATATTACAAATTTCCTCTGCATGAATTAATTGCTTTATATCAAGAATTGGACCCACTCTTTGCTAGGCGAACAAGAAGAGGCCATGCCATTCCCACACATACTCAAGTGTGAAGCGGGCATCACACTGGGCCAAATTCTCGCCATTCTCCGATCTCCAGTCTCCGTTTCCGGTCAGTAGCGCCGGCAAATTCTATCACACACGCCAAGCGTCCTGGCTGCATGAGTCTCCAACACAACAATAACAATGTCCGACCTTAGCCTATATTGGTCCGTTTCACCTATACTGTAATGTATAGTAATATGGATTTACATCTACAATTATAATGCACTATGACTCAATCTACATGTTAGTGTAATTTTGTTTTAATTTGAAGCTTATATGAGGACATTTATATTTTGAACTTCTCGGAGGTTTTCGAATGTTTTCGATTCATACCAATCGCCGTGGCGTAGGCTATAGAACAGTGGTTATTTACTAGCTGCAAGTGGTGTAGCTATGTTAGCATTAATTCACCTTGAACATTGTTTGTCTACCAGTAACCCTTCTCACAATCAAAACACTTAATTTTGTAGCAAAATTTATATTTTGATCGTTATATTGTGGTGTTTCACTTAAACTGTAGAATAATATAGATTGATATTGACAAACTTTGTGTAATAGAACCCAATCTATACGTTCATGTTGCTATGTTTTGCGTTTGAAGCTTATATAAGTAGCTATGAGGAAATTTTTCGCAAAATATAGGCTATAGCCTGACGGAGCCCCTGTCTTTACCTCGGCACTAAGCGATCGTTTATATTGTGCTGTTTCACCAATAATTTAGAGTAATATGGATTTATATCAACAATTATATTGCAATATGACTCAATCTACAAGTCTGCGTTATTATTTTTTATATTTGAAGCATTTATGAGGAAATATTTTGAACTTTTCGGAGGTTGTAGAATGCCTGGTATAATCCTGTGTATGCGGGTAGACTTGTATTTATCTCAATAATTTGGCAATGTTACTTTATATATTTACATTTTACATTCATAAATAGTCCACTAATATACTAGGTTAGGTTAGGCTAGGTTAAATTTATTGTTCAATGATTCTTAGTAAATAGGCATCTGAAAAACAGTTCCTCCTGCTATAACCGAATGTTTTCGTTTCATACCAATCGCCGTGGCGTAGGTATAGGAAGTGGTTATTTAGCTGCAAGTGGTGTAGCTATTTTATAATTAATTCACTTAGTTTATGTCTATCCGCAGCCCTTCTCATGATCAAAATACACAATTATGTAGCAAAATATATATTTCGACGTCATATACTTGAGATATCAATGAGATTAAATGCGAGCTGTAAAGAGGCTGACAATCTACCGCCGTCAAAAAATGGAGCTTCCCACCCAGTGCGAGAAGCATCATAGCTCCGTCAAATGGTGAGATTTGTGCTGGAGACTGGCGGTAGCTCCATTTTTTGCGGTAGAATGGCGAGAATTGGCCCAGTGTGATACCCCCTTGAGTGACTGAGATTCTTAGCAAGTGGGACATTTCAAAGTGTACTTGGAGATGTAACTGGATTAACCCAAGCTACTGTGAGCAGAATTATCACTCCAGTGACTCATATTCTCTATGAAAAGGCTAGAGTTGAGATAAAAATGCCAAATACATTTGTGGACATAAACGGAACAGTGCAAGGTTTCAGAAGAAGGCAAGGTATCCCCAGAGTAATAGGTGCTATTGATGGGACTCAAATCCACATCAAAGCACCAAATGTGAATGAACATATTTATGTGAATAGGAAAGGATTTCACTCTCTTAACCTACAAGTAGTTTGGGCAAGATGTAGTTACCGGGTGTACTGCCCGTCTTGTTTACACTACGCGGACGCTCACCATCATGTTCCCGTCTATTTTGACTGCCTTTGGATACAAAAATACATTACCCTAACCAAACAACCTAACCTAACCTAACCTAGTATTATATATTTATAAGTATTTATTTTATTATAACTATATATAGATGATTTATGTTGTATGTCGGTATTGGTACACCCGGTAACTACATCCATCCAGTAGGTTGCAACAATGACCAAATCATAATCAGCTACACTGTCAAGTATCCAGGAAGTTCACATGATTCATTTATCTGGTCTAATTGTCCTCTGCGGGCTCGCTTTGAAGCAGGGAATTACAGAGATACCCTTCTACTTGGGAAGCCTCTCGGCTCTCGGTTTATTTACTTTTCTGACCATTGAATTTGTGCACATGCAGTATTTAAATTACTGGTACAGTACTTTGCTTAATTAGGCCTAGGCCTATTTTGAATACAGTATTTATTAATAGGTTACAGTTCTTACAATTATTTTTAATGTGATTTGCAGTGATTATGCCAAGGCCATATTGATCTTTAAAACAATTTCATTCAAAAAGGGGGGATAAATACACCCTACTCCGACTTTGAATTACCGTAGTTGAATTTTAGCCTAACTTCTAATAGGCCTAATTTACAAGTATTTTTGCATGGTTTGAGAAGTCAGCACCTTTAATTATAGTGTAAAAGGTACTGGTAACACAGTACAGTACACTGTTCATGTTTGCCTAATAAGTATCCTTGGCAAGATAAATCTTAAAGTGTAGCCTAATTTGGTTCTAATTTATATCATTAGGTAGGCCTACACATATCAAAGAATATAACCTAATGCCCCAACAGTCGCATCCACCATAGGCTAATTTTGTTTTATGGTACCTGTAGCCTCCTATCAAGAACACCATTGTAGCGTTTCCGTTGAAAACTATTTATTCTAATGTCCCGGCAATATTAATTATATCCATTTTTCTGTGTACAGTATATATCTAATATAACCATATTATTTACGAATATTTTTTTATTATAAAAATATCGGGAGAGGGCTGGCATCCTCTACCCAACCTTAGCCGTTTCTGCCTGTCTCTTTTACTGTACTTCTTTTCCTTCTGGGGGCGGGCCACGGGAGGCTAGGAATCCTCCTCCCATTGTACAATTCTCCTACAGTACTAGACAAGACAAAGGGGCAAGGGAACGCGAAAGTGGTCCCGAACCCTAAGAATTGGAACTTTGAGTGGTTACTCCCTCAGTAACACACTGACCCTGGAGGCAGGTGAAATGAATGAATGAATGAATGGAAGAAAGTCCAGCGGCCTGATGGAATTAGCCAAGGTAGGGAGGGGGTGGTGGAAGGTGAGATGGTTGGGGGAGTGGGGGGGTGCAAAAAGAGCTGAGGATGGAGTTTAGTTCATCACTTGGCCAATAGTGGCAATTGCACCATGGATAATGTGATTGCTTTGCACGAAACCTGGGACTCCTTATGGCGTCACCTGGGACTGGGAGTGTGGTACACATTACACAACTAGGTACTTATAACCGAAACCACCACTAATTATTTCTCAATATTTGAAGGCTATTATAGAATAAGGACATTGCAAAGATCATAATTATTAAAATGTGTTTCAACCTCCGGAGATACATTTTATTTGCACTATATAAAGTACTGTAAAAAAAACTCTCTCCCTATAAGACTCTCTATTGACGGCAGTGAAACTCTTATTAACCCTTTCACGCACATATGACGCAGAGGTTGCCAGATTAGCAATAAGAAATAGAGTTCTCTCACTCTTATAATTACCTCCCCAAAATTAGTTTTCTGCCCACAGCTAACTAAAACACAACTGCAGAGGTTGAAGTAACTAAACTAAAGGTTTCTAAATACCCCTGGTGGTAACAAAGACTTTAAGGTATCCCTAATAGGCTCAAAATTGCATCATATGTCGTCATTTTACTGTTAAAATAGATGCTGATTTCAATAATTCATGGGGGGGGGGGGTTGAGGGGGGCAAAGCCACCCCTCAACCCATCCTGTATCCAAAGGCAAAAAATATTGTATATTATCTCTGAAAATCTCTTACATCTGAGTGTTTTAAGATTGTTGGATAATGGGAGAAATAACATTTTCCGGGGATTGTAACTAATTTAAACTACTGTATACTGATGAAAACTACCTAAAACCAAAAGCAAAAACCATGGGAAAATTAGTGGTAGTTTCGGTTATATTTTCCTACAACCCTATTAACGTCATCTAGTGTCATCCCGTTTGTAAGGGTTAATGTTCATTGCTTTTGACAAAATCAAACCCTAAATTAAAACACCGTTTTGTGAATATTTTCTTAAACTCACAACATACTGGAATAACCTATGTAATAATAAAAAACGCTAAGTTGTCATCTAGTACCGGTACCAGTAGTGAAAGAAGCTTGAACATAGTGGTACTGCTCGGTGTTATTATTATATTATTATGACATGCCAGTTAGGTATAGGCACGAGCATATGAAAGGGTACACCAATGCACATTTTTGAACAATTAGAACCAAGTTTTGAATCCAATAATACAGTATTTTATTATCTCACTTCCCTTCAGTAACGATATAAATGAGTGTGACGTCATTTATACTTGCTTGTACATTATTTGCATTTTTTAGACAGTAATCTTTCATTCGCTTACAATAAAGTTAACGTTTTCCTAATGCAAGAACTCGCATTTACTTTCAGGTGATAGTGGCTACCCCTTGGAGCCGTTCCTCCTTACTCCATTCTCAAATCCCAGTACTGCAGCAGAGGAACGGTATAACCGATGTCACACAAGCACCAGAGTGATCATTGAACAGACATTTGGGCTACTTAACACTCCTCGAGCGGCTAGGTCTGTAACTTCTACTACCTGCCAAGCGGGTAAGTTTACCCTAAACGAGCTTATTTCCGTGCTCTTTTTCATGCATAAACAAGAGCCAGAGCGTAATACAATTATGTATCCCTTAAAGGGCGTTAATTGAGCTTTCCAATGACACCTGAACCATCCTTCTACGATCACGGGTTGTCTTGCAACGATCGTGCAACACGAAGGAAAAATCCCTAAAATACGGTAATTTCCTTACATAATTCCCTGTCTAGCGAGGCAATGGGTGTGGATGTGTGTGGAGGGGAGGCCAGTGCCGGCGCGGGAGCAGTGCCGAACGGTCAGAGTCAACCTACGCTCCTCCCACCGCTCGGACTCTCTCTCAGAGCCAATTATGTGCTTAGCATCGCCACCGACTTAAGGCGGTCCCCGCTCTTTTGTCCATGGTTCTCTAGACCGCCTTAAGTCGGGCCCCGCCAAACAAGGGTTAAATCTAGATTTAGATCCCTTCATCACTCTGATGGCTCATTGCAATATGAAACCAAGAAATGTTCCAAGATTGGTGTTGCTTGCATGCTGCTCCATAATAGGTGTGTGAAGCGTAGAATACCCATCCCTGAGGGAGACATGCTAGAAGAACATGAATATGTTGATCCAGATGACCCTGATGATCCAGCTCGTGATGGCAGTAATGATGCTGGGTTTAGAGTTCGCGCTGAAATAGTAGCAAACTTCTTTGCATAAGAAGAAAGAGTGATAAGGTTCAGTCATATGCAGTAATCAGGATAGATGTTGAGAAGCTATGGTTCTTGAAAGGTTTTTGTTTTTTATGTAGTTGTCATTTGTGAATCTGCTCGAGACCTGGGTTCGATCCCCGCCAAGGCAGACATATTAAGTGGGTGTGGTAGTACGTCCTAGCGTGTTTCACATGCTTGCACCCAGTCGGGGGACACCTTGACGACTTATACAGACTAATAACACATTCAACTGAGCCACCCCAACAGCTTCCTCTCTCTACAACACCCCTTCTCCCCTCTCAACACTCTTCGAAGTAAAAGTGGTTAAGTAGCCAATTTGTACAGGGTGGTCCAATTAGTACCGGTACGGTACGTATAAAAAACTGATGAAAGACCTAGGAAAGAAGTACCGGTACTACGCAGCAAAAATTGTTGAGCAAGAAATGTGTGCTTTATCATATTGTGAATTACTTAAAACACTTATTAAACTAAATGTATATATATCTTTGCATTTTATTTTAATGGGTTCGCATTTCTTTATATTGCTGATTATATGTACCCCATCGTACACATTGACTTGACAAACATATTTCATATCTATTCAAAATTGTAGACAGCAAAAGATCTAGGTTGTTTATTCCTTTTTGAGTTACCATTATTATTTTTGAGTGATGGGATTATAAGTTGGTGTCTTTACACTAAGCATCTATGTACAGTATGGTGGAGTAAGAATATAGTTAAAATATATTATTTTCCATGAAGCGTTCATTTTATTTGAATGTAGGCTATTACTTTAGGTTAATCTGCTAAATCATTAATGCGTTATATCCACATTATGATTTTGAGCAGTTCTATTGTTTTCATAATGTTTGGTTCCTGTTTAGGTTTCTTAGCTTTGCATTTTAATTTCTACATGTTTATGAAACCAATACAACATGTCATTGTCATTCAAATGTTATCCTGTTTTCAAAGTTCTATATGATATTTTGTTGTATATTTATATTAGGTTATTGTATAGAAGAGTCTATTTTACTACCGTATCTCATTTATTTAATAAAATATAATCACAACTTCTTACATACAAAGGTAGATAATATCACAGCCATCTTATTGTAAAATATATATCCTTTGTAGAACACATGGCGATAATGCAGATACTTCTTTTTGTATGCTTACAGTAGGCTATTATAGAACTAAATAACATTCTTCATAATAAAAGACAGGACATAAAATTGTTTACCTTCATACCCTACCATAGGAATTTGATTCTACCTACCGTACATCTACTCTACCAGTACGAGTATATGACATGAAACTATTATCATAGAGTGGGATACGTTATTCTCAAAAGTATGATAGCTGCTTGAAAACTACAATACAGTACCTGTATGTATGAGAGTAGCTGTATGCAATGCATAATAAGTAAATATATCTTGAATTTATCCTGTGTGATGTCCCCGTGGTTGTTTACTGTATATATGGATGGAGTCATGAAAGAAATACTATCAAGAGCAGTGGATGTTGGTGTATCGCTGAAAAGGGAGGGAAATGAGTGGAAGCTACCTATACTGCTGTTTGCGGATGATACAGTTCTGATGAGTGATAATGAATGGGAGTTGCAGGGTCTGGTAAATGAGTTGGAACAGTGTGCGAAAAACGGAATTTGAAGGTAAATGCGGGGAAGAGCAAGGTTATGGTCTTCGAAAGGGGTGAACTCACAGAGTGTGAGGTGAAGCTGAACGGTCAGGCTATGGAGATCGTCAGCTCTTTTAAGTATCTGGGCAGTGTGTTGAGTAAAGATGGGACTATGGATGAAGAAGTGCGGGAGAGGGTACAACAGGGGAAGAGGGTTGTAGGAACGCTGAAAACAGAAACAAGAAATAGGGTGGTCAGTATGGAAGTGAAGAAGTCCTTGCATGACAGTGTGGTAATCCCGACACTGACTTACGGAAGTGAAGCATGGACGTTGGTTGAAAGACTCAGACCAAGAGTGAGAGCAGTGGAAATGAATTAATTAAGAAGTGCGTGCGGAGATACATGGAGGGATAGACAGACTAATGAAGAAGTAAGAAGGAGGTGTGGTGTGGAGGTAGATGTGCTGGAAAATGTGAAAAGAAACAACTTGAGATGGGTCGGCCATATGGAACGTATGGAAAGCGAGAGAATGACTAAGAGGGTGTACGAGAGCGAGGTGGAGGGACAGAGAGGGAGAGGTAGACCGAAGGAGAGGTGGAAGGATGGAGTGAGGAAGTATATGAACGAAGGCGGTGCTGGTTGGGGGGAGGGGCGTCGACTGACTGGGGACAGAGGTGCATGGAGGCGGTTTGTTTGTGGCCACCCCTTCGGGGATCACGGCGTCGGGCAATAGATAGATAGATAGATTCTTCACATATTCAACATTGGATTTGGCATAAAAAAAATCTTTGTCAAAATAATTATAAAATTGTAATACTATATATTGCAATACACTTACAAAATATTGATAAGCTTCTTTGGTGAGCTGTTTCAATAACTAGCATTGGTAATACAAATATTAACCTCTATGTTGTGCTGCATTAGCAATGATTTCCAAAGACGAAGACATTTCCTGAAGGGAATCCCTGACATCTGTTAACAAATCACATACTGTTTTTGTACATTCAACATTTGTGACAATAGCTGCATATCGTTTTGTGGACTAGCAGCACTACCTGTACTTGAGTGACTTCCTCGAGTACCAGTACGCCCACGGCTCCTTGATTGGCCTGAAGCAGGCGGACTAGTACTTCCACTCACTCTCCCACTACCTGCTCTAGTAGCCAACGGAGAACGCTCTCTCCTGAAGTACTGGTGGAACGTTAAGGGAGCGGGTGTACCGTCCGGCGTCCGCTTTGTATGCATAGTTGCACACTCTGTTATATTCGCATCTAATTTGACTGTTGTTATTTGCCCCTGCTGGTAAAATATATGATGATGACAATGTCATGAGGGGTAGGGGGGTCTAAGCCCCCCTCATCCCATTATTGTATCCCATGGCCAGATGTTGGGTAAATTGTTTTGTTACCAACCGTACAATAATGGGTTGAGGGGGGCTTTGCCCCTTCAACAAAAATGGAGGTGCTATGATTACAAAAATAAATTACCCTAGACTAGCTTAGGCTATAGCCCAAAAAAAAAAAATATATATATATATATATATAATATACTGTATAGGCCTATGCTAGGCTTATTTTGAAGAGGTAGGTAGGCCTTAAGGTGTTTTGAATACACAAATATTACCCTAGGCCTATTTTGAAAATTAGGTCTAGGCTAAGTCTGGCATTTTGGCTTGGTTGGAACTGACTGTGTAGGCATAGACATAGTAAAGTCTGGCATTTTGGTTTGGCTAGCCCTGTCTAGGTGTAGACATGGTAAAGTAGAACAATATACTGTGGTTAACCCGGCAAGTGCGGCAAGACTTATATAAGTTTTACTGGTGCGCTGCGGGAAGCCTTATATAATCCCGGTTTTTGAACGCGTACCAAAACCGCGGGCTTACAGCCAGGCGGCTACAAATTGGTGTGGCTGTAGTACAACTAGGCAACTCTCGATACCACCCTGCCACGCGCTCGGCCCGCACCCCACTCAAGCAGTACACACGCACTTGTCATGGAGCCTAGACGTCCCTCACGCTCTCGCCCTGATGACACAACCAGCTCTCCTTCTGGTGGTGTCAGCGGCCGTGGAAGGCAGAGAGTGGCTGCTAAAGACCCGAACTACTATTACTACGGCACGAGTTGCTCCGAGGACGAGGAACCTGCATGTAAAACACGTGCAAGCAGGGGCAGTGCACAGAAGTCATTGTCTTTCCGGGACACTGCCACGACCACCCAGGCAATTGCTACCACCACTACCACCACCACTGCCACCACTACCACCGATGCAGGAGGCCGCCCTGGGGCTGCAGGACCTGCATGGGCCACTGGGAAGGGCATGGGTAAAAAAACTTCTACCTCTGCCACTACCAACGTGCCACCACCACCACCACCACCACCACCAGCCGCCCCTGCCGCCTCTGCCCCTGCCCCTGCCCCTGCCAAAGGGAAGAAAGGGACGAAGGGCAAGGCGACAGGGACCACCGTAATATTGCCATCCAGGACCTCTGCTGGCCCTGCAGACCCTTCTGCCCCTGCCACTGCCCCTGCCCCTGCCCCTGCCAAAGGGAAGAAAGGGACGAAGGGCAAGACGACAAAGGCGACAGGGACCACCGTAATATTGCCATCCAGGACCTCTGCTGGCCCTGCCGACGCCGCCCCTGCCGGCCCTTCTGCCCCTGCCACTGCCCCTGCCCCTGCCCATGCCCCTGCCAAAGGGAAGAAAGGGACGAAGGGCAAGGTGACAGAGGCGACAGGGACCACCGTAATATTGCCATCCAGGACCTCTGCTGGCCCTGCCGACACCGCCCCTGCCGGCCCTTCTGCCCCTGCCCCTGCCAAAAGGAAGAAAGGGACGAAGGGCAAGGCGACAACGGCGACAGGGACAACAATAATATTGCCTGCGTCTAGGGCCTCTACCTCTGCCCCACCCACCACTGCTGGCCCTGCCGACGCCACCCCTGCTGACCCTTCTGTCTCTGCCCACAGGACACCTGCCCGATCGAGATGGACGAAACACCTTACTCCGTCGAAGTATGATGCCCTGCTGTTTAGTGATACCCAGGATGACGAGGATTTATACGACGACGACGACGCCACACGGGAGTGGGGGTTGGGGGCGGGGGTGGATAGCGACAGTGAATCCGAGCGAAGTGACGACAATGAGGAGGGGCATTCAAGTGACGAGGGTGACGAGGATGTTCTATACCGTGACCATGACAGTGATTTGTCTGATGGTGGCAAAGACGCAGACGACATTCCCATCCCCGACGCCAATATCCATACGTTTGTGTGGTGTGACGGGGCCGATTTTGTGCCTGATTTGCACCAGTTTGATGCTTGTAGGTCAGGTACAACTGCTGACTGGCCCTGTGACGACAACTCGAACGAGATGGATTTCTTCCTCACCTTCTTCGACGTGCAGCGAATGTCCTACATAGTTGCCCAAACCAACGCCAACTACAGGTGGGTGCGGAGCAAATTGGACGTCATTTCTCCAAGAGCGAGAATAAGAAGCTGGGTAGATACGACCATAAATGAATTCATGACGTTCTTTGCCTTAGTGATGCTCATGCCTCTTTGCAAGAAGCATGTGCTTCAACATTATTGGAAACATGACCCTCTGATCGCCACCCCAACTTTCAATAAGTTCATTACTCGTGACAGATTTTTGTTGCTGCTGAGATTTATGCACTTTGCAGACAATGAAAATCCTAACAGGATTGACAGAATATGGAAAGTTCGGGAGGTGTTCACCATGTTGATGGCGAGATACAAGAAATATTTTTACCCCTTCAACAACTTGGTGATTGAATAGAGTCTCTTCCTTGCTCTTCAAAGGTCGTCTTGTGTTCAAACAGTATATCCCCTTGAAAAGGCACAGATTTGGAATCAAGCTCTTCGTGTTGTGCGACTGTGAGACCAGTATAGTGCTTGACATGATCGTGTACACAAGAACTGACATAGACGTGCCAAAAGACACTGCCAATGACCCCATGGGCATGTCAGGGGCCATCGTAAAGAAAATAATGGCACCTTACATGGGCCATGGACACGTATTGTACACCGATAATTGGTATACTTCTCCTGCTCTCTGCCAGTTTCTACATGACAACCAAATGGGGTCATGTGGGACTGTCAGAAAGACAAGAAAGTCCATGCCAAAGTTCGTCGGTCACGTCACTCCACTTCCGAATTCCTCCTCCAGTGACACACTTGATGATGATGAACTGGCCCAAGAACACCGCGAGAGGAGGCAGCGACGAAGGCGACGAAGGGGGGCCGGCAAGTACAAGATGCTGGAGAAGTCCGGGAAAGTGGTGGCTCTGAAGTGGAAGGACAAATGTGACTCACGTTCATCTGCTTTCGACAGTCCACACAGGTGCCCAGGTCGACTCTGGTAAAGTACACTTCTGCACCGAGAAAACCATCGAAAAATCCAACATGGTAGTGGACTATACAAAGTACATGCACCTGGTGGACAAGTCAGATTGTCAACTTGCAGGCGTTGAGTGTCTGAGGAAGACTGTGAAATGGTATCACAAGCTCTTCCTCCACCTAGTCGACATCACGATGCTCAACGCGTACAACCTGTGGTAAAAAAAGACATGGCTCCAAACATGAAACTAAAGTTCCGGGAGTTCGTGTACAACATCTCGTACCAACTCCTGGAAAAGTATGGCACCCCCACTGTGAGGAATGTGGCATGGCGTGGTGATCACGGCCCTGACCGCATCCAGGTGATGGTCCACAGGCACTGTGTAGTCCACACGCAGTGAATTGGCACTCATCACAAGCAGGTGTAATGTCACGTTTGCAGCAACACCACCAGGAGACCCAAGGTGACTAAAAAAGTCACCACCATGTGCAACGAGTGCAAAGTTGGACTCTGCGTGGCTGACTGCTTCAGGGACTACCATATGTACAAAAACTATTGAGTGTCGCCCTAGCTGACCTGACCTGACCTGATCACGCCCTTACGTCACTAAATATAATTTGTTACCTCATAATTATATTTATATATATATATATATATATATATATATATATATATATAAAACCTAAGTACAATATTTTCCCTGTGATATAATGTTATATGTTTGTTTTTTGGTTCCTAACTACATACTGATCACACTTTTATGCCAAAATATTTGCTACCTCATAAATATTATATATATATATATATATATATATATATATATATATATATATATATATATATACTGTATATATATATATCACCTAAGTACAATATTATCCATGATATGTTATATGTAATTTTTTGTTCCTAAACTACCTGATCACACTTCTGTCACAAAATAATTGCTACCTCATATACAGTATATATATATATATATATATATATATATATATATATATGTTAGTAAAGCCAGGTAATACATTTTCTTTAATACATACGAGGTTGAAAGAAATGGCAATTTCTGCGTTGGAAATTTTATTATTCAAAGTTTCCAGGTCTCTGATGAGTTTTTGCTGGGTGGCAGGAAGTAGATAAAGGAGATGAGCAAAATTCATGGTGGTACAGTGTTACATTAATGTACATGATGATACAGGATATACGACGCGTTTCACTGGACAACCAGCATTATCAAGTAAGGATAGAATGATATAAAAGGTAAACAGGAAGGGTATATATAGAGGGTGGAGGATCAGAGGAGGCGAAAATCAGGGGGAAAAAGTCTGCTATTGGTGGAGGGGTATTCTAGGAGAGAGAAAGAAAGAACCGCTTCACGCATGCGCACTGGATGCGGGATGGTGGTCGGTTGGCGGAGTCGAAGCTGATTGGCTGCGTGTCGAGGGGCGTGGCCTAAGTTGCGTAGTACGTGTGGCGCCTGCAGAAGACGAAGCTGAAGGAGGTAGCACGGGGGGCTGCGTCAAGGGCACCGGGAGGCGAGGGGGGGGCGTTAGGTCCTGTAGGAAAGTGCCTTTTGGCAGAAGGAAGGATATGAAGGTCCAGAGTTTGGTTGTTGATGTTGGGATGTAAGGCTTGGATATATAATGCTTCGAGTATAGGTAATCTCCTTGGGTCACTTTCTTTATCGAGTATGGTGGTGTGTTTCTCTTTTGCGAACTTTTTTATGGGTACCATCGAGGAAGAGCTCCTAGCTGCCCAACGACCCGCCGTCTACTGTAGATACGTGGATGACATCTTCGTGCAAATCAAGGACCTCCACGAACTACAGGAACTCCAGCGTCGCTTCATGACCTCCTCCGGACTTAACTTCACCTTTGAAAAATCAAACAATGGACAACTCCCCTTCCTCGACATCCTCGTAGCTCTGAACGACCATGGGTTCAAAACTACTGTCTACATTAAACCAACTAACACAGGACAATGCCTCAACGGTGATAGTGAATGCCCCCGCCATTATCTTCTATCCTCCATCTCCACCTATGTTAGGAGAGCCCTCACGCACTGCTCTACCTGGGCCGACACCCACCAGGAACTAGAAAGACTATCCCAAGTTTTAGTAAATAACGGATACTCCAACTCCGACATCTCCAGCACCATCAACCACCATCTTGAAAAATGGTACACCCAAAGCCCTCCCAACATTGACCCCCCCCCCCCCCCCCCCCAATGAAATTAAGATCTACCGCAATTTGATGTCCTCTGAACACAAAAATGACGAGGCCGTCTTAAAAGAAATAATCTCCAAGCATGTCCACCCAACCAACCCGGAAAACAAAATCAAATTAATAATTTATTACAAATCCCCCAAGACCTCCAACCTCGTTCTCCGCAACAAACCAGCTTCCACCAAGATAAAGAGCCCGATGACCCACGATCACGTCATTTACCAACATACCTGTAATTATGAGGACTGTGGACCTCATTCCTATATTGGTGTGACGCAGACTCGTCTTTCACGTCGGTTAGCTCTTCACCTTCAGGCTGGAGCCATCAAAGACCACTATCTCACCCCCAACCACCCCTACCTCACACGCAACGAGTTAGAGAAACACACCACCATACTCGATAAAGAAAGTGACCCAAGGAGATTACCTATACTCGAAGCATTATATATCCAAGCCTTACCTCCCAACATCAACAACCAAACTCTGGACCTTCAGATCCTTCCTTCTGCCAAAAGGCACTTTCCTACAAGACCTAACGCCCCCCCTCGCCCCCCGGTGCCCTTGACGCAGCCCCCCACGCTACCTCCTTCAGCTTCGTCTTCTGCAGGCGCCACACGTACTACGCAACTTAGGCCACGCCCCTCGACACGCAGCCAATCAGCTTCGACCCCGCCAACCGACCACCATCCCGCATCCATTGCGCATGCGTGAAGCGGTTCTTTCTTTCTCTCTCCTAGAATACCCCTCCACCAATAGCAGACTTTTGCCCCCTGATTTTCGCCTCCTCTGATCCTCCACCCTCTATATAAACCCTTCCTGTTTACCTTTTATATTATTCTATCCTTACTTGATAATGCTGGTTGTCCAGTGAAATGCGTCGTATATCCTGTATCATCATGTACATTAATGTAACCCTGTACCACCATGAATTTTGCTCATCTCCTTCATCTACTTCCTGCCACCCAGCGAAGACTCATCAGAGACCTGGAAACTTTGAATAATAAAATTTCCAACGCAGAAATTGCCATTTCTTTCAACCTCGTATGTATTAAAGAAAATATATATATATATATATATATATATATACTGTATATATATATATATATATATATATATATATATAATAACACCCAAGTACAATATTATCCCTGTGATCTAATGTTATATGTATTATATGGTTCCTAATAGAAATATTTTGTATGTTATTCTCTTGTTTATTTCAACCTGAAATATATTGTAGTGTAAGAAAATAATCATATGTACATTCAATCCTATGTTCATCTGACTTATAAAATAATAATAATAACAAAAAAATACAAGCTCATGTCATTGTATTCTTGCAATATGATATATTCTATGAATATTTCATATTGCTTGAATACAATGACATGGGCTTGTAAAGAAAAAAATATCAAAATGTTTCTAAACATTATACAAACTTCCCCATAACACCCTTCTGGATTCGAACCCACTACCCTGGCATACCCTCAGAATCCCAATCCATGACCTTACTGACTAGACCACACCAGCTCATACAATATATCACCGAAAACTTGATCTGTACACTCTAGCTGTCAGTTAGAAAAAGAAACCGCATTTTTTTCCCACCAATTTACTTTAGTAAATTGATGGAATTATCAGTCCTATCATGCAAAGGTATATAAAACTATCTCTCTCAAAAAAAGTTTATTTTAGAACTTTATTCGTTCAAAAATTGCCCAAACACTCCCCAACATTGCCCCTCTCAGTGTGACACCAGTCTTATCGCGCAGTCACTTAAGCATGCGTCACACCATGCCAATTTGAGCCACGACTGACCACGACCTTTAGTCGTGGTCAGGAGTGCCGACCTTCGGCGGAGAGCTTAAGGATTTGGGGGGGGTGAGTTTTGGACGGGACACAGTATGGATGGCCACGCCGCCTGATGGCGCGTGACGCCCACCTGATGGGGTATAGCGGCGCCCATGTAGGACTGAAGGTGAGACTTAGGTCGCCGCTGGAGTGCCGATCTGCGGCGTAGCACAGTGACAACGACCCGACGAACGGCGTCGATAGGAGGTAGGGCGGCGTCAATATGCATTACTGTGCCGATGGACGGCGACCCCTTCAGTAAAGATGGCGACCCCGGCCCGCATGACCCCGAACGACGGCAAGCGAACTCAAGGTGGGGTATATAAAAGCTACACCAAAGGGTGTGCCTCATCAGTAAACCTTCAGCCACCGTCACGGTTGCACGCAACCATGTCCACCACAGTCCTTAGGAACCAGACACGGCATCTACGCTTAATCCAGGTTCAGTTAAATCTGGAAAATGACCACCTACTGACAAATATAGCAATCTGCAAGCTGCTGTTGAGGAAATAAAGGAGGCAGAATAGAACCCCTCGCGTGTGGGTCCGGAACTGGCTTCTCCATAGGAAAACCTTTGGTATTTATGAGCAGCTACTGAAGGAACTCGCCGAGGAGGATGGGCCAGCCTACAGAAACTACCTGCAGATGGATGTTGCAGTCTTCCGGGAGGTACTAGGACGTGTGGCGCACCGCATTGAAAAGAACGATAAGTTTGACCGGAAGGCACTCGAACCTGGCCTCCGACTAGCCATAACACTGCGGTTCCTGGCAACCAGTGACAGCTATCTGAGTCTCATGTACAGCTTCAGAGTGGCACACAACACCATATCAAACGTTGTGTATGAGACATGTGAGGCACTCATAGCTGAGTATATGGACGAGATGATGCCCTGCCCCAAGACACCGGAGGAATGGAGGGCAGTGGCAAACAAGTTCTCCCAACGATGGAACTTCCACCACACCATTGGTGCACTTGATGGCAACCACATTGCAATGCGGTGTCCCGCCAACGGTGGTTCCATGTGGTACAACTATAAGGGGTTCCACTCCGTTGTGTTGCTGGCACTCGTCGACGCTGACTACCGCTTCTTGTACGTCGATGTTGGGGCATTAGGGGGTGGCTCAGATGCAGGGATATTTGGCAGGACACCGCTTCGTGCTGCCCTTGAACAGAAAACTCTTGGCCTACCAGACCCTGAACCCATCCCCGGCACTGGCGTGCCACTGCCCTACTTCATCATCGGGGACGATGCATTCCCCCTTCGGAGCTGGATGATGAAGCCCTATCCACAAAGGAACCTCTCCCAGGACAACCGCCTCGTCAACTACCGTCTATCAAGGGCTCGTCGGATTGTGGAGAACGCCTTTGGGATCCTAGCAACCAGGTAAGAGTGGTTCATATTTATGTATATATTATTGATTTATTTATTTAAATGAGTTAAGATTAATTTGTTAAACAAATATTAATTGTGTAATAATATATCGTTTGATTAATTTGTACTGCAGGCTATTACATATTCACTATGTTCTGTAGTCTATATAATATACTGTAAACTCTATATACTTGTGTTTCTTTTTCATGAATATGTACATATATAAGATGTGATCTGCAATACAGCTGTAAACAATGAAGTAGCCTACAACTGTATAATTTTATTCTTGGTATATATTTAGTTTTCTTAATTATTTCCTTTCTGTTTATCTTATTATGTATTCAAAATCGCTTATAAATGTTTTTACACAAGTGATATTATCATACTGATATTATCTTCAGCATAAAGAGTAATGTGTATGGTTATTGAGATGAAGTGTACGCCAGCAAGAGTAGTGTTTCCTATTGGCCGCTAGAGGTGCTACCGTCGCGGCGAGCCCGGGCAATAAAATAAATTAACGCTGAGTGCCCCATCCTATTAGTATTTACTATCCTTGCCTTGGCCTACCAGCGCCTCACAACAACTCCCTTACTGCCACACACCAACCAACCCAATACACCTCTCGCATAAACACATTCATAAGGTGTGTATATCGCATAATTGGTCGATATGTGGCATATTCCTTGGTAGATGGATCGCCTACATACGTACACGTACTTTATATATAGCATGACAGTGCTGAAAATACGATATATACGTGCTATTACAGCCAACATACTCTGTACAACTTGGCAACTCAAGACACCACCCTGCTACACGCCAAACCCGCACTCAAGCGGTAGGCACGCACTTGTCTCCCGCGTAAACTCTCACCTCAGTTCCCGCCTTTCTAAACTCTCATAATTCGCTTATATGTCGCATATTTGGTCTATATGCGGCATATTCCTTGGTATATGGGTGGCCTACATACGTACACATACGTACACATACCTACACATACTCACACGCTAAACCCGCTCTCACTCGAGCGGTAGGCACGCACTTGTCTCCGGCGTAAACTCTCACCTCAGTTCCCGCCTTTCTAAACTCTCTCATAATTCGCTTATATGTCGCATATTTTTGTCTATATGCGGCATATTCCTTGGTATATGAGTGGCCTACATACGTACACATACGTACACATACCTACACATACTCGACATAGCATAGAAGTGATGAAAATAGGATAAATACGCAAGATTACGCTCTACCCCTCTGTCTCCTCCCTCTCCTCCAACCCCCTGGGCGCGCAGATATTCACCCGGGAAATCTTACCGCGCGATGACAATCTGGCCGCGCGATGCCATTCGCTCCACTTTCTTCAACTACGGACCGCCCCCACACCGCACCCCAGAAATATTTTGGGGGGTCAAATATATATGGCTCGATGCGCGAGAACATTCCCTACACGTTGATGTACTTTTCAGCGATATTTGCAAGGGTCGCCCAAATCGTCATACCTCCGCACAGGGGTGTCTGTATATTATAGGGGGTGTGCAGCGGAGAGGTTAATGTATAAAAAAACAATAATTTCCCAACTAGCCTAACAGATGATTATCAATGATCAATCCTTCAGAAATCCTTTAACTTGGGCCACTGCACTATGCCCTGCACTCGTGTCTGGCCTTACAATCCTGCTTATATCTTGCGTGCACTTCAACAGTCTCCCTTTGACATATATGTAGGGCTGTATTTTTACGATAATCACTTATTTATTATCAATAAAGGCATAACAATAGCTTGAATGTGACATGACAGCTCTCTGTGTCCGTGACATTTTGTTTACATTTCTCAGCTGACTATAGTTCTCCCTTGTGATTGGTAGGTAGATTTTAATGCAAGAATAACAACTCCCTGTGATTGGTGGAGCGAAATACAGTGAGAATACCGAGATCTAAAGCCTTAGCGACTTACGAACAACATAAGGCGTTAAAAACTGTTGTGTATGGGAAATTTGTCCCATAACTATGGCACCACTTAGTGGAAGATACCATAAGACCACTAAGGCCTGGAACTAAGGCAGGGCTTTGAGTATCCGGCCCCTGACCATTTTGGTGTGGTCAGTCCCCATAGTATTAGTGATTTGGTCCTTATAATTAGGGTTGGGTGTGAGAAGGATCTGCCTTGTGTCGACCAATCAGCTTTCTGCAGACTCCCATTGTCTTATGTTCTTATATATGTAATTTGTATTGATATGTATGTTATGTATGCGTGTATAAATTATGTATGTATATGTATATATAATTATATGTATATCTATATGTATTTCTTCATATTTACATAAGTTAGATAAAAGATTGAAAAGGATCTGCCTTGTGTGGGCCAAGCGGCTCTCTGCAGACTCCTGTTTTCTTTTATTCGTATATATAGTTGTGTTCATCGTGTATTACAGCACATATCGCTGTATCATTACTATTATATATTTGTAATAGTTCACTGTTGTGCGTATCATGTTATAGTTTCATATAGGCTATTCTGTATACGTTCGTACTAATTATTATGCTTTGTATTGTACTGGTTTTCTTAAGTTCATTGATTTGTAACAAATTGTATATATGATTAGATTGTATTGTTAGGCATATTTCATTGTATATGCAAATCTGTAAAAGTACATACATTTTGTAGGACATTAATGTTGTATGTAAAAGAAGTATGTTCCTAAAAATATGGCAACAGGCAGTAGGATGGCAACACTTTATGTATTTATATGCTAGTTAGCAACTCACAGATGAATTAGGACGCATTTAAGCCTCACTCTCCGACTGGTTTCTTGTATTACCCTGAAGATGTCTTGAGAGAACAGACGAAAGCTTGGTGTTCCATTGTCTCAATTTTCCTAGTGAGTTTTACTACACATACTGTGTATATATATATATATATATATATTGTAACGAGGGGAGGTTCGGGGAAAGCATATGCTCTAATACCCTAGCCCACAGCACTGTCCAAAAAGAAACGCCGTAGCAAAAAGACAATAATACTGTAGTCAATGCACCCAACACTGCCCACCGTACTACACTAACCCTGCAACAGACACACTCTTAATATCTGACTCAAAAACCAAGACATGCAGGTTCTCTAGGAAAAGGGGTTATCGTCCTGTTTGCTCTATTAAAACAGTAATCAAGGAGACACAAAAATTATCTACTGTCTCAGAGTCGGGGCCTATCCGACTCGGATTGATAGTGCTCTTAGTAATTAAAGAGTACTTCTACGATTATCCTAAACTGCGCAAAAATGCCAAAACATAATACTGCTAGACTCCTAGAACAATTCATAGCATGTCCAGTCACTCATGAACCGAGAATAATATGAAGCAAAAATCATGGGAGGAGTCCAATGCAGTAGCCTAACACATGAGATACAAGGGTTGGTATCTCAGTAGGTTGATGCTGGCTGTCCAAACGCTGGTCCAAACAAGCCAGGCATTAAACCACTGTAGATACCAACCTCAATAATACACAATATAAACATACAATAATAATTCACAATGAAGTAGAATAAAGGGCATGAAATGGAGGAAGGGTGTGAAGATAAAATGCAAGGATGCCCGTAAATGCAGTGCTCCTATCAGAATGCAGAAAACTCTAAAATGCAGCTAATAGGGTTAAGGTAAAAATATTTATAATCAAAGTGACTCCAGGCTTGTCATGCTATTATATTAAAGGAACAAAAGAATATATGCGGTTATTAAGGGATCCAGAAAGCAAGCCTACCACACACAGAGCAGTGCGTGTGGTCGATACAATGTCAGTCTCGGGAGTGAGCCTAGTACTGACGCAGCCACTAGATTCCCAGGGCCCACACCGGGAAGGGACTGGGGAGCGCCACGCATCGCCATACTACACAGTCAAACTAGGTACCTGTGCTCTCACTAATAACACAGGAGTAATCAAACAAATATAAGACATCATTGGGTAACCTATGATAAACTGAAATAATCCCACAAAGGCTAAATGAACTAAATAATCACGCTCCTAGCAGAATGACAATGTGGCAATGTAGGGCGCCACACAGACGGCGAGCTCGCCACGAGGGAAGAAAGGGAGAGAGAAAGAAAGCAAGAAAGCAGGCAGCCTTTGTGCTATGTGCAATGTTAACAACACTTGCAACTGACGAAGCTACAAGTACAGTTGGAAGTGACACCCTCCCACCCAGGGGGAGTCTGTTGGTGCATCTTGAAACAACAGACTGCCTATACTTCAATAACACTACAAGACATACATAACTACTTTTTTTTTTCTAGTATTATTATAGTTTTTATAGTTTTGTATTTAAACAATTTCTTCTAGACAGAAACACAGCAACTCCTACTTTACGACCCTACGCAGGGCTACATACAGCAACCAACAAGCACCAGACGTAAACATGCTAATCAAACCAAAGTAGGAGGCTACACCAAAACTGACTGACCGGCATGGGTTCTCCTTATAACATACCCTCCTGTGACAAACAATCAGCCATATCATTATCAGTGCCTTTAACATGCCTTACATCCAGACTGTGTTCCGGCAGCAAAACATCACCTGGCACTGAGAAACTGCCTAGTTCACCACAAAACTGACAATTTTCTTTGCTCTCTCAGGCAACGGGATCTGCCAATAACCTTTCACTAACTCGACCTTAGTGATAAACGTGGCAGTCCCGATGCGGTCTATGGAATCGTCAACTCTGGGTAATGGATAGGCGTCTGTCTGTGATAATGCATTGACTCTCCTGAACAAAAGCGGATCTTGCCATTCGGTTTAGGTTGTAAAGTCACAGGCGAAGACCACTCACTATATCCCCTCTTCACCAGACCCTTCTCCAACATGAAGTCCAGCTCTGCTTTTAAGACAGGCTGCTGAGCAGGATTTATATGGTAGGGGGTCAACTTGAGCGTTGTACTCTCTCCAGCCTCTATGTCGGGTACCGCCCCGGATGTCAGGCCTGGAGAATCACCAAGCATGCGGAAGTACTGCCACAGCCTAGTTAACAACTCCTCTTGGCGTTTAGGAACAAGAGGTTGCAACTTGTCTCGAAGAGCAACATACCCATTGCCCTCCCACAAACCAGCCGGGACCACAGCCTCTAAATAGTCTCCCTCCTTCTCCTCCTTCGTCCCTAATACAGCCAGGTCATGAGAGGGACAATCAATACCACCTGTGCAGTTACTCCCATAATTCTCAAGTACTAAGGCTTCCCCTCCGATACCAGATATGCGCACCCCCGCATTCCTTGCGGAAACACCTGCCTGCGCAGCATCACCTCCATCAGCGCCACGGCCAGATGTAGTCGGTCTATGGTAGGGCTTTAACCCGTCCAGTACCATAGGACACAGTAATAAAAGTCCCTTGCAGTCCCAAACACTGTAGCCAATATGGCAAGAGAGAACAACTTTCCCCCTCAAGAAACGAAGCGAGACTAGCCCTCCCACCCTTCAGTGGGTCTTGTATAAGCTGAGAAGTGTTGCCATAACTAGAGCAGTGCTCAAACAGTCGTGGTACCTGGTACATGGTTGTACAGGAAGTTACAAGGAAAGTACATTACTGACGACTATAGCCGTCCCTGGGACTGTGGAGTTAATTATCTACCGACAGCTATAACCGTCGCTGGTACAGAAAGGGTTAACATTTTAATAGGGCAGAATTGGTAGGCTATGCGATGGTCGGGCGTATTTATTACATAGTCAACCTTACCAATCTGCTTAACCCGGCAAGTGCTGGAAGACTCTTAAGAGTTTCCCCGGGCGACTGCGGGAAGACTCTTAAGATTCTGGGCCTAAAAAAAATCCATTTAAAACACCCCAATTTTTGTAATGGTTTGCGCACCAGAAACCCGGCCGGTTTTCAAAAAATGGTTTATTCCAGAAACAATCTAGCGAATGGGTTAGGAATGAAGGAAAACCACACGAAAAACCGCTCAAAAAGCTTAAAAAATGGTCCTACAGAGCCCCCGAAAACGGATTTTATAAGAGTAAAAAATTGAAGGCAATTATCCCAAAAACCAGGTTATTGCGCGCTCGCGCGCACGCACGTGGACTTTGAGAGTTTTCAACCATCGGCACGGGTGCGTGGGATACGTACACAGTTCCCATACAAATCTGAGCCCTCTTGAGTGGCTACACCTGAGGTCACGGTCGGCGCAATTGGGGCGACGCGCCAGGCGCGTCTCTGGGGCTGTGCGTTACATACATCGCCGACGCGTCAGGCGCGTCGCTGGGGCTGTACGGGTTAAAACACCCCAATTTTTTTTCTTTTTTTGTTTTTTTTTGCCCCTGGGCCATGCCAAATATCACTCCTCCACATCCCCTCCTTCCCCACTTTCCTCCCCTCCTTCAGTTATCACCTATTTTCCCTGTTATTCCCTTATTCTTTGGTCTATTTTCGTGCTAACATTAGCGAGTTGGCAGCAGGGCGTTGTCATCACTGTTACCAAGCGTGGGAAAGAGCGAGAGAGAGACTATTGCGTAACAGTGTCTCTCCAGACAAGGGGAGGGGAGGAGGCGAGGGAGGTTGCCTCAGCCATAAATTATGTAACTTCCGGCCTGTATCGCCGATTTTGACCATCCAAACGCTGTTTCCACTTGTTTTATTGCTGTAACAGGTTAATACCTTTATAATCAACCTAAAATAGGCGCATATGGATAAGTATTAACCCTTAAAAAGCGGCTCACCACATAAGTCGTTTTTAATAAAGCTGGACTATGTGGCGGCGCTCGACATAGGTCGAGTGGCAATTTCAGCACGTAATGTTGCTGAGAGAGAGAGACAAGTGGTGGCAGGAGACTAGCGAGCGTATGACTGCTCCAGACCACCGCGGCGAACCTACTGACACGAATCTCAGCTCCCTCCTCCCTCTCTCACTCGCTATATACGGAATTGTATCGGGAAAGTGGCTAATTACCTGCTTTTTGCACTCGCGTTGCACGGTTATTGCAAGAAAACTAGCCATCATAAAAGGATCGTTATGGTGTCATTCGAAAGCTCTGTTTATGCCCTTTCAGGGATAGATACTTGTTTTACGTTCTGGGTCTTATTTAGGCATGAAAATGATCACGTAAACAGCCCTATTTTGGCTAAAAACACCCCGCTGGGCGGTACATATAAATAAACCGCATAGGCCGCTAAAGAAGGGTTAATGCTATTTATGGTAAAATAACAATGTTAGTGATGGGAACAGCTCAAATACGTGCGCACAGGTGTGTGGTGTCTCATACCCCCCATGCGCACGTCTTAGGTTAATGACCTGGTACTGACCACAAAACTTAGCAGCTATGGATCGACCCTGAACTGGCAACCGTGCCAGAACCTCGTCGACCACCTTGAACGCCCTAGATTTAGCCTGCTTGTCATAATGGTCTTTCATCTTCGCGTTCATGCTGCTAACCGGAATAGCCTCCGGGTATCTAGTGGTAGTATCCATCAAAGTATGCAAGTATTTATATCCCAAACTGGTGGGTGGTAAGGGACTGACCATGTCAACTATGACACGAGTAAATGGCGGTTCAACTGCAGGTATAGGGATCAAAGGTGCCACGGGTATTTCTTGGTGGGGTTTTCCAACTACCTTACCAATATGACACGACATAAAAAAAGTAGCCACCGATGCATGCATATTAGGCCACCAAAAATGAAAACGTAGCCTATCAGTAGTCTTACGTACCAATAAATGACCCGCCAGTGGTGCCTAATGCATTAGCCTAACCAGCTCCTCCCTGAACTGGTCAGGCACCACCAACTGCTCCTTCTCCAAACCTGAGTCCGTATCCGGCGTCCACTGCCGATACAACAATGTCCCTTTTACAATAAACTTCTCTGGACCGTTCTTCCCACCAGTCGTGCCAACCTTCAGTAGACTGAAATAGTTAACTTACTGACGAGGAGGCGGACCGTACGGTATTATCCCCACAACAGTCAAAATATCACTGAGGGACTGTTAGAAGTCGGAGGAACTTGGGGTTGCCACCATTCGACAGATTCTGATCTAACTTACCTAACTTACTGAGGCCTAAATGACGCTAGAGCGTCATATAACTTATTAGAGAGATATTAAGATAAGTTCATATGACGCTCTAGTGTCATATGAGTATTTTGGCAAAACCGCCATATGACGCTCTAGCGTCATATGAGTCGGAGAGTGTTAAACAGGAGGCCCAGACTCGGGTCCTCTCGCTGCAACTTGCACAGTTTGTCTCTAGGTATCTCCAACAAGGCAGTTAACTCTGACCTCTCAAAAATATCAAAAGGTTGAGTCGGCGGCACTATGTCAGACTCCTCGTCCAACACTAGGTCACGTCTACTAGTCTCGGTAGCCTCACTGGGGTCAGCCAGGCCCACAGCTGCCTCCGAGCCAGTATCATCTAGTAGTTCATCCTGGGATGGCCCGCACCCAGGGCTGTCGGCCTCCGCATCCACTAAATCATCCCCCTGTTGTGCCACTTGTGCCACTGATTGGGTCACTATACCAACAGGGTAGAGAGTCCATGTTACCTTCTTGCAAACCACCACCAGCAGGGGGTCAAAAGCAGCCTTAACGACGACTATAGGAGGCGGGAAAACTACATCCCCCGCCAAGTCAGTCCCGAGCAAAGAATCCACCCCTCAACAGGCAGAGTGTCCACCATGGCCACCTTACACTCTGCGGTCAAAAGTGGGCACTCTAGGGTCACCGGGACTAAATCACAGCATTGCTCACTGTTGATTCCCCTGCATACTGCAAACTCTCCCGTGCTAATAGGTCCCACTGTCAGGTTGCGACACATGGATTGTTGTGCACCAGTATCCCTAAACACCTTGACAGGGTACGTCTGATCCATCTTGTATGAATGGCCGACACCAATCAGGGGAAGTCTGGTTATGCTCAGGTGGTAACACCGCACTTCCGTATAAGCTAGCGGTTTATCAGCCTTGTTATGATGTGTCTTATTTGTGGTAACTTTGGGTGATGACAGGCGAGCAGATACTTTGGCTGCTTGGTGCACAGGTCGGTCTCTCCTGTCACCAAAAACGCTCCCCATGCAACTACCACGCTGGGCTAGTGCAAAGTCATCAGCCCAAACTGCTGCTTCCCTTAATGATTTTAACCGCTGTTCTTTTAATTTTGCCCCAATGTCCCGTTCAACTATACTGGTAAACTGCTCCATCAGCCAAACTTCACACGCCGCCTCAAAAGTATCAGCTGTCTCTGAGTGCAACCACTTGGCTAGAGTATTGCGCAGGTACCTGGCACATTCAACATGCGAGTCCCCCTGCCGCTTCCGAGCCCCCCTGAACGCTAGTCTGTAAGCTTCAGGACAAAGCTCGTAGGCTTTAATACAGCCTCCTTAAGTACATCATACTCTAACTCCTGCACTTCTAGGTGATCGTATGCATCAAGAGCCTTGCCTTTTAATACATTGGACACCAACACTGCCCAGCGTTGCCTCCGCCACTGATACTCGTGGGCCTTCTTC
The DNA here is from genome assembly GCA_032716605.1 of Paralithodes platypus. Classification (NCBI taxonomy): domain Eukaryota; kingdom Metazoa; phylum Arthropoda; class Malacostraca; order Decapoda; family Lithodidae; genus Paralithodes; species Paralithodes platypus. The sequence continues at coordinate 45,027,257 of CM064525.1, read as the reverse complement.
TCAAAACGTAAGAACCACTCTTTGACCTTAAGTTCATCGAAGGCCGGCACAAGTTTCAGCCGTCGAGACAACAGCACCTCTTCTGCCTCCTCCTTAGATGCATGCCCAGCATTATTCCCCTGTCGTCTTTGCCCACTAGTTTCCAACTTCGTCTTCTCCAAATCTATCTCCTTATCTCTCTGTCTCTCTTCTGCCTGTATTCTCTTCTCCTCCATTTCTATCTTCCTCAACTCAATCCTCTCTTCCATCTCTCTAGCTCTCTGTCTCTCTTCCATCTCTCTAGCTCTCTGTCTCTCTTCCATCTCCATTCTCTTTAACTGAAGCTCAACCTCTGGACTCCTTTGCGACCCTATCGGGGTTATAGGAGGAAACTGGGAGAAAGGGGGAACATTGTGTTGAGCACCCACCGTATAAGTGGCAGTGAAATGCTGGGGTGTAGTCCACGACACATGGGGGGAAGAAGGAGGATACTGGGGATTGCTAGCATAACTCGAAACAAATGTACTGGCCATAGGGGCATAAACATAGCCCTGTGAAAATGAAGGGGCCGTACCGATAGGTTTAAAAGCTGACGGTGGAGGCATGGTGGCAGGCACTGTGGTAATAGTGGAAGACTGCCTAAATACAGTATTACCTAGTTCTGGAATTGTTGCTCCACTTTGAGCACCAGTAGAAAAATAGCTAACCTGACTGATAGGGCGCTGTGGCTCCTGCCGGATGGTAGCATCATCCACAACACAAGGACTAGGTTCAACATGAGGACCACTAGGCTGTGCAACCAACTTACACACCTCTTGCACTAACTCTCCCTTAGACAGACCACTGTGCCTCCAACCAAACACCCCAACAAACGTCTTAATTCATCACAACTCCTACTAGCAACCTCTTCTTGACTAGGTTGAGTTCTAATAAACTGACAAACATCCTCCCTCCCCACAATATGAACAGGAATGTAATCATCATGCGACATCTTAGCAATAGTTGTGGACACGGGATAATAATTGAGAGTACTATGTCTGTAGACTTTCAAAAGCAAGCAATTTAATACACAATCATGCCAAAAGGTCAATCTAAATATAATTAACTTCACACCACCAAGAACTCTATACTATCACACTATCCTGGCCTGAGGTCGCCACTGTTACGAGGGGAGGATCAGTGAAAGCAGATGCTCTAATAGCCTAGCCCACAGCACTGTCAAAAAAGAAACGCCATAGCAAAAAGACAAAAATGCTGTAGTCAATGCACCCAACACTGCCCACCGTACTACACTAACCCTGCAGCAGACACGCTCTTAATATCTGACTCAAACACCAAGACACGCAGGTTCTCTAGGAAAAGGAGTTATCTTCCTGTTTGCTCTATTAAAGCATTAATAAAGGATACACAAAAATTATCTACTGTCTCAAGAGTCGGGGCCTATCCTACTCGGGTTAATATTTTTCTTTTTTCTTTTTTTTTATATTCCAACTACTCCCTCTCGGGCATAGGCTGATCGCCTTTACACTCTACCGCTGAACACGGTGAGGCCCGTGAGTCTATGGAGTGAGACATGCGAAGCACCTATTCACGGCTCGAACCCAAGTCCATCTCTGAAGCTGCTTCGCCTCTGTGCTTTACAGTCTCACTCCCCAGGCTCGGACCCTCACTCTCAGAACGCCACCTATTGAGCAATTAACTCACTAGGCAATGCCCCCCTGTAGCATATTTTGAATATAGGAATATTCATGCAGTGCTATTTAATCAGGGAACAATGAGGGTATTTTGTTTTGGCATTTCGGTGTGCTGTGGTAATGCACTGATACTAGGTACAGCACAAATTCCATCCCAATAATATCTTCCCATTAACATATTGGGATTCGAACCCGGGTCCATTGGATTACCAGTCCAGTGGCAAGACCACTCTGCCACACCTCCCCTATTAGTAATTCAAAAGTACTTTTAAGATTATCCTAAACTGCGCAAAAATGCCAAAACATAATACTGCTAGACTTCCAGAACAATTCATAGCATGCTCAGTCGCTCAGGAACCAAGAATAATATGAAACAAAAATCATGAGAGGAGTCCAATGTAGTAGCCTAACACATGAGATACAAGGGTTGGTATCTCAGTATGTTGATGCTGGCTGCCCAAACGCTGGTCCAAACAAATCGGTCATTAAATGACTGTAGATACCAACCTCAATAATACCCAATATAAACATACAATAATAATTTACAATGCAGTAGAATAAAGGAAAATAAATGGAGGAAGGGTATGAAGATCAAATACAAGGATGCCATTAAATGCAGTGCTTCTATCAGAATGCAGTAAACTCTAAAATGCAGCTAATAGGGTTAAGGTAAAAATATTTATAATCAAAGTGACTCAAGGCTTGTCATGCTACTATCTAATAAGGAACAAAAGAATATATGCGGTTATTAACACCTAACGAGCGGCCTAGGCGGTAATTTCTATGTACCGCCCAGCGGGTGGTTTTACCCTAAATGGCCTTGTTTCCGTGCTCTTTTTCATGCATAAACAAGAGCCAGAGCGTAATACAATTATGTATCCCTGAAAGGGCATAAATTGAGCTTTCCAATGACACCTGAACCACCCTTCTACGATGGCTGGTTGTCTTGCAACGATCGTGCAACCGAAGGGCAAAATCGCTAAAATACGGTCATTTCGTTACAAAATTACGTGTGTAGCGAGGGAGTGGTGGTGGAGGTGTGTGGTGTACATGTCAGTACGTCCACGCTGGCCGTGGCGAGCGGTCATGAGGCAACCTACGCTCCTCCCACTGCTCGGCTCTCTCTTAGAGCACATTACATGCTCAAAATTGCATGCGACTATAGCCGGGCCCTGCCACATACTCCTTGGTTCTCTTGTCCGACTATAGCCGGGCGCCGCCAAAGAAGGGTTAAGGGATATAGAAAGCAAGCCTACCACACACAGAGCAGTGCGTGTGGTCGATACAATGTCAGTCTCGGGAGTGAGCCTATTACTGAATACTGACGCAGCCACGAGATTCCCAGGGCAAACGCCCGGGAAGGGACTGGGGAGCGCCACGCACCGCCATACTACACAGTCAAACTAGGTACCTGTGCTCTCACTAATAACACAGGAGTAATCAAACAAACATAAGACATCATTGGGTAACTTATGATAAACTGAAATAATCCCACAAAGGCTAAATAAACTAAATAATTACGCTCCTAGCGGAATGACAATGTGGCAATGTAGGATGCCACACAGACGGCGAGCTCGCCAAGAGGGAAGAAAGGGAGAGAGAAAGAAAGTAAGAAAGCAGGCAGCCTTTGTGCTATGTGCAATGTTAACAACACTTGCAACTGACGAAGCTACAAGTACAGTTGGAAGTGACAATATATATATATATATTTCTCCATCTATCTACCCGTAAGGAACTCCCAGCGGACTATCCCTTATTCTTCAACAATACAAAAATCAATCCTTCATCTTCTCTCAATATTCTTGGTGTCTCTTTTTCTTCTGCTATCAGTTGGAAGGACCATATTACCAGTCTGGCTAAGCCAGCCTCCCAGAAGCTGGGTGTGCTCAACCGCCTCAGGGGTTTCTTTTCCCCTGCACAGCTTCTTGCTTTGTACAGGGGCATAGTGTGCTTGTATTGAGTATTGTTCACATGTGTGGGGAGGTTCCACTCACACCGCTCTCCTAGACAAAGTTTTAAAGGAAGGCCTTTCGTATCATTAACTCCCGTCCACTCACCAACTCTCTGCAATCTCTCTCTCTCCGCCGCAATGTTGCATCTCTCTCGCTATTCTATCTCTACTATAATAATCAGTGTTCCTCAGAGCTTTCCCAGTGTATACCACCTCCATTACGTAGGGCACATAGTACCCGTCTTGCAACTCAATCCCAGCCCTACTCTGTGCAACTCTCCAACCCAAGAGTGAAACGTTACTCTCAAACTTTCTTCTACTCAACAGCTGAGCTCTGGAACTCTCTCCCAGAATCAGTCTTTCCCTCTTCCTATTACTTAAATTGTTTCAAACTCCGTGTGTCCAGGCATTTTGGCTCAAACGTCCCTTGATTTTGGCCCTGCCACTCTTTCAACTATGGGGGAGGCACTCGCTATAGGCAGTTATGCCTTTTGCCTCCCTCAATCAGATAGAAAAAAAAAATATATATATATACCGGTATATATATATATATATATACTGTATATACATATCTCTACATATATATATATATATATATATATATATATATATATATATAAATACACTGTATATATACTGTATATATAATTATATATATATATATATATATATATATATATATATATATATATATATATATATATATATATTATCATATATATATATGGAGGTTAAATCACAAATACGTGTGATCAAACTATGTAGTAAAACTCGCTAGGAAAATTGAAACGATGAAACACCAAGCTTGCGTCTATTCTCTTAAGACATCTTCAGGGTAATACAAGAAAACATATATTAGTTAGGTAAAATAGGACTTCAGAGGCTATCAACCCTATTGGATTATTAACCCGGGAACTGCGGGGAGACTCTTAAGAGTTCCCCCGGCGGACTGCGGGGAAACTCTTAAGAGTGAGTAAAAAAAAATCAACTTTTGACATCGAACATTTTTTTATTTATTTTTTATTATTTTTATATTTATTTTTTTTGTTTGGCCCCTGGGCCATGCAAAATCTCAGTCCTCTACCTCCCCTCCTTCCCCACTTTCCTCCTCTCCTTCAGTTATCACCTATTTTCCCTGTTATTCCCTTATTCTGAGGTATATTTTCGTGCTAACATTAGAAATCCGGTTGGAGGGTGTGGTCATCACTGATAGCAAGCGAATGCAAGAGAGAGAGAGAGAGTATCGATCGACTGTGTCTCAGTGGCCTTGGGGGAAATTGGCGGGAAAGCAGCTTGCCTCACCCTACATTATACAACTCGCGGGCTATATCTCCGATTTTGACCATCCAAACGCTGTTTTCACTCGTTTTATTGTTGTTTCAGGTTAATACCTTTATAATCAACCCATAATAGGTGCATATGGATAAGTATTAATGCTATTAATGGCACAATGAATATTTTAGTGACGGAAACACCTCAAATACGTCAGCACAGGGGGACGTTTCCAATTACCCCCATGCGCACTTGTTAGGTTAAGCCAGCACACTATAAGTCAAGAATAATGTCAGGACTGGAGCCTCTTTGCGAGAACTCCAGTCCCTTGCAAGAAAACAGGGGGAGAGTGAGGCTTGAATACCTGTCCTAAATCATCTGTGAGTTGCTAACTAGCATCATTATCATCATCACCCCTTTTGTCCCCTCAAGGGGGGTCGGGTCGTCTCGACACCGCTCTCCACTCTCCTCTGTCACCAACTCTGTTCAGATCAACCACTCGGCCATCATCTCGCACACAATCCATCCATCGCTTTCTCGGTCGTCCTCTCTTCCTTGTACCCATCTCTTCGCGCTCCGCTGACCATCTTACTAAATCGTCCTCTTCTTTCCTCTTCACGTGTCCGTACCACCACTGTCTGCTTCCTCTTATCTTATCTCTCAATTCCGTGACCTTCACTTCCTGTCTTATATCTTCATTTCTCATTCTCTCCCGTCTTGTCACTCCTCTGATCGCTCGCAGACATCTCATCTCCCCTACTTCCAGTGTCTTCACATGCTCTTCTGTCACTGCCCAAGTCTCTGCCCCATAGAGAACCACAGGTCTTACCATGGTCTTGTACACCTGTGCCTTCAGCCTCATCGGCATCCGTCTGTCATGGATTACTCCACTCACGTTCCTCCATGCATTTCCTGTCCCCTGCAGTCTTGCTTGCACTTCCCTGTCCAGGTCTCCACTCTCTTGTACCCAGCTTCCTAGGTATCTGAATGCTTTTGTTTGCTTCAGTTGCTGTTCTTGTGAGACCCTCATTACTTCTGTCTTCCCCTTGCTCATCCGCATGCCATGTGCTTCCAGTTGATTGTACCACATTTCTATTGCTTGCTGTAATTCCTCTGCTGTGTTGGTTCCCAATGCGATGTCGTCGACGTATATAACCTTTTGTCCTCTTTCCATTGGACACTGTTTGCTGATGTAATCCAACAGTATGATAAACAGCAGTGGGCTCAGGGTAGAACCCGGATGCAAGCCCACTTTGACTTCAAATGTATTGGTTTTGCCAAAACAGGTCCTCACTCGCGTACTTGGTGTCCAGTACAGGGCCATTACCATTGTTATCAATTCCTCCGGAACATGGTACTGCCGTAGTATTGGTGGAATAATTGCTCTATGTATCTTGTCATATGCCTTCTCTAGATCCAGAAAGCCCCAACAGCTCTCTTGTCTAAATTCCAGCTTTCTCTCCATCATCCGTCTCACAATGAATAACGCGACTGTTGTTCCCTTTCCCTTTCTAAATCCAAACTGCTCTTCTCCCAGCAATGGCTCCACAATCTCTCTTATCCTGCTGTCTAAAAAAAATTCAAAGCATTTCATCATCTGTAATAGTAGCTTGATCCCCCTGTAGTTGCCACACTCATGAATATTTCCCTTGTTTTTGAAGATTGGTACCAATATCGATTCTAACCAATCGTGTGGTATTCTCTTGTCTCTCCATATCGCATTCATTACTATATGTATCCATGTAATCCCCTCTTCTCCCAGTGCCAGTACCATTTCCAGTGTGATCTCATCTGGTCCTGCTGCCTTTCCTCGCTTCATCTTGCTTATCGCTTTGTTTACTTCTGCCATAGAGATTGCTGGCTGCGGGTCGTAAGCTGGTGCTGCTGCTGCCAGTAAATCAGCTGTAAATGGATTTTCCTCATTGAGTAGGGTATTAAAATACTCTCCACCTCTCCTTTACCACCTCTCTCTCTACCTGTAGGACTCCATCGGTGTTGTTGATGAAAGGTGATGCCACCCTGTCCTCCTGGCCCTCCTTTCTTGTCTTTGCTAGCTTGTATACAGTATCTTCTTTCGTGCCACCAATGGTTGGTTATCCAGTTCGTAGTATAGCTCCTCCTCTGCTCTTTCCTTGGCCTGCTTCACTGCCCATTTCGCTTCTGTCTTTGCTAGTTTGTATCTTTGTTGTGCCTCCGTTGATGGCTGTAGTTCCATTTCTTTTCTAGTATTGCGCTTTTCCTCAATTGCCTTCTGTACACCTTCCGTCCACCACCACTCCTCTCTATCGGGCTTCTTACCATACTTAACTCTTCCACACAATCGTTCCGCTGCCTTCACCACCGTGTTCTTGAATCCCAACCACTCAGCCTCTGCTGTCCCTACATCCTCCGCTCTCGGCTGTTGGTCCAGTACCTCTCTTCGAAATCTTTCTGCTACAGCTCCCTTCAGTTTTCCACTTCGTATTTTCGTTTCTGTTGAGCACAGTTCTTTCCTCCTGAACTTATCTACTCTGATTGTTGCCACCACTGGTTTGTGCTGGGGTGCCACTGTCTCACTCGGTATTCCCTTCGTGTCCATCACGTACTTCCACTGGGCCTTTCGTATGATGATAATAATAATAATGATCATGTCTATCTGTGTTTTATTTCTACCGCTGTAGAAGGTATACAGCTAACTGTCTCTCTTCTCAAACCACGTGTTTGCTATCATCCAGCAATTCAGACTGCACAACTCCAACAGGTGTTCTCCTTCTATGTTGCGGTTGTCTCTACCAAAACGTCCGATGCATTCTTCAAAGCCTTGTCTATCCGATCCTGTGTGCGCATTCATGTCACCCAGTACCATCAGAAGCTCTCCATCACTTGCCTTGTCAGTTAGAGCCTGCAGTTCATCTCTGAACTGTTGCTTCACCACACCCTCGAGCCCTGACTGAGGTGCGTATTCTGCCACCACAAACACCATCACATTCCTCAGCTGTGCTCTTACTGCCATCAATCTATCATTCACTCTTATGACTTCCACCACAGTCTTCTTGATGTCTCCACGTAGTACTATGCCTACTCCATTTTTCGTTTCCTCTCCTCCTGTGTAGTACAACTTACAGTCCATCCCCAAGTCTCGTGCTCTCTGTCCTGTCCATCTAATCTCCTGCAAACTCAGTACATCTATCTTTCTTCTCACCATCATATCTGCCACTTCCATTCGCTTTTCTGTGAGGGTTGATACGTTTAGAGTCTCCACTCTCAAATTGTCATTCGTGGGTCTTTTTGCTTAACCTCTTATTTTCACCTTTTGAGCTATCCCGCCCTACCCTAGGCGAGAGATAGGAAAGGAGTCGGCCTGGCAGCCTATGGGTCTGGGGCTGCCAAGCTTTATGGCGGGCACACGCTCAGGCATAGAGCTGAATAGCTCTCCAACCGTTAGCAACTGTTCCTGGTGGAGCACCCATGTAGGCTCCAATTGGTGCTCCTTATAACCGGTAAACTACAGTTGCCCCATGACTTCTATCTGTTGGTGTCGATTGTCATCTTGCGCTGGATAATACTTGCTGGCTAGCGAGGCCAGTCGCGTACCTCAGTGTGGCCGTTCCGACCCCAAGAGGTGGTTCTACTGTTGTTCCCGAAGGAGTCATCCACCAGCGCCCCTACAAGCCCACCTGCTGCCATGGGCTCGCCTTTTCTGTTAGGGTTGGGTCCCTTAGTCTTATCCTCAAAAGGCTGGCCGCAAGGCAGCGGTAACTCATGTCCGCAGGGTCATCACCTCTGTATAGTTATGGTGCCATAACTACCGTGTACGGCGGTAACTAGCTAACTATGCTAACTAGCATATAAATACAAAAAGTGTTGCCATCCTACTGCCTTTTGTCATATTTTTAGTAACATACTTCTTTTACATACAAAATTAATGTCTTACAAATAATATATACTTATATAGATATGCATATACATTGAAAATAGCCGTCCGGCTGGCTCAGGTGATAGCGTGCCTGATTCCCATCTTGCAGGTCTCGCGTTCAATCCCCGCTCAAATTGAAAAGGTTTTCTGGGATATAGCTGGCCGTTACCATCTTCCCATGAGCAAGGGGGATGGGTAATGGTTTCTGGTAGACTAAAGAAAGCCAAGCGCTTGTGAATCCTCGAAGGAGGAGATACGGGCGCTATATAAGTAACCAGACGATTATTATTATTATTATTAACAATGAAAGCTAATATAATCATATATATATATATATATACAATTTGATACAAATGAAATTTGTATGTATGTCATGTATGGGTGTATATGTATGTATATGTGTATGTACACTCGACCAAAAAACAATATCTACACTGGTGAGCTGTAAATAATCTAGTGTGAACGAAATGAAGCGGGTGAAACATACGTCTGTGAGGTATTATCATAAGATTTCGACCCACTTCCAGAATGTTTAGAGCGATAGTGTAAAGATTTGTTATGGTCGAGTGTAATTATTATGTAATTATATTTATACATACGGTATATATACCCGGTATATATATATATATAATTATATAGTGTATATACAGTATATATATATATATATATATATATATATATATATATATATATATATATATTATATATACAGTATATATATGTATTTCTTCATATTTACATAAGTTAGATAACAGTTTGAAAGTGATCTGCCTTGTGCCTTGTGTGGGCCAAGCGGCTCTCTGCAGACTCCTGTTTTCTTATATTTGTATGTATAGTTGTGTTCATCGTGTATTACAGCACATATCGTTGTATCATTACCATTACATATTTTGATCAGTTCACTGAGTATTTGCGTATCATGTTATAGTTTCATATAGGATATTCTGTTTACGTTTATACTTAATATTATGCTTTGCATTGTACTGATTGTCTTAAATTGTATATTATATATATACAGTATATATATATATATATATATATATATATATATATATATATATATATATAATATACAGTATATATATTTATATATCAGAGTTGGGTCACTTAAGTTAATTAACTTAACTTTTGCCGATTAACCAACTAAGTTAATTCACTTTTAACTTAACTACTGTAGTTAATTTTGAAAAATTGGTTCACTTAGCTTAACTTAATTGAAATATCTTCAAATTAAACAGTTAACTTCAATTAATTTCCGATTAATTTTCCTCTATTTCATGTTTCCTACTATGTGATGGGATTCTGGGAGAGGAGAGCGAGGTGGTAAATTCAACACTCACGTGCTAATGTCTAGTCTAATCCTAAGATCGTCTTGTAGGAATAGTATACCTTTTCCATATTTCCTTTGTCTGTCTCTTGCGGTAAAAGAGTCACAAGGAGTTACAAAGAGTAGTTAGTATATCAAAGACCTTGCAGTCAATTACGGAGAGATACTCGAAGAGTACAAAGGAGTACAAAGGAAAACAAGCAACAACAGGTCATGCGACCCCTCAAGGTTACTTGCCCTTCAAAACACTGCTGTTCCAAGTGTTGCAACAGTATTTCGGAGAGAATGACGTGGAATATGTGGGAAAGATGTAAGAAGGAAGTGCTGCCCTGGGGCTTAGTTCATGGCAGAGGAAATGATATTAAGATCGATCTATTAAGTTATTGAACAAACACTACTAAAGAAAATATTTAATTAATTACAAATGCAGTCAACCTTGGGTTCAGGGCAAGGTGCTTGTCTAGGCGAACTTTGAAGTCTATGACATCTCGGGGAAGCTCATTCCACAAGTTGACGACTCGATTGAAGAAGAAATTCTTGGATTCGTAACAGTTGAATGATTTACCAATTATTGTGCAGCCATTTCCCCGTGTGTAGTTTGATCGGTCAGTCGTAAAATATTTATTACAGTTCATGTTGCCGATGCCTTTAATGATCTTGAAAACTTGAATAAGGTTAATGAATAATTATACATTTAGTTCTTTAACCCCTCTTTGGCGGGGCCTGACTTAAGGCGGTCTAGAGAACCAAGGACTATGTGGCAGAGCCCGCCTTAAGTCGGTAGCAATTTTGAGCACATAATTGGCTCTGAGAGAGAGACGAGCGGTGGGAGGAGCGTAGGTTGGCTCTGACCGTTCGGCACGGCTCCCGCGCCACGACTGCCCTCCCCTCCACACACATCCACACCCACTACCTCGCTACACAGGGAATTATGTAAGGAAATTACCGTATTTTAGCGATTTTCCTTCGTGTTGCACGATCGTTGCAAGAGAACGCGTGGTCGTAGAAGGATGGTTCTGGTGTCATTGGAAAGCTCAATTATCGCCCTTTCACGGATACATAATTGTATTACGCTCTAGCTCTTGTTTATGCATGAAAAAGAGCACGGAAATAAGCTTGTTTAGGGTAAAACTACCCACTTGGCAGGTAGTAGAAGTTACCGACCTAGCCGCTCCTTGAATGTTAAAGGGCATAGCTCGCCAAAAATCCCATCTTGTTTGTGCCACTCTTCAAAGCATGTTAATATGACAAATAATGCTCATGTGCTTTGCTTTGTTATAATTTTTACCCTAAAATAGAAGAAAAAAATCACAATAGATATTTATATTTTATGGGGGGTGATGACATCAGCAGGGGCCACTTTTGAAAACAGAGCCAAAATTAAGACCAGTTCACAGTGGTTCACAAGCTAGCCTGGATTTGTTTTACAGACTTACCAATGCTACACTCATTCCAGCTCCAATCCTTGCTAAATTAGCTTATTTTCTGTGTATGACAGTCTATGACTCCAGATTTACCTCCACCTTTTCAATTGTACCCACCTACAGCCTTGGACAGTTGATAATAAATATCCAAGAGAAAAATAAATAACCAGTTCGGTCCCAGGGTTACCAAAACGAAAAACAAAATAGCGCTAGATCCATTCTCAAACGTTGCTAGAATGTCACTAGATAGTAAAATACTGGCAACAATATATAGAATAATACCATGATCTCTCTAATATCGTTTAATATAGCTAATACTCCTAAAATATAACTAGAATTCATGTCACTAGATGCAAGAAAATGCTATTAGATCGAAATAAATTCCTCTAGAATCTAGATCTAGCTATACGTACTGTATGCTACATTGGCACTACTGTTTGTTCAAGAGATTAGCCCTTTGAAATGACCGCTATGGGTATAAGTATATATTGTAGGGTTACCGCCAGGTTTTAGCATATAGACGCCATCTTGACTCCTTGGTACTCGTATGTTACGTTGTTGTTTCTGCATTTCACACAAGGTTATAAAGTTAACCCCCAATAAGACCGAGAGATAGGTTTCCAGCAAAGTTAGGTCAAAACGAATGTTGGTCTTAATGAGCCGCAAATACAGTAGGCTATAGGCCTACTGTAGCCTACCGGTCATGGTAATAAAGGAATTATAACTTCTCATTCTTCCTACTCAAGTCTTGGTGATCGAATTACTAATATATATATACACACACACATACGGTATACAAGCCTATGCATGTAAAGTATCTTCACATTATACTTCCTTACTTGATTACATAAAATTCCTTGAAGCACAAGGGCATGTAGCCTACACAATTTAACATCTACCTGTACTACATACAGTATCCATACCAAGGACTTTATGTTATAGTGTGTGAGTCTGGAATAAAGCATTATTATTAGTAGTAGTAGTAGTAGTATTATAATCCTTGTCCATACATACGCGGCCGTATCTCGATTCCCATATTTATCACTCGTCAGTTTGTTTCACCATGTTTCAATTCGTCTCGTATATTTTCGTACGGTAAAATATTTTTTGAATAAACTTCTGACCTCTCTGTTTTACCTAATTTATCGTGTATGTACTTAAATTATATAGTAAGAATATTCAGGTATGTAAAAATAGTTGTATGCACAGTTCATTAATTTATTAAATTCAAATTGTACTCGGCTATTATCGATCGATCAGCTGTTTCCCAACTGGGCCTCCCCTCCCCTTCATTGACGAAACTCGCGACTTCTTCCTTTCCTCACCCCCGCATCTTCATCGCAGCCATCTCCCTTTCTTCTCTATTGGTCCTAGTATACTGTCTGATGGCGTAATGTAAGGATCTTCTTCTAAAAAAATTTAAGGATATATTTCTTCCTGCTTTTTTGCGTGGCTTTCCCTAAAAGAGAGGAAGCCGATACAAAGGCGTGGCTGGGATAGGAATACCTGGCCGACCCCCATAAGAAAAAGAAGAAGAAGACAGAGGTTTCGATTCCCAAATACAATTGTATTTTTTTCCGGCTAGGCCTATTTGGATTATTTAGGTTATTTCCAATGTTCTCTAATTTCATTTACTAATATATGAATCCTTATGTGGTAAGTAAGACATACCTTCGTTTTCCATGGGGATATTATTGGGAAACATATTAGAGAAACTGGCACCTCCACAACTAGACAAAGACAATTAGTTTGACTGAGGGTTTAATTGTGAAAATATAGGTACTCTATAACTCCTGTGACATCACTATAATTCCTGTGACGTCACGAAATTCACCCCCCTATAACACAAAATTGCATATATTTATATATATATATAATATAGAACCCAGCCACCTAATATTTTACATAGGAGTATGTTGTACATTGACAATGACGATTCTGGGGATACCTGAGTCAAAATATTGGACGAGCTATGCTCTTTAAGACGTTCCTCGTATGGTTTGTTCCGAATACAGGGTATCATCTTGGTAACTCTACGTTTGAACTCGTTCCAATTTGTCTATATCTTGTTTATAGTTAGGGCACCAGAACTGAACGCAGTATTCCAAAAGTGGGCGGACTAATGAATTGTAAAGGGTGACGATAATGTCTTTTGATTAATGTATAAATGATCTACCTACAGTATAAAACCTATAATTTAGTTTGCCTTCTTAACCACTTCAGCACAATGTTGACTTGGTTTTAAGTTACTGGATATTGTTACTTCTAAATCGGTTTCTCTGTCTACACTCTTTAGCTGGGTGCCATTCATCGAGTAGTCTGTTTTTTTATTGCGGTATCCGATATGAAGTATTTTACACATATCTTCATTGAAGCACATTTGCCAGATGTTGCCCATTCTGAAAGCTTGTTTAGATTGTTTTGCATATCTTCAACATGTTCATTTGTCAGTACGGTATTTGCGATTTTTGTGTCATCTGCAAACTTTGAGATTGTACAGGTGAGACCATCATCTATGTCGTTAACCCCTTCTCTACCGGTGGTCTTTTTCATTTTTGTTTCAGCTGTATTTAGACGATTTTATGGAGCTTGGGAAGATACATGGTAGCTATAAGCATTAATTGAGATAGTCTGTAGCCTTTCAATGAGTAGACGTCCTTCCTAAGCTGTATAAAATAGTCTAATAGGTGCTAGAATATTATGAAAAGTACATCACCGGTACAGAAGAGGTTAATGTAAATCAGGAAAAGAGAGAGAGATTATCTAGTGCACTACACTCATTGCAGTGTGCAAAATACTATCTACACGCTTCTGGAACTATTCTACTGAAGAACTGTTTACATCTTTTGAGGGAAGTTTGTTCCAGGTAGAACAGATCTTATATGTAACAAAGTTTCCACAAATACTAGTGCTGAACTTTCTCAATTATAACTTCAAGCCATGGTTGCGTGTTGTATTCATATTGAAACTAAACAGAGAGAGAGTGAGAGTATGTGAGAGTGAGAGAGAGAGAGAGTTACAAGGAATAGTTCGTATCTCAGAGACCATGCGGTCCATTCCGAGGAGATACTCGAAGTGGAAGAAGAGAGACTGTTTAGTGCACTACACTCTTTACAGAGTGTGCAAAATACTATCTACTGTTCTCTTCTTGAACTGCTCTACTGAAGAACTGTTTACAAATTCGGAGGGAAGTTTGTTCCAGATCTTATATGTGAAAAAGTTTCCACAAATACTAGTGCTGAACCTTTTCAATTCTAATTTCCAGCCATGGTTGTGTGTTTTATTCATATTGAGGCTAAACATTTTGCTATAATCCACATTGTCATTCCCATTAAGTTTGTTTAAAAACTTCAATGAGCTGACCTCGTAGTCTGCGTGTCTCCAACGGGAAGCTCTCAACAGCTCTCAACCGGTCCTCGTAGCTCATTCTTCCAAGCGATGGAATAAGCTTTGTAGAGAGAGAGAGAGAGTTAGAGAGATTATTAGTAATTTACTCTTAAATATTTTGATGCGATTGTGTTATTTATTGTAGACCTATTGTTTCTAATGCAAAGATATGGATGTACATATGGATATGCAGAAATAAAGTAGAAAGATCAAAGTGGGTAGGACATTGGGATCGTTGGTTGAGGGTGGAATTGGTAGGGTAATTATGGAGGATCCACACGGTCAAACTTTTCCGGGTTCTTTTATCATTAACTCTGGTGACTTGTCTAGGTGTTTCAGAATTCAAGTTTCATTAGAATCCAGCTAACTATTTCCATCTAACGTTAGTATTTATGCTGACACCTATGATAAATGAGTTCCAAAATGCTGCAAGAAAACAAAATTATAACTTGGTCCTAAAGTGAGATAAAGTGTTCGTCGTGAGGTTCATAAATCACAATCAGTTAGAAGTAGTGAACACACACACACACAGACACACACTACAATGCTAAGCAGAGAGCAAAGACAGAGAATGCCGATATATTATGGCTGAAAAATACTTCTTATTTTCGGCTACGGTATATGATATAATTCTTCATCTGGATTACGAAGTGTACCCTTCCAGTATGAATAACATTATTATTTATTTTAGTCTTGCTAATTTCAGGCTATCTTGTTCAAAATAGGTAAGACGTCTAATAGTCAAGAGGTGTAAAACTACCTCGAGTATCCTCTTCTGTAAAGTATATCTTAATGTAATATTTTGTATATCATCAGACGAAATGAATAAGTTCAGGAAAGGCCTCCCATATTCAAAGAGTTAATGTTTTGCCTACTTGTTTCAATACAATTAAAAATTTACAGATTATTGAGAATGGTAACCAAGTAATCGTATGGCAAGTACCAGAAAAGGGACTGAATATGAACCACGTGTCACGCAGACGACTTACTGTACATGTGCACTGATTTCTGTATAAATTTTATGTCAACTACTATAACCTCAAAAGTCCTACATAATTATTATCAATCGTAATTTATTGAAATACTAACAAGAACATTGCTTATTCTCTTTTTTAGAGTTGAATGCTCAGTAATCTTTCAATTTATGCATTTTAGTTATCCTTTTCGTATGTGTTGACCAGTTGACAAGCAAAGCTTGTGAAATGTTTCACTCTTCCATCAGTACTACAACAACCAGTGTTCTTCAGAGCACTCTCAGTGCATACCCCCTCTCTTGCGGCGAGTGTGAAGCACCCGCCTTTCAACACAGTCCCACTCTTATTCTGTCCAGCTCTCCAACCCAAGAATTAGCAATTTTTCTCTGTCTTTCTTCTACTCAACAAACTCTCTTCCTTAATTAATCTTTCCTTCATCCTATGACTTAGACTGCTTTATATTCCGTGTGTCCAGGCATTATGACCCCAACGTCCCTTGAATTTGGTTCTCTGTCACTCTTTTGGCTTTGGGGGAGACACTCGTGTGACGCCTCCCGGCGCTAGCAGAATGGTTGCGTGGGGCATTGCAGCTCGCTAGCGCTCGCCAGGATGGGGGGATGGGCTACAGTTGTCCTAGAATGATCTGCTTTATGTTATTAGTGTCGTGTTGCCACAGACAGTCTAGAAATGGTCTTTGTTTTGGTCTGTGACCGCGCCTTGTATTTTATATTCGCTATAATATAAATGTTGCTTGTGTGAGAGGCGAGCGAGAGAGGGTGACGGGGTACACCTGGCAGCGGGGCGAGCTATCACGCGGCCCGCTTGGGCGCTGACGGCGTTGGCGGCCGGGTGGTCAACTAGTCCCTGCTCATTGCGGCCTCGTGTTTTTTACCAGCTCAGAGCTGGCCTGACACGCGTATCGTCTACATCCTTTGCAATTCTGTCCCCCATACTCGCCACTTTGCATACTATTTCTCTCTCTCGACTTCTCCTGTCTCATTCTCTAATCTTAATTAAACTCAACATCCCTTCTGGTTTCAGCATAGACGTTCACCGTCGGCCAGTCGTATTGTACGCGAAGCTCTCAGATATTTCTATGTATTAGGCTTTAATGAGGTTTGGAGAGACGGACTTTTCCGTGTATGTCCTCTCTCGGGAAGGTTGTAGACCGGTATGTGTCTCCCTGGCAGGGTGTTGAGTGATTCTGCTTAGTTATTTAAAGCTAGACTGGGGGTAAGGTTACTGTGTCGTTGTCTCCGATGTGTGCAGTGTTATCTAAGCCCTGCACGACATCGACAGGTACTGTGGGAGCCTAGGTTGTCTTCGGGTGGGCTTACTTTGCGAGCACAGCACTGTGGTGTGAGAGGGCCATAGCCTATCCCTCACAACATAGTGCTGCCTCTTTGTGTTGACTTCTGAGGGATCGCCAGGATAGAACTAGGTACTAGAGACCTAGATTTATCAAGAGAGCATCCCCGTCATATATCGTAATCTTCATTATACCACCTTCGGACAACGTTAGGCTACGAGCCGCATGCTCGCCCATTGTTGCCCTGCCTTGATACCCCAGCTAGACTTTATTAACCGAGCAGACACTGGTTAGAGATAAGCCCCCATTATTATATGTATGCCACATTATTATTCACTGCACTTTTGAGCCGAGGTTGTTGTTGAGTTGCACAACCCTAGTAGGCTGTTGCGTTGTGTCATGAAGCATTTCTTTAGTTGTCGAGCATTACTACCTTTGCGCAGTCTTTATTATTCGCCTGCCTATTATTACTATATGTCCTAGTATTTATTGTGACCCGTATTCTGCATTATAATTGTTCAAGATTCTTTACGAACATCTTCCCAGCATCAGACTTATTTCAGAAGTTTCCAGTTGATGTTGCAGGACTAGCATTGCACTTTCTTTAATACAGGAGTGCCAGTTATTTGAGTATCTACCGTAACGTTAAATAATCACGTTACTTATCTTTTCTTTGGGTAACCTAAACGAGTAATCTTTTACTGTTTGAGAATAGGCTGTTTCATCGAGCGTCAGCCTAGTGTGTGTGCACCAGTTACCGAGTCATAGGATACCTCGTGGTCCAGGCACGACTCAGGGCGGTAATGGTGTTTTGTTTTCCAGTGTTTAAGGCAGGGGTTGGATCTAGTGTTACCGTTGTTGCATTTTGCCATTATCTAGTCCAGTGTTGAAGAGCCCTGTGTCTTTGAGAACCTGGATCGTAACAAATGGCGACCTAGCTCAGGATCTTGTGAACTAAGAGATAATTGCAGGATTGTTGTGGTCATTTGTTTTATTGAGGAATATAGTGGGCACGTTAATTTTTTTTTGGCAAAGTAGTATAGCACTTGAGAGTCTTCAGACATTTTTTGGCAAGTGAATAGTGCTACATAAGAGTTTGGGGTACTTCTTTTCTGAATATTGTGGTGAGAAATTTTTGAGAGCATCATGTCTTATATCGGATCAGAGGAGAATGGAGACACAGTACGTAATGTCGAAACTGAGGAACAGCAGCATGATGAAAGGGTTAATCAGGTGAACTGTGAGGAGGATGCTAGGATATTTTTGCAATGGCCTGTTACTGCCGAGCGGTTGGAGGGTATGGATCGGTACGGTCTTCAATGCCTGGCCACAGCTATCGGTCATGCGGTTACTAGCAGCATGACCAGGGATAACTTGATAACGTGTGTACTGGGCAGGGTGACTGGTGAGCGAGATGGGTTGAGTGCTCAGAGCCCTTCGGCCATGCATCCCCTACACTCGACTCCCAACCATCCCAGTAGTTTGCCGACCCCGGGTACGCTTCCACAGGTGGGTGGTGACTGGCAGGGTGGGTTGCCCCTGGGGGGACCACCGGTAATTTCAAACATTGTAGCACCTTCACCTCCTCAAGGGTTGACTACAGAATTGTTGCATCAGCTCGAATTAGCTAAGCTTCAGCAGCAAATAGAATTAGCCAAGATAGAAGAGAGAAAAAGTCACCAGCACATAGAGCTAGCAAAAATCCAAGCTGATTTAGAGTCGACTAGGTACTGTGCCGACATGGATGTAGAGAAGTCGCGAGTAGAGGCAACGGGACAGCGACTTGGGGCTGGTAACCGTGTTCATGAGCAGTCTCTCTCGCACTTATTGAAACTGGTTCCGGTGTTTGATGAGAGTGGTGTAACAGAATTTTTCACACGCTTTGAGAAGAAGTGCCAGGAACACCAGTGGCCAGAGAATAAATGGGCAGCACTTGTATCCTCTAGATTAATAGGCAAGGGTCTTAAAGCCTACGATGCGTTGCCTATAGAGTCATGTATTATCTATGAGAAACTCAAGGAGGCTGTCCTGAGAGCATACGAATTACAACCAGAGACGTACAGGTTGAAGTTCCGGGGTGTTACCAAGGGTCGGGAGAGCACCTTTTTGGAGCATGCCCGGGAGCTGTCCGATGCTTTTGGGAATTGGCTGAGGTCGGAGAAAGCTACTACGTTTGACGACATTAAACAGTTGGTGCTTTTAGAGCAGTTTTTCAAATGCACGGGCGGCGACCTGACGTTAAACCTTAAAGAAAAGCAACCAAAAACTCTACAGGAGGCAGCTGAGATGGCTGACCTCCGGCTATCACTAATTCGTGGGTGCGGGTTTGCCCAGCGTAGTGAGGCAGGTAACAAGGGGCGTGACGCCCCACCCCCCCGAGTTAGTGATATACCTTATGCAAACAAGTACAAGAGCCATGATACCAAGACTGACCACAAGACTAGCACCGTCCCATTTAAGAAGGGGCCGGGCCCTTCCCAGTACCAAGGGAAGCCCAAAGGGGAGTTGGAGTGTTATCATTGTCATAAAAAGGGGCACTTTGCAAGAGTCTGTCCTAGCAAACCACCTACAGCAGCTGTGTCTTTGGCCTGTAACATTGGTGTGTCTCCGAAGTCATCTGAGTTTGCCCGGGGCAGTTCGTCAGAGGCTGAGGCACAGCCAATGCAGAAGCACCTGGGAGGCTCGAACCCTGCTCAGGATGCTTTTTGCGACCATAGAGGGCGGGGTTGCGTGATGTGGGCGGGGCGCAAGCATGGAGTAGAGGTCTTGCGTGATACAGGTGCTTCCCAGACTCTGATGACAAACTTGACTGGCTACCCTATAAACGCGGCTCGGGTGGTGGTGGTGCAGGGTATTAATGCAACTCGGTCATACCCGCTGGTGCGGTTGGAGTTGGAGGTGGATGGTGTGGCACGTGAATTGGATGTCGGGATTGTGGAGAAACTGCCAGTGGAGGGCGTCGACCTTCTTCTCGGCAACGACTTTGCAATGCCCGCTTCTGAGGTTCTACCCTTAGTCGTTGCCGAGAGGCCGGCCGACGTGAGTAGGGAAGAGCAAGAGTGGGTCGAGCAGTGCCAGACACAACCCCTGGCATGTGTTTTCACCCGAGCTCGGGCAGCTAAAGTGTCACAGCCTAGTCCTCCGTCTTCAGACCAGCGGAGGAACGATCAACAGGAGGAGGCTAAAGCTGGAGTTGGTTTTAAGAGTTTTGACTCGGCGGCTCTCCTGGGTGATTCAGTATTAGCACCATTACTTAATTCTGGAGTAGCCCCTGGGCCTGTCATCGAGAGTGACGAGGCTGGGCATGACGAGTCTCCACGACAGCAACGTTATGTACATCGAGAGAGACAGAGGGAGCAGCCCAGTATCGGGGAAGGTCATGCATTGCTCCGGGAGCAGTTAGATCGCTTGGCACCCTCAGATATACGTTGGTTGCAACTAGAGGACCCTGAGCTCCAAACGTGTGCTAATGGAGCTGTAGAGCTCGACGAGGATGGCGATGCACAGCCAGGAGATTTTTTTTTATTTAGAAGGCATCCTCTATAGGCATTTTCAAGACCCTAAACGTAGTTGGCAAGAGGGATCCGGAGTAGTGGACCAGTTGGTGGTGCCACGGGAGTGCAGGGATAGCCTACTGAGTTTGGCGCATGACATACCACTGGCAGGACATCTAGGGGTGAGAAAAACGGTGGCGGCTTTAGAAAAATTGTTTTGGTGGCCGGGGTTGAAGGGGCAGGTGGTAACCTGGATAACAAGGTGTCATACGTGCCAGAGGGTTGGAAAACCTAACCAAACAATTCCGAGAGCCCCGTTGCACCCAATTCCTGTCAGTAGACCGCCCTTCAGTAAGGTCATCATTGATATGGTCGGACCCCTAACCCCTACTAGTGCCGGTAATAAATTTCTATTAACTATCATGGATGTGGCCACTCGTTATCCTGATGCATATCCAATGAGAAATGGCACGGCGAAAACTGTTGTCCGGAACCTGCTCTTGTATTGCTCGCGGTATGGTTAGCCGCAAGAGGTTTTTGTTCGCGGCAAGAGAAGTACCTGAAGAGAGTCTCGGTTTGAGCGGGCTAAAGAGGTGTGCGGGTTTATGGTGGATGGCAGTACTTACCGTTGCAACGTGATGCCATATGGTCTGAAAAATGCACCGGCCACTTTCCAGAGCTTAATGAACGACATCGTAGCAGACATCCCAAAACTGTACTGTCTACCTTGATGGCATGATCATTTATGACAACGATTTCCAGAGTCACTGTGAGCACATAGAAGCCTTATTTAGTCAACTTAGTAAAGCAGGCTTGGTGGTTAATCTGGGCAAGTGTGACTTTGTGCAAGCCACGGTGCAGTATCTGGGGTTTGTGGTTGGGTTAGGGCAGGTGAGCCCACCCCAACAGAAGATACAGGCTATCGACTTGTTCCCCAGGCCGACCACCAAGCGGCAGATCATGAGATTGTTGGGCATGATTGGGTATTACCGCCGCTTTCTAAGAGGCTATTCTACTGTGTTAGCTCCTTTGACAGATCTACTAGCTAAAGATAAAAAGTTCCGCTGGGCACCTGAGTGTGAGCAGGCGTTTCGAGTAGTTAAACACCTTTTATGCACTCACCCTATCCTCAGGGCCCGGACTTTGAACGACCATTTCAGTTGGCGACTGATGCCAGCGGAGTAGGGGCTGGTGCCGTACTTTTGCAGACAGACGAGGAAGGTCTTGAGCATCCAGTCAGTTTCTTTTCAAAGAAGTTTAATTCAGCACAGAAAAACTATTCGGTTGTTGAAAAGGAACTGTTGGCAATCGTGTTAGCGCTCAGACACTTTGAGGTCTATGTTCCTGCCTATGGGCCAGTCGTGGTAGTGTATACTGACCACCACCCGCTTAAATTCCTCAATCAATTCCACAACCGGAATATGAGGCTGACCAGATGGTCGCTCATGTTGCAAGAGAACAACTTAGACATTCGCCATATTGCCATATTATTGTGAGAATGTGATTGCGGACTGTTTGTCGCGGGTGGAGGATCCGGGGTAGGCTACCACATATGTTGGTATAGCCTCCTGTCTTGGCTCGCGGTGTATTTTTGCGCTGGTGCTTGTTGGCTCGCGTGTGTAGCATCAGCGTAGGGTCGCAGGGCAGGAGTTGTTGGCTTTGATTAGACGAAAATTAGGCTACATCTATAGTAGCCGCCAAAAACAACATTAAAATAAAATATGAAAAATTAAATAAAAACTCTTTCTTTTTAATAATTAATTTTAACCCTTAATTAGCGGCGAGCAACATAAGTCGAGTTAAATAAAGCTGGGCTGTGTGGCGGCGCTCGACATAGGTCGTGTGGCAATTTCAGCACGTAATGTTGCTGAGAGAGAGAGACAAGTGGTGGCAGGAGAGTAGCGAGCGTATGACTGCTCCAGACCACCGCGGCGAACCTACTGACACGAATCCCACCTCCTCCCTCCCTCTCTCACTCGCTATATACGGAATTGTATGGGGAAAGTGCCTAATTACATGCTTTTTGCACTTGCGTTGCACGGTTATTGCAAGAAAACTAGCCATCATAAAAGGATCGTTATGGTGTCATTCGAAAGCTCTGTTTATGCCCTTTCAGGGATAGATACTTGTTTTACGTTCTGGGTCTTATTTAGGCATGAAAATGATCACGTAAACAGCCCTATTTTGGCTAAAAACACCCCGCTGGGCGGTACATATAAATAAACCGCATAGGCCGCTCGTAAGGTGTTAAGATAATATTGTAGCTGAGTACTGAGTGCAGATAATTTTCTCTCAGTAGGCTGTGCCTCTTACAGCTCGCTCTGGGAGCACAATGTTATGAATTAATGTATTATGTTTGGGAAGGGTGATAAGATTTGTTTATATATATAATGTTGTTGTATTTTTTTTTTGAGGAGACTGAGCTTGCATTCCATGAGTGGCAGAGTGGCTAGGAGTGGCAGATTCTAGCGACATTCTGCCTGTTCAGATATGGGCTCATGGTTGAGTGTCCCATATCTTGGGGGGGGGTGTGACGCCTCCCGGCACTAGCAGAATGGATGCGTGGGGCATTGCAGCTCGCTAGCGCTCGCCAGGATGGGGGGATGGGCTACAGTTGTCCTAGAATGATCTGCTTTATGTTATTAGTGTCGTGTTGCCACAGACAGTCTAGAAATGGTCTTTGTTTTGGTCTGTGACCGCGCCTTGTATTTTATATTCGCTATAATATAAATGTTGCTTGTGTGAGAGGCGAGCGAGAGAGGGTGACGGGGTACACCTGGCAGCGGGGCGAGCTATCACGCGGCCCGCTTGGGCGCTGACGGCGTTGGCGGCCGGGTGGTCAACTAGTCCCTGCTCATTGCGGCCTCGTGTTTTTTACCAGCTCAGAGCTGGCCTGACACGCGTATCGTCTACATCCTTTGCAATTCTGTCCCCCATACTCGCCACTTTGCATACTATTTCTCTCTCTCGACTTCTCCTTTCTCATTCTCTAATCTTTATTAAACTCAACATCCCTTCTGGTTTCAGCATAGACGTTCACCGTCGGCCAGTCGTATTGTACGCGAAGCTCTCAGATATTTCTATGTATTAGGCTTTAATGAGGATTGGAGAGACAGACTTTTCCGTGTGTGTCCTCTCTCGGGAAGGTTGTAGACCGGTATATGTCTCCCTGGCAGGGTGTTGAGTGATTCTGCTTAGTTATTTAAAGCTAGACTGGGGGTAAGGTTACTGTGTCGTTGTCTCCGATGTGTGCAGTGTTAGCTAAGCCCTGCACGACATCGACAGGTACTGTGGGAGCCTAGGTTGTCTTCGGGTGGGCTTACTTTGCGAGCACAGCACTGTGGTGTGAGAGGGCCATAGCCTATCCCTCACAACATAGTGCTGCCTCTTTGTGTTGACTTCTGAGGGTTCGCCAGGATTGAACTAGGTACTAGAGACCTAGATTTATCAAGAGAGCATCCCCGTCATATAACGTAATCTTCATTATACCACCTTCGGCCAACGTTAGGCTACGAGCCGCATGCTCGCTCATTGTTGCCCTGCCTTGATACCCCATCTAGACTTTATTAACCGAGCAGACACTGGTTAGAGATAAGCCCCCATTATTATATGTATGCCACATTATTATTCACTGCACTTTTGAGCCGAGGTTGTTGTTGAGTTGCACAACCCTAGTAGGCTGTTGCGTTGTGTCATGAAGCATTTCTTTAGTTGTCGAGCATTACTACCTTTGCGCAGTCTTTATTATTCGCCTGCCTATTATTACTATATGTCCTAGTATTTATTGTGACCCGTATTCTGCATTATAATTGTTCAAGATTCTTTACGAACATCTTCCCAGCATCAGACTTATTTCAGAAGTTTCCAGTTGATGTTGCAGGACTAGCATTGCACTTTCTTTAATACAGGAGTGCCAGTTATATTTGAGTATCTACCGTAACGTTAAATAATCACGTTACTTATCTTTTCTTTGGGTAACCTAAACGAGTAATCTTTTACTGTTTGAGAATAGGCTGTTTCATCGAGCGTCAGCCTAGTGTGTGTGCACCAGTTACCGAGTCATAGGATACCTCGTGGTCCAGGCACGACTCAGGGCGGTAATGGTGTTTTGTTTTCCAGTGTTTAAGGCAGGGGTTGGATCTAGTGTTACCGTTGTTGCATTTTGCCATTATCTAGTCCAATGTTGAAGAGCCCTGTGTCTTTGAGAACCTGGATCGTAACACTCGTTACAGGCAGCCTGCCGTTTGTCTCCTCCATACACACATAAGAAAAATTACTTATTGAAAAGTTTTGCTGTCTTCCAAGTTTTATAGATCTGCAGTATGAAAACAAAATCGTGATAGGTTGTCCTGTCATAAAATTATTTATATGAATTGTTGTATATTATTAATTTCGTGTTTCTAATATCGGTATATGTATTGTAGATGTACTTTCCAACCTATTTTGTTGTTATTTTCAGTCAACTTCATATCGCTTAATAGTCAGATAAGTTTGAAGTTCGAGTTACATGCACTGTATAAGAATGTGTACATTAAAGTTGTAAGGAAATTAGGCAATCTAGTAAATGTCTTTGATTATGAACTGGCTCTTAACCCGTACTGTACCGTAGGATACAGTAATAAAAGTCCCCAGCAGTCCCAAGTAATGTGGCAAAAATGGCAGGAGAGACCACCTATCCACCTCCAAAGATGAGGCAACACTGGCTCTGTTACCCTTCAGTGGGTCTCATATAAGTTGAGAACTGTTGCAAACACGGGATCAGTGCTCAAAAGGTCGTGGTAACTGGTACAGGGTTGTACAGGTAGTTACAAGGAAAGTACATTACTAACGGATACATACGTCGCTGGGACTGGGGAGTTACTTATCTATTGTCGTATATATACGGTGCTGGGATTGGAGGGGTTAACCCCTACTGTACCATCGGGTACATTAATAAAAGTCCCCCCAGTTCCAAGCAATGTGGCCAAAATGGTAAGATATAACAACCTCCCACCTCAAAAGATGGAGGAATACTGGCTCTCCCAGCCTGTAGAGGCTTGGATATAAGCTGAGAAGTGTTGCCAACTGTTCTAGAACAGTGCTCAAACGGTCGTGGTACCAGGCACTGCCTGATACTGGCAGTTACAAGGAAATTATATTACTGACGGCTGGCAACTGTCACTGGGACTGGGGAGTGATTTATCTACTGACGGCTCTCTGCCGTCGCTGGTACTGAACGGGTTAAAGTAGCTTATTGTAGTTAAGATTAATACAAAATTTGGAAATTAGGAGTTTAACCCTTGTCTATCGGGGACCGACTTAAGTCCGTATCGAAAAATTTGGACTATGTGGCGGGGCCTGACTTAAGTCTGAGTGCAATTTTGGCGCAATATTGGCTCTGAGAGAGAGACGAGTGACAGGAGGAGCATGGGTTACCTCATGACCGCTCGCCACGGCCGCCGTGAACCAACTGAGATGTACTCCACTTACATCCACCCTCACTCCCTCGCTACATACGTAATTATATAAAGAAATTACCGTATTTTAGCGATTTTGCCCTTCGGTTGCATGATCGTTGCAAGACAACCAGTGATCGTAGAAGGATGGTTTGGGTGTCATTGGAAAGCTCAATTTACGCCCTTTCACGGATACATACTTGTATTACGCTCTGGGTCTTGTTTATGCATGAAAAAGAGCACGGAAACAACCCCATTTATGGTAAACAAAAAAAACGCTGAGCGGCACAGTGAAATATACTCCACCACCCGCTCGTAAGGTGTTAACGTGGACATACCGGTACATACATTGAAATCCGATAGTCAAAATTATGTGAAGTGCATAGGTTTATTATTAATTTATTTATTTATTTTTTATTATTTATTATTTTTTTATTTGTTTTTTGCTAGCATTATGTCCATCGATTGGGGTGTTCAATATCTCTCATACCTTCACCTGACCTGATCGACAAGTCGAGTAATTTAGCCAAGTGAGATGAGTTCCAATATCTACTTAGTTTTACTGATGACTGATATACAGTACCGGTACATGAATTATTGTAATTCCCCTGAAACAGTCCAAGAAAGAATAAAAAATTATATAGATATATTTGTCATGAAGGAGCTTATAAAGGGTTTTGCTTGCATTCATCAAAATAAGTAAATTTGGAGGGGAATGATAACATACTTAAGGAAATAACTGACACAGGGATACTAAATTGTGTAAGGAAATTGAGTAATGCTGATCATAATATTATAGAAAGTTTTGCTTAACCCGGGAACGGCGAGAACACTCTTAGGATGTTTTGGTGGGCAAAGGCGAGAACACTCTTAGAAGGTAAGGCTTAAAAAAAAACTTTTATAAGGCTCCAGTAGCACTTAAAACAACAGAAATGGTGTTTAAGTGTGATTATTCCCCTCCATACCTATCATTCCTTCATATGTGTCAAAAACCCTTCCTTCGCCCCTTTCCCCCTCCCCCCTTCAATTATCACCTATTTTCCCTCGTATTCCCTTATTTATTGGATTATTTTCGTGCCAACATCTCCTAGCCGGTTCTAGGGTGTGGTCATGTGACTAGCGAGTGTGTTGCGTAAGAGAGAGTGTGAGAGAGTGAGTCAGTCAGTCAGGCTTCAGGCCTCGAGAGGAGAGGGTGTACGTGCCGCCTGCCTCACATTTCATGAATGACCGGTCGGCAATAATTCGCGATTTTGACCATCTAAACACTATTCCCACTTGTTTTATTGTTATTCATGCTACTATCTTCATATTAAACGTAAAATAGGCGCATATGAATAAGTAATAATGATATTTATCGTAAAATTATGATTTTAGGTGGGAATGGGGCCTAATATCGTCACCCAGTTACATGGTGTCCACTACATACAGCTCGCGCTTTATAGGTTAATACATAATATAAACATAGATGTTTGCAATCCCAAGTTGAATAACTTGTGCAAGTAATTATAAAAAAAAACAGAAATTCAAGTTTAGGAAGCTTGAAAACTTAAATTAAATGTTGAGTTAATTGATTAACTTAACCGATTAACTATTAAAACTAACTTAACTTAACTAGTTAATACCCAAATTTGAGTTAACTTAACTTAACTTAGTTGATGACAAACTAAAATTAACTTAATATAACTAGGTAATTTAATGAGTTAATCGACCCAACTCTGATATATATATATATATATATATATATATATATATATATAATATTATATATATATATATATATGTATATATACAGTGTATATACTGTATATATATATATATATATATATATATATATATATATATATATATATATATATATATATACTCGCAGCCAGGCTCAAACCACCGACAGTCAGGATGATTGTTCATGCTTTAATCAACTACACCACGGTGTGATACAGAATAGCTAACCATTTCCTATTTATATTAACCCCTCTTTGGCGGCACCCGGCTATAGTCGGATAAGAGAACCCCAACCTAAAGAGCGGGGCCCGGCTATAGTCGCATGCAATTTTGAGCACGTAATGTGCTCTGAGAGAGAGCCGAGCGGTGGGAGGAGCGTAGGTCGGGCTCTGACCGTTCGCCACGGTCCACGCAGGCCTACTGACGTTTATTCCACACACATCCACCCTCCCTCCCTCACTACACAGGGTATTAAGTCAAGAAATTGCCGTATTTTAGGGTTTTTGCACTCGTTGCAAGAAAACGCGTGGTCGTAGGAGGTGTGGTTCTGGTGTCATTGGAAAGCTCAATTAACGCCCTTTCAGGGATACATAATTGTATTACGCTCTGGCTCTTGTTTATGCATGAAAAAGAGCACGGAACAAGGCCATTTAGGGTAAAAAAAAAACGCTTGGCGGGTAGTAGAAATTCCTTACGGGCCCACTCGTAAGGCGTTAAGGAGAAGGAGATCTCCTACTTGAAGAAAGTATTCCATTCCTTGCACAATTCGTAGGACCCATATTTCAGAGTACCGTAAAGGAATATCTATAAATATCCCCACGCAACTCGTCCTTACAGTAGGTGGTTCGAGCCCGGCTGTGAGTATACATACATCTACTAGCTCAGGTGTATTTGTGACATATACTTAATGTATATATATATATATATATATATATATATATATATATATATATATACTGTGTATATACAGTATATATATTTTTTTTTTTTCTTTCTATACGGATGAGGAAGACAAAATGCAAAGCTGCCTGTGACAAGTGCCTCCGCCAAAGTTAAAGTATATATGTATATACTGTATATATACTGTAATTACCCACAGATCTCTGATTTCTAAACTATCCTCCTTTGATTTCTGTCCCTCCATCTGTGCCTTTGTCTCTGATTTTCTTTCCGGCCATTCCGTGGCTGCGGTTGTGGGCGGCCATTGTTCACTTCCTCATCTTATCAACTCCGGTGTTCCTCAGGGTTCTGTCCTAACTCCAATTCTTTTTCTAATTTTCATAAATAATCTCAACTGTGCCTCCAGTCCTATCCATTCATATTCAGACGACTCTACCTTTCACTATTCAATTAGTTTTCCAGAATTCCCCAGCAAGCAATCCCTCAAAAACAAACTAATGAAGCCGTACAACACTTATAAGAACATAAGAACATAAGAAAATGGGAGTCTGCAGAAAGCCGATTGGCCGAAGCAAGGCAGATCCCTGTCCCACACAACCCCAATTACAAAGCCCAATTATAGGCTCAACACTCTAATACCCTGAGGATCATCTTACCAAAACGGTTAGAGATTAACGCAGGATTACGGGGGTCTGCAGAGCACTGATTGGCCCAACCCTGCTGATCCCCCTTCACACCCAACCCTTCTCGTCCATATGCTTATCCAATTTTACCTTAAAGATCCCTATCGTTTTTAATCCCACTATAGCACTTGGTAGTCCATTCCACCCATCTACAACTCTGTTACCAAACCAATATTTGCCTATATCTTTTCTGAAACGAAATTTATCTAATTTGAAACCATTGGTACGAGTTCTTTCGCTATCACTGAGCTTTAGTACATTTGTCATGTCCCCTTTGTTAATCCCACTAACCCACTTGAACACCTCTATCATATCCCCTCTAACTCTGCGTCTCTCTAACGAATGTAAGCCTAATTTCTTCAACCTTTCTTTATACGGAAGATTTCTAATATTATGGATCATTTTTGTCATTCTACGTTGTACTCTCTCCAATGAATCTATGTCCATTCTGTAATAAGGACACCAAAATTGAACAGCATAATCCATATGGGGTCTCACTAATGACAAGTAAAGTTTTAAGATAACATCAGCAGTTCTGTTACTCACACTCCTAGAGATGAACCCGAGAATCCTGTTTGCCTTGTTTCGAACGCTTATACACTGTTGTCTAGGCTTCAAATCATTGCTAACAAACACACCTAGATCTTTCTCACAATTCGAGTTTTCTAATTCCACATTAGCTAGTTTATATTTAACATTTGTATGCATCTTCCCTATCTTTAATACCTTGCATTTGTCAATGTTAAACTTCATCTGCCAATTTACTGACCATTCGTGTAAGGTATCTAGATTCCTTTGGAGGCACTCTATATCTCAATCTGAATCAATTGTTCTCCCCAATTTGGTATCGTCTGCAAATTTACTTATCCTACTAGTTATACCTAAATCAAGGTCATTTATGTATATAACAAACAACAGAGGACCTAATACCGATCCCTGGGGGACACCACTTTTGACTGCTCCCCATTCTGACTTCGTACCATTTATGCTGACTCTCTGCTTCCTACCAATTAGCCATGACCTAATCCATCCCAACAACGCCCCACCTATTCCATGCGCCTCAACCTTTCTCATCAATCTCTCATGGGGGACTCTGTCGAAAGCTTTACTGAAATCTAAATATATTATATCATATGACTTGTCATTATCTACTATATACCTCTGAGTAGAAACTAAGCAAATTAGTAAGGCAAGAACGTCCCTGAGTGAATGCTGAAGAATTTATTAAATTAAATGTATCTAAGTGGTTTCTAATTTTACTAGCAATAATTGACTCTAGTAGCTTTCCTATGATTGATAGTAAGACTAATGGGACGGTAATTGGATGCTATTGATTTGTCACCTTTTTTGAAGATCGGAACTACGTTTGCAAGCTTCCAAGCTTCTGGAACTATACCTGTCTCCAATGACTTGTTAAATAAAAATGTTAATGGGTAACTTAACTCATCCCTACATTCTTTTAATACTCTAGCATATACCTCATCAGGACCAGGCGATTTATGAGGTTTCAGTCTGTCAATTTCCTTAAGCACATCATTTCTACTTATAGTAACCGTACTTAACCTATTTTCTATACTATCACTATATACTTTACGGACTTCTGGAAACTGTGCCAAATTTTCATTAGTGAAAACGGAAAGAAATTGACTATTTAATGTACTGCACATTTCTAAATCATTTTCTGTCATTTCTCCTATCGAAGTTTTAAGGGGACCAATTACATATCTAACCTTGGATTTATATAGTTGGTAAAAAGCTTTAGGATTATTTTTTGAGTCATTGGAAACTTGATTTCATAATTTCTTTTTTCTTTCCTAATATCCTTTTTTACCTGTCTTGATAGATTCTGATAGTAAGCAAGTAGGTGAATTTCGCCTTTCCTAATTTTTCTATATATTCCTCTCTTTTGTCCTAGAAGATCTAATAGTCTATTATTCATCCATTTGGGTTGGTTCTGTGTTGATCTAAATTTTCTTTTGGGGATGTATTTATTTTGTGCATATCTTCTGATCTAACTATCAATTCCACTTGGGGCAGAGAAAACCTTGTTGCTTCTAATGCTTCCAAAACCCAATTCCATCCATCTACTTGTTGTGAACTTCCAGAGGACTATCTTTTATGTTTCAACAATACAAAGATCAACCCTTCATCTTCTCTCAATATTCTCGGTGTCTCTTTTTCTTCTGCTCTCTCTTGGAAGACCATATTACCACTCTTGCTAAGGTGGTCTTCCAGAAGCTGGGTGTGCTCAACCGCCTCAAGGGGTTCTTTACCCCTGCGCAGCTTCTTGCTCTGTACAAGGGCACAGTGCGTCCTTGTACAGTATTCATTATTGTTCACATGTGGGGTGGATCCTCTCACACAGCACCTCTAGACAAAGTAGTAAGGAAAGCTTTTCGTATCATTGACTCCCGTCCACTCACCAACTCTCTTCAATATCTCTTTCTTCAACCGCAACGTTGCATCTCTCTCGCTATTCTATCGCTACTACAATAATCAGTGTTCCTCAGAGCTCTCTCAGTGTATACCACCTCCTCTACGTAGGGTACATAGTACCCGTCGTGCAACACTAACCCACCTCTACTCTGTGCAACTCTCCAACTCAAGAGTGAAACGATACTCCCAATCTTTCTTCTATTCAACAACTGAGCTCTGGAACTCTTTCCCTGAATCCATATTTCCCTCATCCTATTACGTAAATTGCTTTAAACTCTGTGTCCAGACATTTTGGCTCGAACATTCCTTGATTTTGGCCCTGTCACTCTTTCAACTCTGGGGGAGGCACTCATCACAGGTAGTTTTGCCTTTTGTCTCCCTCATCCACATAGAAAATAAATATTATATATATATATATATATATATGTATATATATATATATATTATATATATATACAGTATATATATATATATATATATATATATATATATATATATATATATATAATATATATTATATATATATTATATACTGTATATATATATATATACTGTATAATTATATATATATATATATTATATTCAGTATACCATGTGTGTGTTTGAGGTTAGAGGCATATGAGGGAGCACAACGTAGGTGTGCCTTCGTTGCTTGCCTGAAACAGACTGAGCTCTCAGCTCTCTACCATACATGTAAGAGGGATGAGGGAGGCTGGGAGAAGGTAGGGTGGGGGAGGTGATAAAAATTAAGTTAAGCGGGAGAGAGGATTGTAGGGGGTCGGGCTGGAAAAATAACAAATAAATGAGTAGGAGGAAAGTCGGGGGAGGGGAGGGAGGGAGGACACAGGGGGGGGGAAAGCAGGAGGTGGTGGAGGTGAAACATGCCACCTACTCGCATATTTTGTTGTTTTCTATGTGAGTGAGGGAGACAAATGGCAGAACTGGCTGTATCGAGTGCCTCCCCCAGAGTTGAAAGAGTGACAGGGCCAAAATCAAGGGACGTTCGAGTCAAAATACCTGGACACAGAGTTTGAAGCAATTTAAGTCATAAGAGGGAAAGACTGATTCTGGGAGAGAGTTCCAGAGCTCAGCAGTTGAATAGAAGAAAGTCTGAGAATAACGTTTCACTCTTGGGTTGGAGAGTTGCACAGGGTAGGGGTGGGATTGTGTTGCAAGGCGGGTACTACGTACCCTACGTAGAGGAGGTGGTATACACTGGGAAAGCTCCGAGGAACATTGATTATTATAGTAGCGATAGAATAGTGAGAGAGATGCAACATTGCAGCGAAGAGAGAGAGATTGCAGAGAGTTGGTGAGTGGGCGGGAGTTATTGATACGAAAGGCTTTCCTTTCTACTTTGTCTAGGAGTGCGGTGTGAGAGGATCCTCCCCACACATGAACAATATTCAATACAAAAACACACTGTGCCCCTGTACAGAGAAAAAAGCTGTGCAGGGATAAAGAACCCCTTGAGGCGGTTGAGCACACCCAGCTTCTGGGAGGCTGCCTTAGGAAGACTAGTAATATGGTCCTTCCAAATGAGAGCAGAAGAAAAAAAGACACCGGGAATATTGAGAGAAGATGAAGGATTGATTTTTGTATAATTGAAGTGTAAGGGATAGTCCTCTGGGAGTTCTAGACGGGTAGTAAGATGAAGAAATTGGGTTTTGGAAGCATAAAAGGTAACAAGGTTTTCTTTGCCCCAATTGGAAATAGTATTTAGAATAGAAGATAAGTGTTGCATGGCTTCATTATGTTTGTCTTTGAGGGATTGATGTCTGGGTCATTCAGGAAAACTAACTGAGTAGTGTAAGGTAGAGTCGTCTGCGTATGAATGGATAGGACTGGAGGTACAATTGAGATGATCATTTATGAAAATTAGAAAGAGAATGGGAGATAGGACAGAGCCCTGAGGAACACCGGAGTTGATATGATGAGGAATTGAGCAATGGCGGTCCACAACCGCAGCTATGGAATGGCCGTAAAGGAAATTAGAGACAAAGGCACAGATGGAGGGATAGAAACGAAAGAGGGTAGTTTAGAAATTAAAGATTTGTGCCAGACTTTATCGAAGGCCTTCGATATGTCTAGTGCAGTAGAAAAGGTCTCACCGAAGTCCCAAAAGGAAGATGACCAAGAGTTAATAAGATATGAAAGAGGATGACCAGTAGAGCGACCTTTAACGAAGCCATACTGGCGATCTCAGAGTAGATTATGAGAAGAGATATGCTTGAGAAATTTGGAAGCAAGAATAGTTTAAACAAAATTTAGAGATACAAGAGATGACAGCAATTGGACGATCGTTGGAGGATTTAGAGTGGTCACCCTTCTTTGGGACAGGTTGAATGAGAGCAAACTTCCAGCAAGAAGGGAAGACGTTAGAGGAGAGACAGAGACAAAAGAGTTTGCCTAAGTAGGGAGTCAGCACGGAAGAACAGTTTTTGAGTAGCCTACAACAGGAGGAACACCATCTAGTCCGTACAACTTCTTAATATTAAGCCCAGAGAGGGTAGAAAGTACATATTTAGAACAGATTAGGATAATAGGCATAAGTAGGAGAGAGGGGGGTGGAGAGGGAGGAATAGCACTGGAATCACCCAAGGTGGAGTTTTTAGCGAAAGTTTGAGCGAAGAGTTCAGCTTTGTCAGAGAAAGAAGTGATGGAGAGGGAAAGACGAGGAAGAAAACTGTTGGAAAGTTTTTGGGTTAGATGCCAGAAAGTTTGGGAAGAGCTAGAGTTGGATAGTTCAGCGCATTTAGTATTGATGAAAGAGTGTTTGGCAAGATGAAGAACAGATTTGGCTTGATTCCGGGCAGAAACATAGGAAGAATGAGATACTTGAGTTTGAAGGCGTCGGTATGGTGTGAATGCTTCCTCCTTATTGCAAACAGCAGTAGAACAAGCGTGACTAAACCAAGATTTGTTTGCATTAGTCTGAGAGGATGAAAATGGAATGTATGCCTCCATGCCCGATACGATTACCTCGGTAATGCGTTCAGCACTCTCCGAGGGTCCCCGGCCACAGAGGCAGAAATAATTCCATGGGAAATCAAAGAAGTACTGCCAGAGAGCCTCCCACTCGGCAGCGCCAAAGTGCCACAAGCGCCGCCGGCTAGGAGGATCAGGTTGCCGAACTGGAGAGATAGGACAGGTGACAGAAATAAGTTTATGGTCGGAGGAGCCCAAAGGAGAGAAATTATTTACAGTATAAGAAGAAGGGTTAGAAGTTAGAAACGAGTCAAGAATGTTGGGCCGATCTCTGAGGCGATCCGGGATACGGATAGGTTGCTGAATCAACTGCTCTAGGTCATTTAGGATTGAAAAGACGTAGGCTTGTTCAACAAGTTGGTCAGTAGAATGAGAGTAGGCCCATTGGCGGTGGTGAACGTTGAAATCTCCTAACCACTTTAGAGTTTAGATAATAAAAGAATTTGGGAAAGTCTGTAGAGCTAGGGGAAAGATATTCTATCTATCTATTGCCTGATGCGTGATCCACTAATGGGTGGCCACGAAAAAAACGCCCACATGCACTTCTGTCTCCAGTCAGTCGACATCCCTCCTCCCAACCATACCACCTTCATTCATATACTTCTTCACTCCATCTTTCCACCTCTCTCTCGATTTACCTCTCCCTCCCTGGCCTTCCACCTCGCTCTCATACACCCTCTTAGTAATTCTCTCTTGCTTCCCATGGGTTCCATATGGCCGAACCATCTCAAGGTGTTCCTTTTCACACTTTCCAGCCCATCTACCTCCATACCACAACTCCCTCTTACTTCCTTATTCATCTGTCTATCCCGCTATGTAACTCTGCACGCACTTCTCAAGTAACTCATTTCCACCCCTCTCACTCTTGGTCTGAGTCTCTCCACCAACGTCCATGCTTCGCTTTCGTAAGTCAATGTCGGGATTGCCACACTGACATGCAAGGACTTCTTCACTTCCATGCTGACCACCCTACTTCTTGTTACTGTTTTCAGCGTTCCTACTGCCCTCTTCCCCTGTTGCACCCTCTCCCGCACTTATTCATCCATACTCCCATCTGTACTCAGAACATTGCCCAGATACTTAACCCTTAACCCGGCAAGCGCGATAGGCCTCACGGAAGGCTTCCTATAGGGAACGCGATAGGCCTCACGGAAGCATGACCATAAAAAAAGCCTTCCAAAAAAAAAAGGGGCCTATCAAAACAAAGGATTTTGTCTCTAGGTGAGATAATTCCCCTCTAGTACTCATCCATGTGTTTCTCACCCCTCCCCCTCCCCTCCTTCCCCACCTTATTCCCCCCTCCCCCCCTCCTCAATTATCACCTATTTTTCCTCTTATTATCATCATTTATCGGTTATTTTTCTCTCCCGCGATAATGTAGCACAAGTGGGTTGCATAAAAGATCGTTATGCAACACCCAGACACCGGCACACACCGCCCCACTCGTCTCAGTTGACTCCCAGACAGCGAGAGGGGAGGGCTGCCTGTGGCTCTCTCTCGCCTGAGATTAGGACCGGGTGGCCAATATCTTCGTTTTTCACCACCCAAATGCTTTTCCCACTTATTTTAGCACTCTTGAAGGTTCATATATACATCATATATGTAAAATAAAAGCATACCGAAAACAAATAATGCTTTATATTGTAAATATAACAAATTCTGTCAGAATCCAGGGCTAGAAATGCACAAATAACTACCCTAGCACCTAGGTCTATATCGCGCTTGTCAGGTTAATTAGCGGCGAGCAACATAAGTCGAGTTAAATAAAGCTGGACTATGTGGCGGCGCTCGACATAGGTCGTGTGGCAATTTCAGCACGTAATGTTGCTGAGAGAGAGAGACAAGTGGTGGCAGGAGAGTAGCGAGCGTATGACTGCTCCAGACCACCGCGGCGAACCTACTGACACGAACCCCACCTCCTCCCTCCCTCTCTCACTCGCTATATACGGAATTGTATGGGGAAAGTGCCTAATTACATGCTTTTTGCACTCGCGTTGCACGGTTATTGCAAGAAAAACTAGCCATCATAAAAGGATCGTTATGGTGTCATTCGAAAGCTCTGTTTATTGCCTTTCAGGGATAGATACTTGTTTTACATTCTGGGTCTTATTTAGGCATGAAAATGATCACGTAAACAGCCCTATTTTGGCTAAAAACACCCCGCTGGGCGGTACATATAAATAAACCGCATAGGCCGCTCGTAAGGTGTTAATGAGCTGATAATCTCCATAGCCTGACCGTTCAACTTCACCTCACACTCTGTGGCTTCACCCCTTTCGAAGACCATAACCTTGCTCTTCCCCACACAGAACAGCACAGAAATATTTAGTATGACAATAACAGGAAAGTTAGAGCCATAAAGTTGAGAATTCAGAGGAGTCGAAATCGGGAACACGAGAGCAAGTGACTTTGTTGTGCATGTATGCACAACATCCGCCTTTGGCTTTGAAACTAGGATAGATAAATTAGGAGGATACAGAGAAGGGGCTGCTGGCAGTTGCTTCAGACACCTGGGTTTCACACCCACTAAAAATGTCCGGGCGGGATCGAACACAGGTCAATCAGATTCACACGTGAGCGTGCTTGCCACTTGACTGCCGCGGCTCCAGTGCTAAATGAAATTATCTAGCACTAGCCTCAATAAAATGTATGATTATAGCCAAAACAATAAGGGTGAACCACTGTCGGGAGGTTCATGGTCGATGCATGAACTATTAACACGCATTGTATATTTGATTGTTGTTACAGGAATGAATGGAGGAAATTTGTTAGGAAGAACATATGAAGGTATTTGTTACCTTTAAATTGACAAACCTGGAAGGTCATCATCCCCGAAAATGTGAGGAGACTTTATTGTGGAAGTGTACAGTATATCATCCGAGGTGAAGCCAATTATATTGAAGTTTGTTGAATGGATGCTGAGTGTGTTGTTCCGAATCTTAGAGTACTTGCTTTTGGCAGGTGTTTATTATATTCATTCTCTCCGTCATCGTTGTTCCCTCTCTAATGTCCCTTGCTAATCCTCCCTACCTATTTAACGGGAATGAAGGATTGGCTATTGACTGTCTGACTGCCTGTTACACTTTTTGTGGTAGTATTAGCATGATCAGTGGTGCTGTCTACATACATACATACATAAAATGTTAAGACTGAGTGCTCCACACATATGTGCAGTTTCAGTCTTTTATCCTAATGGCGGCGTTCCAACCAACCCTGTTAAGGGCTGCTTCACTTGTCAAGTTTTCGATTCGAGATCGGCACATATAGTCTGATCCCAGGTCTTCCTTGTTTCACCCTTTGGTGCAGCTCCCTCCACAATCACAGACCTGCATCTTTTCACTCAATTTTGTTCTTCCATTCTCTCCGCATGCCCATACCATCCCAATCTACTTTTTACGCAACTCCTCGCCAATACTAGTTGTTAGGTCGGGTTGTAATATTTACAACTCGTGATATAGTCTCCTCAAAAATCCAATTATGGACTTATAGACCTTAATATAGTCCGATAGGGTCACACCGAACACGTTCTTAATAGCACAGAATAGGTATTCAATTAGGGTAATACAGAACTCAATAACACACATAGAATGTATAAATGGTATTTTAATTAAGATAACGTCTATCTTGAGGTGTCATAGATCGTCTCAACATAATCCTTTCAATCTCCAACTCGCGAATATAGATTCGTAGTCGGGGATGGTTTCTTGCCTGAATCAATAACAATAATAATATGCAAATAACAGGGTACATATATGTTGAGATTCTTAACAAGATCAAATCATAAACAAATGTGGTTAGGGGTATCAGGTAATAAAATAGCAACAAAAGTAGAACATGAACATTAGAAATAACAACCCTTAATTGGCGCACTACACAGGTAGCCGCAGTATTCTCAAGTGACCTTCCTACTTAACCCTTTACCGGGCACTCATAGAAATACTTAGATATTTAATTTTTTGACCCTAGACCATGAAAGTAGACCTAATTCTAAGGTATTTTTGCTTATGATTTTTGTTCACATTTTTGCATATTGAATTAGCAAATCGAGGTTGACGAAGTGATCATATATGGTCAAGCGCCGGTCTAGGGTAAAAATAATCTTGAATTATGCTATATTGAAAATGTAAATTTAAGGTAAACAAAATACACAGAATAACAGTTATATCATTATTTTACCCAAAGATAAGTGTTTTATTTTAATAAGTATATAAATAGATTATATATGAATATTTTAGTTTAGGTACTTTTCACAACCCAGACACTGTCTGGTACCCCATGAATAATTAATTCCAAAAAACAAATTGGGCATAGGTTCCCCCTGAACAAGTAATTCCAGCAACATTTGGGCATAGCTTCCCCATGAACACAGAATTCCAGCAACATTTTGGCATAGGATTCCCATGGACAATGTATTCCAGCAAAATTTGGGCAGAGGTTCCCCCTGACCAATGAATTTCAGCAAATTTTGGGCATAGGATCCCCATGAAAATTGGTATTTCTTTATGTGACAGTACTCATATCTCAAAAAAACTTCAGTATATGCCTCACAATATCAAAAATATATGTGAACTCACTAAAATATTTGTGAACTCACTAAACTTACCAAACTCATATTTATTTCACTGTACACTAATGAGGAAATAATATAAATCGGTCATTTATTTCTATGTTGAACATTCTAGAATCCCTACCCAAGTTGTGGCCATGTGCCATGCTGGTTTGGGTAACTATCATCAAAGTTATATGGTTTTATGTAACTTGGGAGTACAACCCCTTACCGGGCGAAATGATCATATTTAGTAATTTCAATTCTATAGGCTACCGGGCGTAAGTCCATATATGATCACTTGGGCTTTACCCCTTACCGGGCGCATGTCCATATTTGATCATTCACTTTTTCGCAAACAAATTTCACCAATTTCCGTATGTTCCACGTAAATGACAACTATATCAGGTTATAGTACAACTATTCAACTGCATAATATCAGATTATTATCAACTTACCGATATTACGTGATGAGCTAGGGTCGAGGGCGTCAAGAGAAAAATCGCCGAGATCCTACTTTCTTCATGTCTGGCCTGCAACTGAACTTCGAGTTGCTCTCAACCAATACTGAGATGGCATCAGCTCTTACACCATACCCACGTGAGTAGCCTGATCATCGGTGATTGGCTGAGGCATGATGACGTGGTGGCAGACACACACCAGGCGGCTTGGGAGCGCCCTTTTGGACGCCCATTTAAGTTACCATATATGGTTCCTCGCCCGGTAAAGGGTTAAACTGGGGAGGTCAGGTCATGAACTGGACTGCAGTGGTGGAAATTAAATTCAAAGTTAGTGCAACTAGAATTGTAGTTTTAATAATATTACTCTAAAATTGGTGGCAGAATATGAATTAATTAATTGCACAAAAGATTAAGTTCGTAATCTAAATTGTGTAATTTCTAATTAATATCTTATATTCACATGAACGATCGTATGTAATAATAACGAAAACGAGCCGAGGAATTCAGATGTAAACTTTGCGTATAATTATGAATGAACTATAGAATAAATCTATTTAATTACACTGGAGAACAAATTATAATTAACTAAACGAAATTAGTCAACGAATGCTCTGGAAACGCTTTTAATTATTAGCGTGAGAGGATAATTAACAGAATATTAATTAACAAAAGAACTTGGGCGCATACAACTAAGTTATGCTAAATAAATACTTATTGCAGTATTCTTAAGAGGTCTGAATGAGTTAACAGAGTCTTATAATGAACATACACTAGAACAATAGGTGTATGGTAAGTGATGTGGAATTAAGCAACAGAATCTATGCAATGCTGGAATTCCTGAGCATGAAGAATCAGAATTACTTACATCAGTAATCAAATGAACGTTAATACAAATTCATAAAATAATTACAAAGGTGATTATGTAATCGAACGTAATCAGGGAAGCTGGGAGAAAATGAGTTTTCACGGGGAAAGTTGTAGGGATAATAATTAGGTACGTTAAGATACATTAGTTATAAAAATGGCCGTAGGTTCTAGGTAAAGTTAGTTAGGAAGTGAAATCAAATCACGAAATACACTTCGACCTCAACTCACAAAATACATAGCAGAATACATATATAGGAAGATCTGTGAGCGTGTGGCAAGGTGAATAACTGAACACAATTATATCACGTGTGCGGAAGACGTTCTGTAGAAAATTAATCAAATAACAGGGCTAGGACTTATACACAGTTTTAACACAGATGGTAGGTAAGGTTCAGAAGGATTAACACAGTATGCAATTAAGGATCTTAGGCACAGATCTCAAAGGTAATTAGCACAACACGGTTCACATATCTTACTTTACCCTGACAACAATAACACAACGAAAAATACACAGGAACACTTAGGGAATGTTTGGAGGGCAGGGGAAGAGAGTACAGGTTTGGCCAACGTAGGTCGTGGGTCCGAGGAGCAGCACTTCCGGGGTGTAGGGCGTCACTCGAGCAGCACTTCAGGGTCCAGACTTCTGGTGGGTAGGGCGTCACTCAAACAGGACTTCAGGGGCACTTCAGGTAAGTACACTCTCCGGGCAGGGTAGGGGGAGGCTGGTACAAGCTACAACTGTGGATTAGCTACTCTGTTTCTAGGTAGGTCTAGAATAGTATCGTAGTGTGGTTTGCATACCTCACTACAATTTCCTTGAGGTAATGTGCGGCTTTTTCCTTGACTCTCGTTTACAGGTTTTCAAATTCAGAGGGATATGGGAAATGGTTGTGATGAAGTTGTGAGGTAATTGCTTGTTGTAGGTATACATAGTGGTTATTTACATTGGTATATATTATATACTAGGTAGTTTATTAATGGCTAAAGTGCTAGTTAT
The DNA here is from genome assembly GCA_032716605.1 of Paralithodes platypus. Taxonomy (NCBI): domain Eukaryota; kingdom Metazoa; phylum Arthropoda; class Malacostraca; order Decapoda; family Lithodidae; genus Paralithodes; species Paralithodes platypus. The sequence continues at coordinate 44,985,516 of CM064525.1, read as the reverse complement.
TTAGTCTAATAATGGAGAAATGGGACGTGTACGGAATCGTCCATGAGCTGCCTGCCTAGACAAACATTGCAATAGCTCTCCTAAGAGTTGTTCTTAGTAGAGCCTTATGATATCTCCCGGTTTGTCACAATGTGTCCTATTGTCTATATCCATTTATATCAGTAGACTTCAGGCCGTTGATGTTTTATTTGCATAAACGTTTCTTCACCGTATTTCATATCCGGGAGCTGAGGAAATGCTGCGCTGTGGTTGGCTGTGAGGGTCGGGGGGCGTCACTCGTTCAGGTGGTTAATTGGTTGGGAGAACTTCCCATACCTGTGGCTGGTGGCTGTTGTCGTAGAGCACGGGGAAACAGGGGTCGCTTTTGTATTTGTGCGGTAGTTAAAGCATGGGTAAACAGGGGTAGCTTTTGTATTTCTCTTCTCTTCTCCTGTCGCTCTCTTGTCTTCTTTGGGTCTTGGAGTTGCAGACTGGCTATTTTGCAACTGTTTCCTGGATGGCTTCTCTTCAGACCCGTCATTTCACCACATTCCTCGTAGAAAAGACTCGCGACCCCGCGATTTAATAATAAAGGATCTGGTCGTGGGTGAGTTGATGACAGGTGTTAAACTTTGGAGAGTGAGCAGCCAAAGTGTGGTAGGGGCATCCGCCTTGCATAGGGTGTCCATGCTAATATGTATTTGCCAGTCGTCCTTAGCATATCTGGCCATGTGGATGAGTTTGTTTGGTGTTTCTATCTCCGTGGGGACAGCGTTTTTTATAAAGGTGACTTTGTTGATCTTCATGGCTGTCGGGGCTGCAGTAGAAGGTGCTGTAGGAGGAGGTGTGGTAGGAGGCAGTTGGCTGGGTGGTCTGCTGGTCATCGTAGCCACTGGAGTAGTGAGGATAGTTGAGGTGGTTGTGTGAGGTAAAGTTGACCTCGCACTAACATGAGGGGTCCTTGTTGATGCTGGCAAGGTTGGCTGTAGGGGGTCCCGCCGGATGTAGGTGGGTTGGAAGGTGGGAGCCCATCGTTGAGGGGGCATCACGCGTCGACCAGATCTTGTACATGTGGGATTAGACCGAGTAGGGATTAGAGATGGTTTGATAACACAAGATACTGGGGATGGGGGGGAGACTGAGCTAGGGGATAGAGGTGGCCTGTTGAATTTGTTAGGAGTTGGCCGAATCAAGGGAGAAGAATGTGTGCTAGTCGAAGGTATGGGACTACGTCTGGGAAGGAGAGGTAAAGGGCGTGCAACAGGTTGAGGGGAAAGACGAGATACAGAAGGAGCTAGAGACTTGAGTTTGGAAGCTTAACCCTCCTGGCCCGGGCAGGTCCTCCAAAGGACAGTGTGGGCTAGCCGGGCGATCTGGCCGAAAAACGTCTAGGCCTAGGCTACCGTATTTGTGTTTAGTTTAACTGCTAGAAATTTCCCACGCATCTATAAACGTAGTGCGGTTTCCAATCTGTAGACTGGTGTTGAGTAGAGCTCTTTAACCCTTAATTGGTGGTACGCAACTTATGTCGTGTGAAATAAATATGGACTAAGTGGCGGTTCACAACTTATGTCGTGTGCCATTCTCACCACGTAATGTTGCTGAGAGAGAGAGAGATGAGTGGTGGGAGGAGCGTAGCAAGCGTATGACTGCTCCAGACCACCGCGGCGGACCTACTGACATGAATCCCACCCTCCTCTACCCTCTCGCACTCGCTACACAGGGAATTATGTAGGGAAAGTACCTAATTACATGGTTTTTGCACTCGTGTTGCGCGATCGTTGCAAGAGAACCAGTGGTCGTAGAAGGATGGTTGGGGTGTCATTGGAAAGCTCTGTTTATGCCCTTTTAGGGATAGATACTTGTTTTATGCTCTGGGTCTTATTTAGGCATGAAAATGATCACGTAAACAACCCTATTTAGGGTAAAAACACCCCGCTGGGCGCTACGGTCAAATAGACCACCTAGCCCGCTAAATAAGGGTTAAGTCAACTGGTTCAGTTGTGATGACGATTTCCGTGGAGCGAATTTTGCCGCGATGTTGACAATATCGGAGCTTTTCAGACACTAATTTCGTCTTACGTCACAATAATAACATTGATGCGACGTCTCCTTCTTGTTTTCGGAGGTGCGGTGACCCAACTATCTGCTTTGTTTACATGCGTCGGACGCACGGCGTTCAGACCAAGCTGAATAGGCTTTCAAGCTTACGGATTTTAATATGCTGCCCGGGCTCCTGCCCTTCTGCCGCGGTGTCCTTTTAATATGCTGCCCGGGCCAGGAGGGTTAAGATTGGGGCCGTGTCAGGCGTGACACCAAAGGGACAGGTAACGTGCGGGGAAGTGATGAGCTAGGTTGAGTAATGGAAGGTACAGGTGTATGAGCTAGAGTAGGAATGTTAGCAATGACTGGAGTTGTAGGTTGAGTATTGGAAGGTTCTGAATAAGTAGGTAAACTAACAGATGGAGAAGCTTGGACAGGAACAGCTATAGAGGGTTGACAAGTTCGAGAGGGAAGGGTGGGAGGGGCAGAAACAGTGCATGTAGGCAACGCTGGAACAGGTGTGTACACCAGAGGGGTGGGCGTGCTGGAGGTACTAGTGTGGGAGTATGAGGTAGAATGTTTACATCAAGAGGAGGCCTTTGACGGCGTGAAGGAGTGACAGGTAGAGGAAGCTCAGGGGTGGTGGGTTCTGTGGATCCTAAATTGTGATTATTAGTTGCAGGCAAAATGTCATTCTGATTGGGATCAGCAAGCATTACATTGTTCTCATTAATAGGCTGAAATCTACGTACATGCCTGTTACGATACGTGTGTGACTCACTAAAATAGTTGACGGTAACCTGGTAACAGTTTGGTACAGCTAAAATCTCAAACGGGCCTTTAAATCTGGGTTTTAGTTTGGATGGAACTGGTAAGTGTGCGACCATGACTAGATCGCCAATACAGTGGGGGCTGGCTTTTGGTGTTTCATCTGGTTGAAGATCTTGAACGTACTGGATTTGTCTCAGGCGATTCTTGAGGTGAACGAGAGACTGGTCGAAATTTGAGGAGGGCTCAAACGGGGCAGCTAGATGACGGAGGGGAAGGAGCAAAGGTGCTACTCCAAATACTCGTTCGTGAGGAGAGATGCCGTCTTCTCGAGGGGAGGTGTTGATCCCCCATTGCACAATTTTGACCTGGCTGGACCAATCTTTGGAGTCCATTTGTTGCAACCTGATTCTTATCTGATTGGCAATGGTTCTGTGGCTCCTCTCGCATATTGAATTACCCTGAGGCCAGTAAGGGGAGGAGTGGCTGATTTTGAAGCCACACATTAAAGACAGTTGAGACCAGATGTGGCTAGTGAATTCTGAGGCGTTGTCAGAATGGATTGCTTCAGGGAGGCCAAAATAAGGGAAGACATGTTGAATGAGTGCCTCGGCTATTGCAATGGCTGAGTGTTCCTTTGCGGGGCACGCGATGACATATTTGGAGTACGTGTCCACAAAAGTAATTATATACTTGCATCCATGACTATTTTCCATGGGGCCCATTACGTCTACTGCAAGCAATTGCCAAGGTTTAGAGGCAATTAACTTTCCGGAAGGACCAGCTGTGCGGGTTCGATCCTTACCCAACGCACACGCTTTGCATGACTCAGTGATGCGCTTTGCAGTGACATAAGGAGATGGAGTCCAGTAGACTTGGTGAAAGGTGGTTATGAGTCTTCTTTGGGCTAGGTGGATACCGTTATCCATGTGTATGGATTGCATCGTGGATAACACGGCTTGGGGGGTGACCACAATTTTTCCTTCTAAGGTGAAGAGATTGCCACCTCGCCTGGTTAGCTGATCGAAAATCTTCCTAGGCATCCAATCCGGTTTTAGTTGTTGTTGGTATTGTTGCAACAGGTCTTGCTGGCCGTTGTCTAACGAGCCTTGATGATGTATTGCAAGGATCGTATGGGCTGGTTCGTCTTGTTGAGGTGTAGAACTAGGAGGTGGTAATGGTAGACGAGAGAGTGCATCAGCATTGGTATGCAATTTCCCTGGGCGATAAACGATATCCATATCGAATTCTTCCAGTGATTCTCTCCATCTGACAGTCAGAGCGTTTTTAGTGTCTGACTTCCTCAACCATTGAAGGGCGTGGTGGATGGTTATGACGGTGACCTTGACTCCCGCCAGGTAGGCTTTGAAGTGTTGTAACGCCCAAATCATTCCGAGACATTCATGTTTGGTCACAGGGTAATTTATTTCTGCTGGGTTGAGGGTGCGGCTAGCACATGCAATTATGTGCTCTTTGCCGTCTCTGGTTTGACCTAAAATAGCCCCAATTCCTAACTGTGATACATCTGTGTACAATCGGAATGGTTTGGTATAATCAGGAAGGAGACCACCAGAGAGGCAACTAATTTGTCTTTTAGATTATTGAAAGCCTGAATCCTGGGATCTGTCCATATGAAAGGCTCTTCTTTTTTCGTGAGGTCATGTAGGGGCTTGGCAATGGTGGCAAAGTTCTTCACAAAGCGTCGATAGTAGGACGCTAGGCCTAAAAATGCACGTACGCCTTTTACGTTAGTTGGAGGGGTGATCTTACTGATAGCCTCGAGTTTGCAAGGGTCTGGGGCAATCCCTTCTTCAGAGACAACCTGGCCTAAAAAAATTCACTTTATTCTTGGCTAGGGTGCACTTGGAGGGTTTAAGTTTTAGGCTGGCATCCCAGATCCTCTGGAAAACTTGTTTCAGGCGTTGCAGGTGTTCGGCCCAAGTTGTGCCAAACACGATGATATCATCCAGATATGCCAGGCAAGTTTCCCAAGTTAATCCTTGTAAGACTGACTCCATCAATCTGGAGAACGTGGCTGGTCCATTGCAGAATCCGAATGGTAGTACTGTGAATTTATACAGTCTTCCTTGGCTGGTGGAGAAGGCCGTTTTCGTTGATGTTCAGCCAAACGGGTACTTGCCAGTAGCCAGCTTGGAGGTCCAAGGTAGTGAACCATTTGGCGCCGAGCAGTGAATCGAGAGAGTCATCGATCCTGGGAAGAGGGGTGGCGTCCTTGATGGTGACATCATTTAGTTGGCGATAATCGATGCAAAATCTTGTGGATCCGTCCTTCTTACAGACTAGTACCACCGGAGAAGACCAGGGGCTGGTAGAGTGTTTTACTACTCCTGTGGCGAGCATATAATTTACTTGTTTTTTTTCTTCCTGTCTTTGGATCGGATTCTTCCTTCTGATGGGTTGCTTGAAGGGGTGGCCCACGGTGTGAATGGGGTGATGCAACGTTTCAGTTTTACCCATATCTCGACTAGAAGTAGCGAAAATGTCTTGATATGAGATAAGGAGATTTCTGAGGTCGGTTTGTTGGTTGTTGGTGAGAGTGGAAGTTATGTCAGGAAGGGGGTTTTTATAAGGAGGGGAAGAATCAGAGGGGACAGACAGTTCTTCAGGGTACATTTCTAACTCGCCGATGGCTAGACCTTTTGGCAAGGTGACAGGTTTGTCAGAAATATTTGCAAATTTTATGCAATTAAGTTGATGTGGTAGCAGGCAAGGAGCGGTTAGGCATACCCCATTGAAAGGGCTTTGGAGGTGTGGGGTCACAAGGACATTTCCTTAAATTGTAGGAAAACTATGGGTATCCATTTCTTATGAGAGGGGAACCAGCGACCTTGCTGGTGTAGTGACTAGCGTCACGGACTTCCACCCAGAAGGCCTGGGATCGCGCCCACGCTCGGCTCATTAAAGATTTTTCACAAGCACTGAGTCGTTGCCATCCCACATGAGCAAGGGGATGGGATAGTAGTACAGGACCCCAATGGAAATATGCCTAATCGGCCTTATTGGGCTATCCTTAGCTGGCTTAGCATGCGCTAGCTTTAAGAACTATTATTATTATTATTATGATACTATGGAAGGAGAAATGACATGATTGGGGTAGGGGATATCATTAATCTTAGTTTGGGGTGCAGCAGTGATAAGGGGAGTGACTGGCAATTCTATGAATTTGAGGTGCTTCAAGTTACCTAGAGGAGGTGAAGGTTTTTCTTTTTGTTCAGGTTTGGATGGTGGGTCAAAAGACAGTGTCCTGTACCTACAATTAATGGAGGCACTTAGAGAGATTAATAATTCAAGCCCCAGGTATCCATCATATTGTACTTGGATTGTAGGGGTTGTAGATCACGAAGGAGTGCTGAACTCCGTGATTAGGGTGGGGGGGTCTTAACATATAGGGGGAGTGGCTGACCCAGGTTGGGAATAACCTAGTCGTTTGCACTAATTAAGATGTGTTACGACTGAGGTTTAAATATATCAGGGTTCTTATTCATTGGACTAGTAATGGCATAAATGCTACAACGGAAAGCGCTAGATCCAACCTCTGATGTATATTCCCAGTGAACAAAGAGCACAAATACTCTCCAGAGTTCTATATGCAATAGTAGGTTATCAAACTCTCAATAAATGTGCGTCTACTCTAGGCTTAATGTTATGTGAAAACAGCCTATTACTACCTATAACCGAAGGTGCTTGGTTATGGTATGCAAAGTAAGGTGGTAAGAGAAGTTACAGCTTACGTTACTTTAATCAATAAATGTCAGGCACTCCTGCATGAAAGAAAGTGCACTAAAGTCCTTCAACAACAACAAGGAATCTTCTTTAAATGTTAGATGCTATCAAGATGCTCGAATCGGAAATGGAACCCAAAAAGGCAGGCAGCGGAACAATGCTCGTGCAGGCTATGCACACAAAAAGGCAGGAGATATAATGCAGTCGGAGCCAAGAATATCCTAAACGCTACAACAATAATAATAATCGCCACGACAATGCAGTATTCCTATCAACAAAAAGAGCCTAAGTCGTTTGTGTCTCAATACATCAAACTAGGCTGCGAAATGCTTGTGTAATCATAAACGGGTATGCATAAAAAGAGTAATTGGTTTAATATACTTAATGTCTACTGTGACTGATAAAGTCTAGTTAGAGTCAATGATACGAGATACTGGTGCGCATGGCATGCCGCATAGCCTAGTGAAAAACTCAAGTCTGTGCGTCAAATATTACGTTATAGGGAAGGGTAGCTCTCTTGAGAAACCTTAATACCGAAGTATTAAGCGTTTTCCTGGCGTACCTCAAAGACAAACAACCGAGCCTAGAACAGTGCAGAATGGTATAGGCAAAAAGCCCTCATTCGTGCATGCTCTATCCTCAATGGCACACAGACTAGAATTTACCCAATCAACTCCAGTTCTCAGGTATGTCGTGCAGCTTCTAACTGAAGCCAGCACTCATCGGAAACAATACCTTATAGTATCAGACTCCTAGTCTAGCATTATCTAATCCAGCAGAACACTAATAATTACAGGAAGCAGTACTGAACAATATGAATGCCAACCAATGCTTCGTGATCAACTTATCTTAACAACTAACATACATGGGTTATATCAGACCTTAACGCACAATACAACTGGCCAGCATGAAGCTGATTATGCAGAGTTAACCAGAGGGGATATAATATTAATAAAAGGTGGTGAAAGGTATGGAAAATGAGAGAGATAGGCAGAGGAAAAGGTTCTCAGGTGCAGATAGGGGGACAGATATCAAAGGGATAAGAGGGATGCGTTCTAGAAACCAGATCTGAGGGAGAGAGTGGCCAGAGAGCAGTATATATACTAGCACTAGCTCGAACCGCGTGGGAAAGCGGTAACAAGTCCTCTAGCTAATGCTAAAGAAGCTAGCCAAACATGACGTCACCAAGCATGGTAAAAAACTCCTCTAACCAATCCCCGAGGCCCGCCAGCTATGACGTCATCGAGTATAGCAAAACACTGCGCGCCTCCCCACACTCTGTTCTACTCTCTCTCTCTCTCTCTCTCAAATCCTATCATTACTACTTAATGATAAAACATATACTTTGCAATTAAATATATAAAGCCTTGACATGGGTGAAAACAAAGAACCTTTCTGGACTGCCCATGACACAAGCTTTCATATTAAATAAAGCACACAACAATACATCAACTGTAGCCACATCCACTGCCCTGGCAATCCTAGTGAGTCACTGTAGGACAAGCCATGCGGTTCTAACGGAGTGGTTAACGTCACACCCCCCCCAAGATTTTTCTCAGAGGCCCAAGGCTCACAAAAATCTGATTGTTAGAACCCATGCTATAGCTCTACTTCCCATCACCCAGCGGCAGTAAAATATCTGGCACAGTTCTCAACAAAACATTTTACAAAATTATAACCCTCCCCAACACAATAGGTTAAATCATATGTAGTTATGCTCCTCAAGAGCGAGCTTCCCTAGCCCAGCATTCTGAGAGGAGTGCAACTCAGAATTACTGCTATAACATACTGAAAAAATTCAACTATCAAAGAAAGAGTTTTTTATTTGATTTTTATGTTTTTTAATTTGTTTATTTCGGCTGCACTATAGGGGCAAGCCTAGTTTTTTCTTCTATACCAAACGCTCAACTCCTGCTTTACGACCCAATACGCTGGGCTACAACCGCGAGCCAACAAGCACCAAGCGCAAAATGCTATTCAAACTAAAGCAGGAGGCTACCCGTGTGTCAATCTACCCAGGATCATACACCCTTGAAAGACAATCTTCAACCACGTTGTCACAACCGGCAATATGGCGTATGTCCAGGCTATACTCCCGTAACATTAGCGACCACCTGGTCAGCCTCATATTCCGATTGTGAAACTGGTCCAAGAACTTGAGAGGGTGATGATCTGTGTAAACTACAACGACCGGACCATAGGCTGGAACATAGACCTCGAAATGCCCCAGCGCAAGCACAACCGCCAGCAGCTCCTCCTCGACAACAGAGCAGCTCCCCTGGGCCGAATTGAACTTCTCCGAGCAGAAACTAACAGGATGCTCCAGCCCATCATCGTCCGTTTTTACAAGGACGGCACCAGCCCCCACACCACTAGCATCCGTTGCTAGTTGGAAAGGTAGGCTAAAGTCAGGGGCCCTGAGGATCGGGTGAGTGCACAACAGGTGTTTTACTACTCTAAACGCCTTCTCACACTCAGGCGCCCATTTGACTTTCTTATCCTTCCAGTTATCCTCCACCTGAGCTTGACTGTCCCGTTCTCCTTCTCCACCTTGACTGCTAAACGTCATCACAGGCACAGTGAGAGGCTCAGGGGGGTGCCTCACATACTCCTTCATGAGATTAACGTGACATAACTGATTGCGCATACATCTGTCTGGAGCGGCCACCAAGCAATCCAGGTCCGACAGCCTCTCCACCACCCTATAAGGACCAGTGTACTTCGCGGATAAGGGGTGACCTACAAGGGGCAGTTAGAATCAACACATCCTGACCCACGCGAAACTCCCTGAGTTTAACCTTGAGGTCGTACCTGTCCTTCATGAGGGCCTGAGAGCTAGTCGAATTACGGCCAGCCAACTCCAGACTGCGCAACATCCGTTCTCGACTGTCGAGGACATACTTGAGCATAGAACAAGGTTTTTCTGCGCCCTCCCATATTTTTTCAACCATATGGAGAGGCCCTCTGATGCGGTGTCCAAAGACGAGCTCATTAGGGCTGAATCCCAAACTTTCCCCAGGTACCTCCTGTTATGAACTGGCACTCGGGTACACAAGGGCTCTCAATCAGGACTCGAATACGGCTCGCTATCACAACGGAAACACACGATACCAACCCCTGCGTACTGCCAGCCGAACAAAAAACACCAATACCCTCCAGAATTCAATCTGCTATAACGGGGTATACAAGAACTCGGTACTAGTGTTCAACAACAGACTAATAAAGAGACAGGAATTATCTAGTCTGGTCAACAATCAAACAATTAAGTAAGAAACAACAACACAAAATAATAGTGTTGGCCGAAGCCGAAGTAATCCACCCTTGACTATGAACTTAAGAAGTCCACCACCCTCTACTTCGGATCGGCACTATTACGTTACGTAAATTAATAGTCCTTAAGCATCGAGCAAGGAAACTTCTGAAAAAAGTTAGATGCTTCTCGGATGCTCGTAAGAAGTACGTATCGGATTTTTAACAGTAATTCAATAAGCAAAAACACTGGCAATTAAATACTATTAAAGGCTTAAATTGGCATAAGAATAATTAAAAGAATATGCAATAGTAAATGGCAAACATTCAAAAGAAGTTCTCCGCAAATGCAACGGCAACAGCCTCCTCGGATTGTGCCCGTGGGCCACTAATCACTAAAGTAGCCAAGCTTGCAACACATGAAATCAATAGTGCATAAACACAATATCATACATAAGGAAAGCTC